>CM049794.1:20332374-20916230 GCA_027422405.1 Ptychobarbus kaznakovi
TAGTATTTTTTTCAATGAATAGTCAAAGATATACAAGCGTATAACTAACTTGTTGTAGACGCACACAGTTAATGCGCTCAAAGATTTGCAGACCGTTCTAAAAATGGCGGATGGCTTGGGTATTGCAGCTCACAGAAACTGTCGATATTGAGGAATCTAGGTATATATATCTATGGAGCATTCTAAACTTCAGCCGCGAAACTGGCTAACTAGCACATTATTAGGAAAGGCGGTTTGCAAAGATTTGTAAAAACCCTTATACTCACTTCTTCTGTAGATAAAGCTGAATTACGAATGATTCGGGCGAACATAGATGCATTTATGTAGATCGAGGATCGGCGCATTCACTTCAAAGCGAAAGTAACGTTAATCTTCTGCATCTTCAGCAGTTCAGATGTCAGGAGTGAATGACGAGTGACGACTGCTATATTCATTATTACATCTAACAACTAAACACTTAAATCGCTTAATCGAAGACATCTTATCTTCCCCTGCACCAGAGGACAGCTCTCAACTCACTCAGGGCGGGTCTAAGGTAAGACGCTCTTGTCAATTAACTATTGTGGGAGGGGCTTATACAGAACTATGTTATTCTGACAGGAACCTCAGAACAGCCTGATTTGAGAAAGGAGATTTTAAATAGAAATAAAAAAAAAAAAACTGGTGATTTGGTAATTGTTAGATGATGTGTACACACACTTCCAACACACATTTATGTTCAAACAACTTGTAAAGTGAATTTGCATCGATGACCCCTTTACGTAGGCCACACCCACTCATTTCTGCAGCCAATCAACTATCAGCGGAATAATCATATCCCACAACTGGATGATTCATCACTGTGATATTTATCAACACACAGACACATTGGGAAATGTGAACTGAGATATCAAGTGCACATTTTCCTCACAGCCAGACGGAAATGCAGTTTGATGATAAATGTTTTTGGCTGTAAATTCCAAAAACAATTTGGGTAATAATTTTGACACATTACATTTGTTTTATTTATAACTACTTCCGCCAGCTGCTGTGCCTTTAATAAAAAGTTAATCCAAAATTGAAATTTGCTGAAAATGTACTTTCCCTCAGGCCATCCAAGATGTAGATGAGTTTGTTTCTTCATCAGAACAGATTTGGAGAAATGTAGCATTGCATCACTTGCTCACAAATGGATGCTCTGCAGTGAATGGGTGCCGTCAGAATGAGAGTCCAAACAACTGATAAAAACATCGCAATAATCCACACCACTCCAGTCCATCAATTAATGTCTTGTGAAGTGAAAGGCCATGTGTTTGCAAGAAGAAAAACAAATCCATCATAAAATATGTTTTAACTTTAAACCACTGCTTCTGGCCAAAATATGGATCCATAATTTATAATTAATAACACTGTTGTCCTCTCAAATAAAAAAATACATATTTGTTTAGTAGTTGGAAGATGAAAATGGCTTAATGATTTGTTCTTACTTACAAACACAAATTTTAATGTTGTTTTTTTCATGCTGAATATTCATTTAAAACACAAGGCAGTGCCCAGTGTCTTTTGTAAGGTTAAAATTCTGTGGTGAGATTGTGAAGTTGCAGCACCTGTCTGTGCAACAGACGAGACAGAAAGAGAGAAAGCTAGAAGGAATATGAGCAGAATTTTAACAATGTTCTCATCATTTATTTAGTGCTTGAGGGGATGAGGCAATCATTAAATAACCCACCTGACACTCCTGCAGAGATGTGTGCGTGTGTACATCTGTCTGTCTCTTTGCCTCTCTCAGAGTACATTTACATGGAAATACAAATTCAGATCATATTCTGAATATTCATGTTGATATATCTGCAAGTCACCAACAATCAAACTGCATTTGGAATGATATGATGGCGAATAAACAATCCAATTACTGACTGATTTGTCCAATGAGTGTTTTTGTTGATCTCTCAGCATCTGTTGGTCTGACTCTGAATAACCAGCCAGAAAATATCATTGGCCCAAAATCCCAGTGCATGTATATTAAATATTAAATCTGGCTATTCTGCATATTATAATCATTGAAGGTTGGCATACAAATTTATTGAACACAGGAATAATTTAATTGATCAAATCAATTTTGCTGCTTTGGTCAGCATAAGAGACTTCTTTCAAAAACACAAAAAAAAATCCTAATTATTTCACTTTTGACCGGTAATGTATCAATTCTTTGAGCTAATGAACTGTGTTATTAACTTCGTGGTATTAGCCTTATTTTCAGAAGATGATCTTACGTGTTAAGAGAGAGAAAGACAGCTGTGACAGAGTGACTATTGAGTGTAATATAATATCCGTTTCCTAGCTCTCCTCAGGCTGAGAGTTTATCATGACTGCAGATCTGTTGGGTCAATAGTAAATGACTGTGATTTCTCTTGGGTTTTGTCAAGCCATGTCCAAACATCTCCCTCTGTCTCCATCCCTCTCGCTCTCTTTCCTCAGAGGAATACCTCTTTAATGAGCTTCATTAGTGAAGTCGACAACAACAGTATGTGCACACTGTAAATGAAAAGTCTGACATTTCTCTTACAGTGATGGAGCCCACGGAAAGTAAAACTCTAAAGCAACGACTATAACAGACTGATAAATCAGCACTCTGTTGGTTAGACTACCTGAAATTCAGTTGTCAGTGGATTTTAGATATAGTGCTGTTTCCCTCAAGATTGAAAATATTAAATCTGAGATCCCATCAAAGCCTGATCACCTCACTAAAACATGGAGCCTACTTCTACATTACAGATATTTTTATGGGTACTTTTGGCTTTTAGTCCATGTGAGTTAGCAGTGAGTTTAACTGAAACGGAGTTCAAATGGAATTTTAACAAATACTTGTATTCAAAATGCAGTCTTTGTAGAAACTGCAAAAACCAACTAAAGTTTTGATGACTCATCCTGCACTACACAGATTTTTGCCCAATCAAATGCTTATATAATAAGCAGTACTTTGATTTGCCCAAACTTCCTATCAAATGTGCATTCAAGTCATGTCAGAAAGATCACATTTATGAGTTTTTTTTATTAACGCTGAAATTACTGTTTATACAATGTGTTTTCTTGACTGCTCAAAGCACGTGGATGTGAGGCACGAGATTGGCTGACGGTTGCTGAACGTCTAGCGTAACATTCATGCCACTTATTTCACACTGTACACGTTTAATACCACAATATTGTCAGAATTGTGTCCCCGTGTCTTGTATTTGCACATGTTCCCAGTGTTTCCATGCCCATTTTTAGTTTTTTCCCGTTCATTATGAGTTTATTTAATCCCAGCCGTGTTTTGATTATGTTGCAGGTGTGTCTCGTTAGTTCTGTCTATTTATAGTGTGTTCTGCCCATGTTTTCTGTCGGCTGTTATATGTAATTTGTGTGCATCAGATCTCCTTTGGTTTCCATGTTCCTGTGTTCCTTAGCATTTTGATTTATATTAAAGACGTTGTGATGTTATTTCCCGAGTCTCCTTGCCCCTGGTGACCGTGACAAATATGGGTTAATAGCGCAAAATGCAGCTAATTCTGCTCCAGAGCAGGATTTCATAACTGTTTTATAGTGGAATTTTGTACTACAATTTTACAATTTTCTCTCTCTGTACAATTTTGACTATGTGTAGATCTTTTTTTTTATCCATGCAGTAAAACGTTTAAAAAAAGCACTTGACTCATATGTAAATTGTGCAAGCTTATTTCAGATCGCAAGATTAGAAAAAAGCTCACATACACTGGCCCATAGACCTCGCCTCAAAAGAAATCAGGACAGAAGGGGTTAAAAGTGGACAGAAGACTGATTAAAACACCAGTGTGAACAGTAATGTGTCTCCATCATCTACTTGTGATACGATTGATCCAAACACATTTTAATACCAGGTAAACAGGGCCAAGGATGCACTGGGCAAAAGTGTATGTTTGTCAAACTTGGAACGAATGGATGGCATGATGTTCAATGAGAATGAGAAAGAGATGGGCCCAATGTCAGCAGAGGTTAATTGGCTGTGAGATAAGGGTTTGATAGCTAATGGTGGGACTGCTGCTTAACCAGCTGAAGGTGGAGACTAGTCACATACGATGGGGGCTGGGAAAACAATATCGACAACCAATAGATAAAAGGATGGACTGAGATGCGAGGTGGTTATTAATGACTGGCCAAGGGATGGGGGAGAAAAGCAGCCCTGCCAGAAAACCCATTTACTGGTTTCCAGCTGGTCATTAACTGCTCAGCCAGCTACCATGTTTCAACAAATAGCTTGATCACCTTGAGCTAGTATGACTGAAACACAGCTACCATGATGGATTTTTGATCTTCGTATCTTTGGGCAAAGTATTCTTTGGACAAGGGATCAAGAATTATTCTACAAGTAGTTAAAAAAAATCTAGAGGTTTTTTTTGTCAAGCCAAATGTCTTTGTTACACTTGAAATGTTTTATGATCCGTTTGGTTTCTAGTGTGGGTGTTATTTGAGATCATTGTGGAGTGGCTCCAGTGTCACTGTCATGAGAACATGTCCTCATTGAAAAGGGCAGTGATTTTCCAGCAGTACTCCAGCACTGACTGTCCTAAATAGACCCCTTGAGAAAAGAAGTGTACAGAATTGTATTGAATGTCCACTTGTACTTCAAATCTTAAAACTGTACTTGCAGACAATAACTTAATAATGATGAATGAAATAAAAGGCCAATAAAGAGTGTTCTTAACACACTTACAGTAGGTACACTTTTAAAAGAACACTTTGTACAAAAATGCCAAATGAAACATTTTACTTTAAAGCACAGCAGAAACAATTATAAAATATAATGTTTTAAACTATAAAGTACACTTATTTTGATGTGTTAACTAACATAACGCACGTGTGAAATTATTGATTATTATTTTAACTGTAGTGTTATTTAATATAACATTTAAATATAATATATTTTAAATGCACTAAAATGCAATGCCATCATTATGAATGTGTAGTTACAAATATATTTAAATACACAAACAAAGTTCAATAGAAAATATAATTTAGTTTGTCATAAATGTTTGTCAGTTTCTTTTAAAAATATATATGGTAAAGTGTATTTCTTTTTCACAAGGGACAGTCCAACACATGAGATAAGCGAAATCTGAACAGGTTGTGACTGTATGTTGCCTTGAGCAGAAAACTGTGACATGTCTTGCAATGTTACTTTAGATAGTGACAACTAGCCTAGAGGAAGCATATAGAAAGGTACACGACACATTTAGGTACAGCTATAAAGTCAAGTGCTTCTGGGGATGAGCGGTTATGCATCAGTTGCCGCAAAACTTGTATTTTCATAAATGCAATTTGCATTGATGTTTATTAAATATTTTGGTTTTATTGCTTTTTTGCATTTGCATTTGCTATATTGTGTGCCAAAAAAACATGCAACATAGTACGTATAGTACTTAATATATAGGCCAATCAGTGTGTTTGAGTGTCTGTATGGGCTATTAACAAAATATATCTTACTGACAATATATCTCTATGAAACGGAACATTCTTAATATTCATGCCTCGTTTAATTTTATTTTAATTGCTAATTTTTCTATTTACTTTGGCAATATTGTGTGCAAAACAAACGAGACACCAAAATATTACAATTAAAAATATAAATGTGTGTGTGCACGTGCGTTTAAGATGCCAAAGCTGAATGAACTGAATGACAATAATAAGAAAATGAATGTGAAAGATAAAAAAATCACAGGTGTTAAGAAACATGCTGTCTTCACAGAGTTCTGCTTGTGTTTTATTCTTTCTTCCAGGCAAATGTTTTAGATGCTGCCATTTCATTTCACCTCAGACTCGGCATTAAAGCTATCTTGTGCTCTTAAATAAACATGAATCTGCCAGAAAGAAATATATACAGTATAGTCTGGTCAACAGCTTCTGATTAGATACGCAGAGCGCTTCTCCCAAACGCTGCAGTTTTTTCCCTGTTGTAATCTAGTTTTGCTTTCGTCTCTAGAGAGCCCAGACTCGATCAATATTCTAATGACAAATCTGCCTCAAGTAATTTTCTACATAAACCGCACAAACCACTCTTAGCGGTACAGAGATCTCTCTCTCTTATTTTCCTCTTAACACCCCTGCTCTCCCCTTCATCCCTTGATAAGCGGTTTCATGGAGATTAGGGCTAGCGTTTACACGTCTGCATGTTGATTTAATCCAAATCAATACGGGAGCAGTGGCTGTGGATACTCTTGATCATTCCTGATAAGTGGCACCCTTGGGTGTTCTGTACCCAGATACAATGTGTGCTGAGAGTATGGAGTAAAGCAGGACTTTTCATTTTTGAAATGAACAGGTCATTTTTCACTTTTTCAATATTTGATGGTTGGATATGACTGCAGACATAAAACTCTCCTGCTCTCAAATTAAATGCAGTCCTATATATGCTCATAAAAAATCTCTGTGAGAGCGATTTTCAGTCCCCTTTATGCCCTTGTATTGTCGATGAAATTAAATCAGATGAGACAACATCTGAATAGAAATGAGTTGCGCTGCAGAGCTTCTTCACTGCAGTTAGATTTACTGAATTTAGCATTCATAACTGTTTTAACCCTTTAGATTTTAAACTAAACAAAGTGATCTGAATCAAGAATGAATCCAGAGTGAATGTGAAGTAGACTAAAATAAGTGTTTGTAGTAATTTGCTTTTAAATTATGAATTATGTCTTTAGTATGCAGTGTTTCCCACATCGTTCTATTTGCTTCAGTTCACAGATGTAATGGGACGTTCCAGGAAATCTCTAATATGAAAAAAGGCATCCAGCAATCATTGTAGCTCAATAAAAATAAGATAGAAACGCTGACCAAATATGAAGACAATAAACACAGGACTGTGGCAATATAGAAATAACGTATATTTACAAGGTTATGTTAATTGACAGGTTTTATTACAGTATAGATGATAAGAAGCCACATCAGATCACAAAAGGAAGTCCTTTCAGGCACTCGACAGAACTTCTGAAGAGAGTTTAAAGTAAAAATATGTTATTAAATGTGTATTTTGATGGACATGATCATGCATGATTTGCATGTAAAAAGGATGTGTTAAAAACAACACAACCGGTTGACAACACATTTTGCTTTTTATTCAACAATGGTTTCTTACACAATGTGTTCTAGTTACAGAATTTGTGCCAAAACACAAAATGTCTAGTCAAAACACACACACACACACACAAAAAAGATAAAGACAACAGAAGAGAAAAGCATTTTGCGAAACAATTGTGTTTTTTTAACTTGGTAATTCAACCAATGTATTTTTATTAACCAACATTAACAAAGTTATTTAAATAAATGCCTGTTCATTCATGAAATTTCTACAAATGATAACTTATTATAAAGCACCAATTCATTTATACAAATGAATGTATATCTCACAAATGTGCCAGACAGAGACACTCTCACTATTTAATTACATACATGAAAAAGCAACAATTACAGAATTTGTGCCAAAAATAAGAAACAAAATAAAGATAAGTGATAAGACAAAATATTATTTATTCACAACATAATGACAAAGGGTTATGATAACCACGTGTTAAAAAACCAACTATCACTTTAATGTATTTTTGTGGCAACACACACACACAAACAAAAATCAGATTTTAAAAACTATGTTGCTGCTTTCACCCCGCTGTCAGTTTTTTGTAAATGAACATCCTCCAAAACACCGCGCAGCAGCTTTTGAGGTGGGTTTTGAAGCGCTGTCTTCTCTTAGAAAGAGAAAGCTTTATTGAAACAATGCCACGCTGGTTTTTTAAAACAATATGTAAATTTTTTAACATTGGTAACTGAGATCAACGACTGTGAACTAACATGTATTTTTATTAGCAAAGTATTTGGCGACAATTAACAAAGATTTTTATTGTTGAAATGTAATAAATGCATTGTTCATTAACGACTGTTAATTAATGCATAAATGTAATAAATGCATTGTTAACAAATCTGTTAATTAATGCATTAACTTAAGAAGTCCAATGAGATCTTTATTATAAAGCGTTACCAATTCTTTATACAAATGTATAAAGATGTATATCTCACAAAATGAGATGCCAGACAGAGACACTCTCTCACTATTTAATTACATACATGAAAAAGCAACAATGACATAATTCTGCCAAACATCTCCTTTTGTAAGTCATATTAAATAAGAAACAAAATAAAGATAAGTGATAAGACGCTTTGAATAAACTATTTTATTCACAACATAATGTCTTAAAATACAGTATAGGGTTATGATAACCAAAACAGTCCTGAGCTAGATCAAGCTTTGATTCCTGTAAACCAAACTATCACTTTAATGAAATATTTTTTGTGGCCGGACTTAACTGGAGTACATTACTGAACCGCAGAGCTCATGCAAACATCCACATCGTTGTAATCAGATGCATTTAAAAACTATGTAAACTGCTGCTTTCACCCCGCTGTCAGTTTTTGTAGCGTTTATTTTGTTATTGAGAGGAAAGCGAGCAGCGTATTTACATTTTCATCCAAACACCGCGCAGCAGCTTCAGGTTCGTTCAGAATTTTTTTCTATTAACCTTTTAAGCATCAAACAAGGGTTTGAAGCGCTGTCTTCTCTTAAACTGTGGATCTTCAGGATGGCTGAATGTGATATGAATGTGAATGGAGTAATTTGGAGCACGCTGGTCAAACCGCCAGTATTGCAAACCGCAGTATTTGGTCCTAGCCTCTTAAATTAAAGGTCCTATGAAACGAACGACTACTCGACGACAAAATATTTGGCGACAATTTTTTATTGTTGACATTGTCGATAATGTCGACTAATCGTTGCAGCCCTATTGAGGGGATGACAATCTACAACCCCTCAAGAAGTCTGAGATCTGCGATCAATCTTAATAGTGAGCGATGCCTCGTGGTACCATCACAGAGAGGCACAAAATCACTCTCCAGATAGTTTTCATTCACCGTTCCTGGCTGCTGGAATGAACTTCCCACCCCCATCCGGAGTGCTGAATCCCTGACAATCTTCAAGCGACACCTGAAAACTCATCTCTTCCGTCATCACTTGACTTCATCTTAAAAAATACTAAAAAACCTTCACTCTCATTCCTTAACTTTGCTCTTTTTCCCTTAACCTCTCACTGTCTGGCTAGAATTTGCTCTGAACAATGCCTGAAATGTTGTTGTATGACACTTTACACCATCTACTACAGCACTTCCTGCACACATTTTCATCAAAGCTACAAATTCTTTTTCATCTCCTGTTTGCCTCTTTATAATGTATCGCTTATTGTATTCCTCAATTGTAAGTCGCTTTGGATAAAAGCGTCTGCTAAATGAATAAATGTGGATTTAGATGATTTGCAAGTGATCAGAATCTGGAGTGGATGTAAATGGTAGTAATCTGGAGCAGATTACAGATCATATTTTTAGTTTTAAAATAATTGGCAAAATGACAAAGGTTTTTTTCTATTAACCTTTTAAGCATCAAACAAGGCATAATTTGAATCAGTGGATCTTCAGGATATGCAAGTGATATGAATGTGAATGGGAGTAATTTGGAGCAGTCTAGAGATCACTATTTGTAGTAAATGAAAGGACTTTACAACCATGCAGAGCAACAAGCCTCCTACAACAACAGATTGTATAATTAAGTTTTCATTCAGGCAGGTAGTCAGCCACCCACCAGAGGGGCTCAGTTCCTCTCAGTTCAGAGGAAGTGTTTGTGTTGGTCCTAGAGGGAAACATTACAGTCGCAATCACAAATGAGATCAATCTTCATAGTAAAATTCTCTCACATCCTCTCCACTGTGCACATGCTCAGACACACTGCTATCTCCATTCCGATGTGGAAGTAACACACCTTGCATGCAAATACATTACACATTACAGCCAGACAGAGAAGTGTGTGCCTTGCGGCTGTGTCAGATCAATACATCATTAGCTCGGTCCTCTTTCTGCAGTCCCTGTTCTTCCCTGCTTACATCAGCACTTTTACACCATCTACTACAGCCTCCACTCAACTGCACACATTTTCATCAAAGCACTTTTAAATTACTTTTTCATCTCCTGCCTCCACTCAACTGCACACATTTTATCAAAGACTGTGTTAAAACAACACAGATTGAAGATTCATCTCCTGTGATTAATATCAAGAGGTGATGAGGGGAATTTAACTGTGTTAAAAAAATGAGAGATGTCAACACAGATGAAAACGTGAAGATGGAAAGATCAAAGAGGTGATGAGGGGAATTTAACAAGGGCTCAGGGAAGAAAAAATAGAGGGTGTCCGTGTTGGTGCGTCAAGAGAGGGGAGGAGGTGCTAGGAGTCAGAGAGATTACAGAGAGGGGAGGAGGTGCAGAGAGTCAAATAACATGCTGTACTCGAGGCTTAGGCGCTCCTTCAGTGCCATGATGACTGCCGCACTGGTGTGCCGCAGAGAGGAATGGTCACTGTCTGAACATACTGTGTAAACAATACATACATGAAACACCTGTATACATCCAGGGTTGCAAAATTCCGGGAATTTTCAAGACTGTAAACTTTCCATGGGAATTAACGGGAATTACATTTACATTTAGTAATTTTGTAGACGCATTTATCCAAAGCGACTTACAATTGTGGAATACATAAAACAATTCATCTTGAAGAGGCAAAGAGACAGAGGAAATGCTCGTAACACCAAGTCTCAGTCTCTGTAAATAAGGTTGCTTGTCACGATTCTCAATACCACAGAATACCAGAGTAACTAATATTAGTAAAAAAAAAACAAAACAAAAAAGGTCCTCAAAATTATTGAAAATAATAAAACTGCCAGTAATAAAAAAGCAAAAGAAAACAATAGAATAAAAAAGATACACATGAAATAAACTGTGCTGTAAGTTTTTTTAATGCTAGTCTAAAGTAGCTGTTCAGTTAGCCTACTATAGAAATTGAATAACCTAATATAACATAAAGCAGCATAGTCTTCACTGTAAAAAATTAAACATCTTTTGTTCCTTATTAAAGCTAAAAAAGTCCTTCAGTCAAGAGCATAGAGTGATTTTGAATTTCTGAGTTGGGCGACCAGAAACTGTAAACATGAAGGGAAAGAGATCTTTTTGCAGTGACAGTTAAAGCTACGCGAGCAGTCTCTGAGCTACTAGCAACATCTAGCGCAACTACTAAAATAAAGCCTGTTTCTGTGCAAACACTCCTTTCGCGCCTCACAACTTCACTAATCCAACTCAAATCATCACAGACACAGCTCAAGGCAAGTCTCTCGGGTAAAGTAGACTACATTTTAATAAAAGGTGCAAGGAATACTTTTAATTTGACGTTTAGCTTAACGTTACCTGTCGAGAAGACGCTCCACAAGAAGTTCGTCGTATCAATTAAAACACAAACGTTGCATTAAATTCCTCCATCTTGTAAAACACGGTTTACACTTGGTTTACCCCTTTGTCTGTCTATATTTTGGCAAGTTTTTGAATTGTACTTGCACTTCTGTAAAGGAATCCGAGTTTATTTTTCCACACCAGATAAACATCCATTGGCTCAGCCTGCTACTGAAGCCACGCCCCACACTCTCGCTATTGGCTGCACGGAGGACTTTCACAGAATATACATTTATACATATATATATATTTAATATTTATTTAGTCATTGGTTGCTATCAGTGTGTGAAGAGACTTTAAACCAGTATTTAAAAAAAGGTTTATGTAAAAAGACTTAAGTTTAGTATTTGTGTATAGCCAATTTCCTGGCATTTAGTGTGAGGAGTGCTTATGCTATGGTTTTTAAAGAATGGAGACGCAATATTGTTATAAATTAGTTAGATATTGACTATTTTTTTTACAGTTTGTTTATTGAGATGTAACAATAAATAAAAGTAATACAACAATATTATAGTTACATCTTTTTACATATGAAGGCCAGGGAAAAAACTAAACAAAAAAATAAAAATAACAATAAAAAACAACAAAAAGAAGAAGCCGAAAAGTAAAACAATACAGCGGCACAGGTTATTTCAGGTAGTGACATGATATGGGAATTTGAGAATACAAAACATGCATGCATACAGCAAATGGATCAACAATGGTTCATTTATGCACATCTATGAGGGGGGGATAGGATAGGTCAGGTGTCAAACTATCTTGTCTTCTCTTGTCTCATTCAGTACAGTACCAAAATCTGAATTCGAGATGAATGATATAAATGGTGTCCAAATATTTTCAAAAGAAGAAAGTTTACATTTTAAGATATAGGTTATTTTTTCCATCGCTAAACAAAAGGACATGTTATTGATCCACTGTATGATAGATGGCTTTTCCACTTTCTTCCAGTGCAAAGCTATTAGACGCTTTGCTTGAAGTATACTAGTATCAACAAGTTTACGAATGCTGCCATGGTGTACAATGTTCTCTGGAATAATTCCTAAAATAAAAATGTCTGGTTTCATTGGTAGGTTTATAGGTACCATCTGAGAAAGGAAAAAAGCCACTTCTTTCCAGAATTCCTGCACCTTAGGGCAGTTCCACATACAATGCAAAAGTGTGCCTCTATCAACTGAGCATTTAATACATGTGTCTGGAATGTTCTGGTTAATTTTATTTAACCTAACTGGAGTAATATACGTTCTCATAATCCAGTTGTACTGTATTAATTTGAGATTACTATTAACTGTTTGTAATTGAGCTTTCATACATATTTCTTCCCATACATCTAGTGGAATGTTTACATTGAAATCTTCTCTCCAAGAGGCCAATTTAGATTCTGATGATTCTTTAGAGAATGACTCCAACATTTTATAAAACATCGATATTAAACCTTTAGGTTGGGCAGATGTTGATAACAGGGCTTCAAGAGGTGTTTTATTAGGTTTGGTAAGCTTTGCACCTTGATAAGAAGAAACATAGCTCCTAAATTGAAGGAATTTAAAGAAAAGGTTTTTTTTTGGAATATCAAATTGCGCTACAATTAGCGCAATTGACATTAGATCTTTTCCTTTATAGAAATCCTACATTTTTTGCAGCCCTTTATCAAACCACATTTTAAATCCTGGGTCTGATCTAGCTGTTTTGAAACGCTTGTTCCCCCATATCAGGAGTAAAACATGATAAAGGAATCGGACTGACCTAAATATTTATATACATCACACCAGACATTAATTGTATTGATAAGGATAGGATTAAAAGATACAATATATTTGTATTTTCTGAGAGATTTAATATCTGCTGAATAAAGGTAGAGATTAAGGGGTAATTTTGACTTTATAAAGAAAGATTCAATGTCCAACCAAGATGTGTGTGTTTCAGAAGAAAAATAATATAAAGTAGATCGTAACTGTGCTGCCCAGTAGTACCACTGTAGATTGGGAAACTGGAGACCACCCCTATTGTAAGGTAAGTATAATAATGATAGACGAACACAAGCTCGTTTATTATTCCAGATAAAATCAGTGAATCATTTCCGAAGTGTTGTAAAAAAGGATGATGGAGGGCAGAGAGGGATATTTTGAAACAGATATAACATTTTAGGTAGTAAACTAATTTTTATCGTATTTACACGTCCGATTGGCGATATAGGTAAACTTTTCCATCTTTCAATCTTA
This sequence comes from Ptychobarbus kaznakovi, assembly GCA_027422405.1. NCBI lineage: Eukaryota > Metazoa > Chordata > Actinopteri > Cypriniformes > Cyprinidae > Ptychobarbus > Ptychobarbus kaznakovi. The sequence continues at coordinate 20,345,949 of CM049794.1, forward strand.
GAGATAGTGTTTAAAAGAGGCTGGTAATTAGCTGAAGCTATATGATCTATATTAGCCATTATTTTAATTCCTAAATAAGTGAAGGAATCTACTACGTTAAATTGTGTTACAGCTGGTACTTGACTATCATCAACATTCAGTAAAAGGATACATGATTTAGATTGGTTTATTTTATAACCAGAGAAGTTTCCAAAGAGTGAAAGAAGTTTAGTTAAAGAAGGGATAGAATGAGCCAAATCATCTGCATACAAAGAAATACCTAGTATTTGCCTAGTATATTACTATGAGACCTTATTGCAATGGTAAGTGGTTCGATTGCTAAAATAAAAAGAAGGGGTGAAAGAGGACACCCTTGACGAGTACCCCTTTGAATATTAAAAGCTTTGGAAACTATGCTATTAGTAAGTACTTCAGCCATAGGATGCATATAGAGTATCTTAATCCACTTACAGAAAGTTTCTCCAAACCCAAATCTTTTAAGGACCTCAAATAGATACAGCCATTCCACCCTTTCGAAAGCTTTTTCAGCATCTAAGGACAGAATAGCCGTATCACCAGTCCACCTTTTAAAATATAAAACATTAAGCAAGGTTCTAACATTATGAAAACCTTGCCTGCCCTTAATAAATCTGTTTTGGTCTTGGTGTTACTATCTTGGGCAGAAGTGCTTCCAACCTCCTTGCAAAAATTTTGCTCAGTATTTTAACGTCTGTATTAAGTAATGAAATTGGTCGGAATGATTCATATTTTGTATTTATTTTATTAGGCTTAGGTATTAATGTAATGAGAGCGTATCTTAAAGATTCTGGGAGCACACCATTTGCAAAGGATTCTTTAAACATATCTAAAATTGGTCGGGCAAGTTTTCTTTTAAATTTCTTGTAAAAATCTACATTAAGGGTGAATCCCATTTCTCTGTCTTATCACCTTCCCCTACCCCTTCGTCTTACCCCTAGCCCTTGTCCCTCGAAACCGAGTGGTAAGCGCTAGGGGTGAAAACATACCCCTATGAAATGAGACACCACTTGTTACTGTTACGTCATCATACATCATCGCTAGCTGGCTGCTACGTCACCAGAGGCGACAAGTGTTGATCACAAACTTCTGCAAGTGTGTGTTTGTCGATTGCGTGGGTTTTAGTGATGCTTTCTCTAGTCAGAGAAATGCGGGACTGTTGTGCAAATCAGCAATGTAACGTTAGCGTGGAAAAATAGTGATTTTTAAAAACGTTTCAATTAAGAACATGGTTGTAAATATATTTTTGTCGTAATTTTTAAATAAATTATTTAAGCGGAAAATACTTACATTTATGGGACTCTCTGGATGATCTGGCCGCAGTGTGTTCTGGGTACCCCTTGGTTTCAAGTAAGCTCGCGAAAAGGCTTGGTTTTAAGGGGTATCTACCCCTTCCCCTTAGCCCTACCCCTCGATCAAAACGAGAATTGGGACAGCCCTTACTCTCACGTGAACGTGCAAAACTAAGGGGAAGGGGTAAGACAGAGAATTGGGATTCACCCTAAGGCCATCTGGCCCCGCTGTTCGACCTGCTGTTGAATCGTCAATAGCCTCTGTGATTTCTTCTTCTGTTATGTCTAGGTCTAGAGATATTTGTGTCTCTTCAGAGATAGTAGGTATAGATAAACTGTCAAGAAAGGTTGTTTGTGAGTTAATATCTGCATACTCGGAAGAATATAAAGTCTTAAAAAAGGATTTAAAAGTGTAATTTATCTTTACTGGGTCTATACTGCCACTATTATCTTCAATATAAGTTATAGTTATTTCAGATTGTTTTTGTTTAATTATCCAAGCTAGTAATTTGCCTGCCTTTTCACCTTGGTCATAATAATTTTGTCTTAACATCATTAGACTAGCTGCTGCTTTTTTTCTTTTTTTTCTACGGTTCAGCAGTTCCTGGTGAAGAGATGAGCCATTATTATATGATAAAGTATTTTCTATAAGTTTAATTTTAGTATCCAGTTCTGTCTATTCTTTCTTATAGCTTTTTAATTTACTGCTTGTGACACTTAGAATAACACCTGTAATGAAACTTTAAAGGCTCCCCATCTGATACTAGCTGAGGTTTGTGTTGTATAAATGTCAAAGTACATATCTATCTGTTGCTTAATATGTTTGTTAAATTGATCATCTAGGAGCCATTTAGGATGAAATCTCCATTTTGGAGGATTTCCTAGTAATTTAGGATCAATGTAAGTGAGTAATATAGGGGCATGGTCTGAAATTACTATAGAATCATAAGAACAATCAGTGATATATGACATAATTGTTGCTGAAATAAGAAAGTAATCAATTCTGGCATAAGACTGGTGTGTTCTGGAGAAGCAAGAATACTGGATATCCTTAGTCTCCATATTTCAACAAGGTTTTAATATTTTATAAAATAATGCAGGGTCTTTCTGGTCTGTTTGTGAGATTGATCAAGGCCAGATGAACGATCTCTAATCGGATCCAATGTACAATTGAAATCTCCTCCCATCACATAAAACCCAGAAAAGGTGGATAAAGTTAGGAAGAGGTTACTATAGAATTTGGGTATGCCATTATTAGGACCATAAATATTATGGGACGTACGATGAATCGTATCGCACTCGAGCCCCGCTGAGCAATTTACATAGTCTCCTTATAAGAAATAAAATCTATTGATTTAGTGTCCATTGCTTAATTTGCTTATATGCAATTTACTTGAAAGTGAACAAGCACTGAGAAAACAGCACCAGCTTACATGTTCATTAGAAAGTCGTCAACTTCCGATGGATTTTGAAAGACGTGAGCTGGCCATTAACGCTGGAAAGATGAATCCGTACAGCAGTCCCTTAGCTCGCAGCTTCTTCTTGACTTCGTCAAATTGCCTCCGTTGCTTGTTTAATTCAGCAGAAAGGTCCGGAAAGAACATGATTCGGTGATTTTGGAACAGTACGTCTTTCTTTGCTCTGGCCGCTCGCATCACGCGCTCCTTGGGCCTCATTTATCAATCTAACGTAGAAACGAGCGCAGATCCGAGCGCACAAATCAATTTACGACAGAGCTCACGTGTGATTTATGAAACATTCGTATGCCGCCAAACCCATCGTACGAAAGATCGTACGTTGATAAATATGGCGGCTGAAAACAATCATCATTTGAATATTACGCCCCTAAAAACACCCCGGTTTAGAAGCCTCGCCCCTAGAGTTTACGACACGGAGAAACGAAACCCGGCCAAAAAGAGGAAGTAATCTCATTAAAGAGAAATTGATCTTACTCCAAAACACCCTTTAACTTTATAATTGCAAACAATGGCATTCGTTTATATATATGTGAATATATTTAATATAGCCTACATATAAATTAAATATAACGAAACATTTATAAACATTAGGCTATAAACATATAGATTATTTAGTTTTCCTTAATCCACAACAAACCCTTTAAATTTAACGGTATTACAAAACAAGAATGAAAAAATGAGTAGCTATAACATTTTATTTTAAACTATGAAGTAAATCACAAATTAGGCTATATGGCATTCATTATAAACAGAATACAACCTCAAGCTAAAATGAATTTATTAAAGCGAAACTAAACGCATTGGGCTCACAAGCCTCTCATTCGACATCCAATTTTTTCAATTTTTGCCATGTAACATTTGGTTGCTAAACTATTATCTATGATGTAAACAAGGCTTTGTACTTCACTTGTGTTCCAATATCCACGTAAAATATCACCCTTCACATGCGCAATAAATGTTTCGGCGCTGCTGATTTTACAGTGGGCCTTGTGAACTGTGCAGTGTAACTTTATGTTTGGTTGACTGCATTTTAGTTTGATTAATGGCTGAAATGTCAAGTTAGTAACGCTGAAATGTTGTGTGTGTGCGTGTGAGGCACCTGCGTGATCGCCAATCAGCTAAATATTTAAAAATAAAGATATAAAGAAAACAAATAAAATGCATTAAGTGTCACAAAAACGAAAGTGTTTATTTTATTTTTCTTTTGTTAATTAAGATAATATATATTTCGTGTAGCCCTATTTATTTTGTTCCTTTTATCATTTCTGTTTTTCTCCATTCACAGAAGCGCTGTAGGTGTGTGATACGACGATGTGTGATTCTTCATGGTCTGTTCTTTATGCTGCTATTTGCGCATATAAAGCTAAAGCCCTGAAAGAAGAAGAAGAAGAAGAAAAAAAGCTTTGTTTGTCGGTTTAGGAAAATAATCTTAATGAATAAAATGTTGTCATTATACAATTCTCCGAAATTCTCTATGCTGCACGCAAGTTCAGGCTAACTCAAAAACTTGCGTACACGAGCTCAGACCTGACGTGAGATTTGATCGTAGCCACCGCTCACGTCCATATTGATAAATTCCAAGTTTTGCGTAGAAACGACCGTACGCCCAAATTTCGGTCGTACGTTCGTTTCGTAAATGAGGCCCCTTGTCTCTGTAGTCCAGAAACTTCACAATCATCACTCTCGGTGTAGACTTCGCGTCCGCTGCAGTATTTCGCATATAACTGATCCTGTGGACCCTCTCTAAACTATGGCCAGTAGATTTTCTCTCTCTGATAAAGCACGTAATGCGACTAGCTTTTAATTACGACTTTATTCGAGGGGAAAATGAAACTTCACATGAAGCATAATGTGAGGGCTACTACGTTCCGCGCGCGCCCAGTGTAAGCGAGTGTGACATCACAGAGGTCCATGACGTCACAATGCTACGTTCCATAACCGGGAGCTCGCGCTTGTAGTGTGGTAGCCAATCAGTTCAGTGGAAATCCAAGCAGAAGCAAAGAGTAGCACGTAAGAAAACACTCAAAGTCGATTGGAGTAACTGACAAATAGATGATAGATGATACACTGACAGCTGAAGGAAACAGCACAGATCCTGCAGCAGCAGTTATGGAGAACAGCTCAACAGGTGAACGACAAACTTCAGTTTGTGAAATGTTTTAATTTTACTTATGTGAAACCTTACATGTAAAATACATGATAAGGAAAATATGTTTATATTTGCATTTTGATTATATTTTTAATTCCTTTCTGTGAAGTAGTTTTGTTGTGGCATTGTGTGTGTGTGTGTGTGTGTGTGTGTGTGTGTGTGTGTGTGTGTGTGTGTGTGTGTGTGTGTGTGTGTGTGTGTGTGTGTGTGTGTGTGTGTGTGTGTGTGTGTGTGTGTGTGTGTGTGTGTGTGTGTGTGTGTGTGTGTGTGTGTGTGTGTGTGTGTGTGTGTGTGTGTGTGTGTGTTTTAACGCAAAGAAAGTCAATGTAATATCAATGTGATATTTTTTTGACAGCAAAACACAACGAGACTAAGACGAATAGCATTTGTGCATTCTTCAAAAATACATGGCTTGCTGTGAAAAGTGCCTACCATTGTCAACCTCTTCAGCCAGTGTCTGACACCGATTCAGCTGATCATGAGCCAGATCCAAACGTCCTTGAGCCAGCTGATCCTCCAGAAGATCCTCAGTCTGATTCATCTGACCCTGATCGAGATCCAGATGCTTCAAATATGACACCTGTCGTAGGACCATCTGGCCTTGTGCCAGCGGGTCTGCAGGATCTAGCTGATCCTCTTCCAGGCCCGTCTGCTCTTGATCCAGTAGCCCCACAATTTTCAGGTGCTTCCCAGCATAGACGAATCACAGATCAAACCCATTTCAGAGCAGCCTGTTTCACCGATCCAACTCCTGGTGAGTCTATGTCCACTTGTTAACCTTTTCTTGTTCCTCCACTCATTGCTTCACATCTGTTTCTATGTACCGTAGTCTGTAGTCTGTGTTACATGCATTTCTAATTCCTCATACAGTTTTACAAACAGAAAGGATAAATCTAGTACTCAATGTGTATTTTCCTGATTGCCTACTTAAATAAATATAATTGCAAAAAAATGGTTATCTTGCTGTTTTACTTTCACTTAGCTTCAAATATTGACCCTATTTTATTCTCCATATATCTGATGTGACCTGGACGTATATATTTATTAAGCAATACTATTGCAGTTCATGTAAGACTGTGAGTCTCACATTTAACATACTCCTTTGGTACATTTTTGCAGTTCCATTTGATGAGATTTACGAAGTGGGAAGAAAGATTGGAGACGGTGGCTTCGGCACTGTGTACGAGGGGATTTCCAAATGTCTACGCGAGCAGGTAGAATCACCGCTTTATTCACTTAATGTAGATATCATGCTTTGACCAAAATGTCTTTCAAATCAATTTAAATGGAATTATTTGTGATAATGACAACATACAATAATTTATATTAAATTCTAGATTTTATACAATCCGTTTACCCATCTATAACATCTAATGCACTTACAAAATGACTGCTTGAATGCTACAATTTTTGTTTTTGCAGGTTGCCATCAAAATCATCCCTAAGAGGGACAGAGACCGCTTTATTGTAATTGTAAGTTGGCAAACCCTAACGTATATATTTACATTCAAATAATATATTTTAAATAGAAATGCGATATTGAACTCTTAATTACTGAACTCTCTTTTCTGTAGCCTGGCTGTTCAAAGCCGCTGTTTGCAGAAGTGGCTCTAAACCTGCTGCTGAAACGACCTCCATTAAGCCCCTACATTGTGCACATGCTGGAATGGTTTGAAGAGGAGGATCGGTTCATCCTGATCCTGGAATATCCACAACATTGCAAGGACTTGCTCAAATTCATGCTGAACAACATGCAGCTACTGGATGAATCACAGACCCGTAGCTTGATGTACCAAGCGGTGCTCGGGACCAAGCACTGTCTCGACCGAGGCGTCTTCCACCGGGACATTAAGTTGAGTAACTTTCTGATCAACACAAAGACAAACCAAGTCAAACTGATAGACTTTGGCTGCGGTGACCTCGTCAAAACTTCAGGCTACTTGGGTGCATTTACAGGTGAGTTAGCTTTTTGTGTAATGGTTGTAGTTAGTCCTAATGAGAAGTCAACCTTCTGTGTAGTGATTTAATAAATAACAAAGAACAGATGTGTGTGTAAATGGCCATTTGTTCAAGTTGCTGGTGACTTTTGTAGGCAAAATGTCTATTTAACCTGATATCTCTTGCTTTCGCGAACAGGAGGAGTCTGCCCACCTGAATACTACAAGGACTTAAAATACGAGGCAGGGCCAACAACTGTCTGGTCTCTGGGCTTCATGATGTATTCAATGATTTACAAACGTCAGCCCTTTAGAAGTCTAAAAGACATGATGGATGGCAGCCTGAGGTTTAAGCACAAAATATCCACAGGTGAGAGAGAATTAACTTACTCAATGTCAATGATATTGTTAAACAAATAAAGCACCAGAACAATTCTTTACAAAATATGTGCTACATATTTCAACATTAATATCTATGTTCACGTGTCATATGTATATAAAGAACTTACTGTAGGTGACTAACCAATGCTTTTGTGAAAACTTGTACAGAATTGCAGGATTTGATAAGTCGCTGCATGACTCTTGACCCAACCGAGAGAGCAACTATAGACGAGATCCTACAGCATGAATGGTTTCAGCAGGGACACATATCTGGAGGAGCTCAGGATCAGGTAGTGTAACTTAGGAGGGAAGGCAGATGATGACAGAAATTCTTCTTGTGAAAGTCCAAGAACTGCCGCCATGAGCTTCAACTTTCCGTTATATACATTTTTTCAGCAGATGCTCCAAATCGGCCCCGTGAGGAAAATCTGGACAAACCATTGAGCAGAGGATCTTCAGAGCGGCACGTTTAGTTAAAAAAAATGGTGCATAAATAACAAATGACTAACAAAAGAGCAAAAATAGTGCACAATGAAATATAGAGAACTTATGTAGTATCTAATGCACAAAAATAGGATAAAACCTTGTTGCACAAAAAGTAGCAAATGAAAGAAAAAAGTTAAACACAAACTGAGGGGAACCTTGGTATAAATCAGAGCACCAAATCTAGTGCCCAAAACATGCAAACCCGCCTTGTTGGCGAAGGCTATTTACACTAACTCTGCCCACCAACGTGTGAGTGGGTTAGTCAAGACTAAAAAAGACGCTCCTTCAGCCTCAGTTTCAGTGGCGTAGATGGTAAGGTTGCGATCGACCCAAGTTCGAGCCCCCCTTTCATTGAACAATTTTTCTCCCTTTTCAAATCTCATATCGCATCGGAAAGGCATTTATTTTCAAACAAATGAAGGAAATTATAAAAAAGTTGAAAGTAAAATTATCGGGTAGGGTTAGGGTAGGTGTAGGTAGTCCCAATAATGTGGCATCCATTTAATAATTTGAATTAAAACTATAATTTACACTAAAAACGTTATTATTGCGTACTGTTTTTTAATGTACTACAATACTGATTATCAGATAATTGCCACTATTTGCAACAAAGTAGTATAAATAGCAGAAAATATTGCTATTTTAACATAGTGTAAATAGTATCTATCGCTAAGAAAATATGTGACCCTGGACCACAAAACCAGTCAAGTGTCGATTGTTTTTTAAATTGAGATTTATACATAATCAATAATCTTTCCATTGATGTATGGTTTGTTAGGATCAGACTATATTTGGTTGAGATACAACTATTGGAAAATCTGAAATCTGAGGATGCAAAAAATCCAAATATTGAGAAAATCACCTTTAAAGTTGTCTAAATGAATTTCTTAGCAATGCATATTACTTATCAAAAACGATTTTTTTATATATTTACAGTAGTAAATTTACAAAATATCTTCACAGAACATGATCTTTACTTAATATCATAATGATTTTTGGCATAAAAGAAAAGTCAATAATTTCGACCCATACAAAGTATTTCTGGCTATTGCTACAAATATACCCCAGCGACCAGGGCTGGACTGGGACAAAAAATCGGCCCTGGCATTTTTTTGGTCCAGGCGGCCCACCACCACTTCGAACTATATATATATATTCAAGAAGAACATGTACCGGCCCGATAGTGCGTCGGCCCACCGGGAAAATGCCCGGTATGCCAGATTACCAGTCCAGCCCTGCCAGCGACTTAAGACTGCTTTTGTGCTCCAGGGTCATCTATTGCTATTTACACTGAGTGTAAATAGGATCTATTGCTATTTGCACATGGTGCAAAACTTAATATAAATAGGAGCAACAAGTTTAACACCCAAAAAAGAGCAAAAGAAAAATGTAGTTCACAAATCAAAGGAGAAAAAGTAACCGTATGCTGCGAGATCACACAGATGATTCCCTTCAGTTCCTCAAACTGCTCCTCATAAATATATTTATTTATTGGCTGGGTGGAGGGATAATAAATTATTTAATTATTACATTTTACATGGAACTCTTTCTTTTGACTCTCACTCTCTCACACACACACACACACACACACACACACACACACACACACACCAGTGATGATACGGTGCACACACACCACACACACACACACACACACACACACACACACACACACACACACACACTCCACACTCACCACACACACACACCACACACACACACACACACACACACACGAGGTGATATCGGTGCATTAGGTAAACTGTGACTCACAGCCAGAGTGGCCAGCATTGGTCACCTGACTAGAGTGAGATTTTGATGAGATGGGCTGAATCAATATTTAGGGTTTTGAGGATCCAACAATACAAATTTTATTTAATCTAAATACTGCAATTTACTACATTACTTGAACTACTTTTGTACTAGAGGCAGTTTTATAGAGGCATTTGTTCATAATGAGATTATACATCTGGTAAAGAAACCTATTAATTTATATTAAAACACATTTCTTCTGTTGTGCTCTAGATTGTGTGACAGTAAGGTGCATAGCCTAAATGTTATAGTATAGAAAATCATGTACTGAATTCTGTGCATAGACAATCATACAAATAAAAGCAAAAACAATCTAGCACATCAGAAGTGATGTTCTACAGGAAGTAGGAACACAAATTTAAGCCTCCGATGACAGGAACATGTTACTGTCATTATTTTTTTCCTGACAAACGCCTTTACAGTTACTTTTTAATGAATACAATTTCTTACATTAATTTTGATGCATCAAATGTATATTCTAAATTATTGCACTCGTTTCTCTTTTAAAATCAGTGTTTGCGTATCCCATTACAATTGCTTAAAAAATATATAATTTATTGCTTAAATGTTGTATTCTAAACTATTGCACTCCTTTCCTGTTGAACTCTGTTTCACACGAGTCTTTGACAGACTATGTGGCCATATTTATGTGCCATGCACTTTTCTGAGATGTGTTTTCTGCACTGTAAGTGACATTGCTAATGCTAACAGCGATTCCTCCGGCCACAGTGCACATATTCAACTAAACGACAATGAAATGATCACACACCAGAGCGGCATGTGAAACTGGGAAATACACTTGCCATATTCACCCACATTTGGAGCTTGACAGATGTTCATTTCCCAGCATGGTTTGAAAGCACAAACACTTGTCCAATTACTTCATCCTACACAAACTACAAATACATATCCAATCATGTATAACGAAAAAGCCTACCGAGCCAATGAAAGTAGTTATGGGGTGAAGTGACATGTATTTTTGAAGTTTTGTTTTGAGCTCTGTTGTATAAAAAGAACAGTGTGAATATTTTGTGTTTTGGAACAACATTTTTAATTACTTTCCAAACCTGTATAACTCTGAATATCTGTATAACTCAAAATATCTACTGTTTGTGTTCGACAGAAGAAAAAGTAATTCAGGTTTGAAACAACATGTGGGTGAGTAAATGACAGAATTTCCCTTTTTGAGTGAAGTATCACTTCAAGTCTCTTGTGTTTCCACAGATAATCAGAGCAGCCTCTAATTCTGTGGTTTCCTCCAGTATTGTGATGTCCACCGTTGACCAGACGATCTCTGTAGCCCTGGTTGTCTTTCACTTCATCCACAATCATGTGGTATATGTTATGTATAACGATCAATGTCAATGTGCAAAGAACATCTGTTCAGTGATAAAAATTGAAAATACAGTACAATTTTGTTTTTGGTACAACATTTAAACATCCTAAAAGTGTGCAAGACATAATGTTGTTGTTCCACTCTCTGTGCACTGCTCCAGCCATTTCAATTGGTTATTCTCCTTGATTGAAATCGTTAACCACATTTTTTTTCCCTGCAGCTGTTTTCCACATCTTTGTATTTTTCTGTCTTCTCGTGGAGGTTCTTCTGCTGGTCAGGAGTGACAGGTAGATGTCTCATGGGCTGCAGTCAGTTTCTCCACTGTACGTTTCATGTGGTAGGTGTTCTTTGCTGCCTTCATCTGCAACTCGACATGCCACATTTCACCACAATACAGCAACTGAACTGATGAAGATTTGAGAAAGGTTAGTTAAACTGGGATAAAACTGTGAAAAAGGTTAATATACAGTAAGAATACATTCTGAAGACATTACAAACACTTATTTCTAACTATTATTAAAAAAAAAAAAAGGGTAAAGGTATAAAATTCTGTCGGTTCTGATTACATTTGATCAATTCTGGTTACATTTTTGGGAAATATCATTACAGACTTTAACAAAAGAAAAAAACCCTGGTCTGGTTTTCCCCTGTAGTTATTATTGTTATAACACTAGATTTGGAACTAGGCACTGTTTTTTTTTTTTTGAGAAAAGTTGCTAAGACGGCAACACTGGCTGTAATAACATCATGCACTTATGACCAAGGTAATTAGAGACTTAAGTGTTCTTTTACACTTTTCATTTTTTTCATGTTTGTTCAAATTTACAATTTCAGTTTTTGTTGTTGTTGTTTTTGTAATTAACATTATTAAGGCCCTTGGAGATAATTGACCCAGGTCTTTGCAAGTTATAATTCACCCATGGTACAATTACTGGCTGTACTGCTAAATTATAGGAATGGCACAGTAACTGTGTTACTTTGAGTTTAATTAGTCTGGAATTATGAAAGATTGACTAAATAATTTTAACTTAAATGTTGGTTTACTGCTCAAATGGCTACATCACTTGAACTGAATTACACATTATGCAAATTTAAATTAGTTAACTATACATTTAAACAGTATTAACAGTATTTAAAGGTATAGTTCACCCAAAAATCAAAATGTTGTTATTAATTACTCACCCTCATGTCGTTCCAAACCCGTAAGACCTTCGTTCATCTTCAGAACACAAATTAAGATATTTTTGATGAAATCCCGAGAGCTTTCTGACAGCAATCCAATTAAGGCCCAGAAACATAGTAAATCAATCGTTAAAGCAGTCCACGTGACATCAATTGTTCAACTATCATTTTACGAATCTGAATTTTACGAGAAAACTTTTTGTGCGCAAAGAAAACGAAAATAATGACTGATTATTTTGGGCAGAATATGTGATTTGGAGAAGAATTGTTGAATTATTTTAGTTTTCTTTGCGCACAAAAAGTATTCGCGCAGCTTTGTAAAATTATGGTTGAACCAGTGATGTCACATGGACTATTTTACAGATGTCCTTAAAAGCTCTCAGTTTTCTTTAAAAAAAGCTTAATTTGAGTGAACTATAACTTTAAATCTATAAACAGAGCCTACTATTTTAAAATAAATACACAGATGTATTTGTACTGGATACTATATTATACTGGATTTATCCTTGAATCCCGAGTGCAGGCGGTGAAATCACCAGAAGCATTTGAGTGGCCATATTGCTGTTATTAATATAGATACTGTAGCGATATTGAAATTGTCTACCACACACTGATGACACAGGTAATGTGTTTCTTTATGAACGTAATTATTGGAAATTTTAATATGAACACATAAATGCTATTGTTATTGCTAGAAATAGATTAGATTATACAATAAATACTGAATTACAATAGATGCCTATGTTATTATATTTAAGAAGAAGAATTGTTTATTTGTCACATACACAATTATACAGAGTATAGCCAGCAGTGAAATGTGTTCTCTGCATTTAACCCATCCAAGTGCACACACACTTGGAGCAGTGGGCAGCCGACACTGCGGCACCCGGGGAGCAGTCATGGGTTCGGTGCCTTGCTCAAGGGTCTCACCTCAGTCGTGGACAATTCCTGCCGGAGCCGAGATTCGAACCCAAAACCTCGGGTTACAAATCAAACGCTATATCCATTAGGCCACGACTGCCCCAGTCGACTGCCCCAATGCAATACAATATTGCATTGTTGTATTAAAATTCACTGTATCATCTTGCTTGGGGTAACAGTATAAATGCTTGAAAATAAAGCGTATTATCTTTAATTCCATGTGCAGTGTTTTTTCTGTGAACAAGTTGTGAAGTATGTATTTTATTTCCTTATGTCTGTTTATTTCAGTCAGGTGATTCGTAATGTTTTCTGATTAAAACAAATTATTTGCTATTGATTTAACTGAATGTGTGGGTAGAGCAATGTGCAATCCAGTTCTCTATTACAGATCAGAGGGGGTTACTAAATAAATCAGTGTTTTTGAATATTACTTCTGACTCACTTATAAAGAATCACTGTGTCCAAAACTGTACTGTCACCAAATACTGGTTTATGATGAAACCTAAAGAGGGATGCAATACATAAATAATGTGGAGTTAAATAATTTGTCAAGATAAAATCATCTACAATGTAAAAGAAACTGAAATAAAAAAATGACATGCATCCATATACACACACACACACACACACACACACACACACACGTTGGTTTTTATGGTTTACGGGGACTCTCCATAGACGTAATGGTTTTTATGTACAAACCGTATTTTCTATCACCCTATAAACCTACCCCTTACAGGAAACTGCATTTTTACTTTCTCAAAAAACAACTAATTCTGTATTATTTATAAGCCTTTTGAATTATGGGGACACTGAAAATGTCCTAATAAATCACCTTCTTGTAATACCTGTCATAGCCATGTCATTATACAAATGTGTGTCCTCATAAACCACATACACACCAAAAAACCCGCATTGCACCGTTTTTAAGTTTGACTGTAATAATGGGGCATAACTGCAAAAAATGCTTTAGTGGAAATTCATTTTAATTTACAAATGTTTGTTTGTCATTAGATGTAAGCAATCTTCCACTAAACCATGGCACATAATTCATGTTATGACAATGAATGAAACTGAGAACTGTATATCATCTTTAAAATAATGTGTACATACAATATACTGGTATATGATCGTTTTAGTGTATATATAAATGATTACAAATTGAGGGAAAGAAAAACAAGAATACTTCTCAAATTGCTGTAGGCTATAGTGAGTGATATTATGTGATTGTGTTTTTGTCATTTTTTTTATTACTTTTGTTACGAAATCACATTTGAAGACCCAGAACATCTTGAGTGTACATCACCAAAATACACTTAAAAATACACCCATTCATTCAAGCACTAACACTACAACTAACGTTATCAAATATAGCAACAAAGTGCGCTGAGCTTTCATTCAGATGCACGTGAAAGCTAATCGCGTCGCTATAGCAACAGCAGGGCCCGCTGCCAACAGCAGGACGTGTTCTTTCGGTGGTCAGATTCGGTTTTAATATTAAAAATAAGTGATGTTCAGCGACATTAAGAGGTTTTTTAACTATCCTAAGGAACTGTAATTCGTACCCTGTATTTGTTTGGGTGTACTGAGGGGATGTTGGAGACAGAGAAAAATGAGAAGTCAAGTCTTTGTTAAACTGTCCTCCTTGTCGTTACTAGTTAGCTTTAACTTATAACATTACAGAATTAATTATCTGATATCAATATAGATACAAATCATAATGTAGTTTATGAACTGTTTACGTTAGCTATTTCTATTAAGAAATGCAGAAAGCTAATTTGGAGGCTGCTATTTCCCTTTCCAATGTTGAAATGAAACATACGCCATTGTTTTTGTTTATCACTGACATTTATTTGAACATTTAACTAATTTACTAATTGTATTATTAGGCTATAAGACATTTCTAAACGCACTTGGAGGAATGAAACAATGTAGTTGCATTTAACACGTTTAAGCAGAGCTAAACATATACAAACATCCATGTTTTAGTTTTAAATTGTCTTTAAAAAACAGACACGTTAGTTGAAATTCATACATTGAGTCGAGTTGTTTGGTCAGTGTTTCGTCAGAACATCATATTTGTGGTTTAATGATGATTTCGTCGGGGATTTTGTTTTATTGAGTCTACATTAAATTGCGATTAATCTATAGGCCTTCAAAAACACAGAAGGCTAAATTAAATATATATATATATATGTGTGTGTGTGTGTGTGTGTGTGTGTGTGTGTGTGTGTGTGTGTGTGTGTGTGTGTGTGTGTGTGTGTGTGTGTGTGTGTGTGTGTGTGTGTGTAATGTACTGTATCGCGTCTCTTGTCTTTAGTAACGTTACTTCAACATACTACATGGAAATGAAATAACATATATATGGGTGTTTGGCTTACTGTCATGTTAGAATCATTTTTATACTCATACCTTTTGTTGTTTTAATATTTTGAATTGTTTTTAGCTTTATTTTTTTGTTTTCATTTTAAATGTTTAGTTTTTAAATGTTGTTGTATGCATTTGTCATTTTATTTAATTTCTCCATTTTCTTGTATATATAGTATTTATAGAGCTTTAACTTATAGTTTTAGTTACTTTTTCTTATTTGTAAGTCGCTTTGGATACAAGCGTCTGCTAAATGACTAAAAAGTAAAGTAAATGTAAAGACAACTGACTTACTCTCTTTCAAATAATGCGATTTTGTGAGGCCACGTCAATGTACACGTGACGTCACAGGGAGTCATGACGTCACAGCGAAGCATTCCTCAGCCGGGAGTTCAGCTTTCGGGCCACAGAGCTAATCTGATCTATTGTGATCAGTTGAGTGAGAATCCGCGCAGAAGCAAAGTTGAGGATACACCAGTGCATCATTATAAGCACCAGCGTTTCTCCTGTGCGGGAGTCAGTGGAGCTCAACACTAAGTGTCCAGTGTTAGTGGATGATACACTGACAGCTGGAGGAAAGAGTACCGACCCTTCAGGAGCACATCCAGAGACTTCTCCTGCAGCAGCAGCAGTTATGGAGAACAGCCCAACAGGTGAACGACAAACTTCAGTTTGTGAAATGTTTTCATTTTACTTATTAGTCACAGGATTTACACACTAGGAATATATATCACTCTAAAAATACTTAATTATAATTTTGTTAATTTTGTAATTTGTCATTAACAATGAAATTAATGTATTTTTACATTTTGCATTTCAAATGTATTTGATTTTTAATTCCATTTTGTGAAGTATAGTTTGTTGTGGCATTTCATGTTAAATGTAAATTGACATTTATGCATTTAGCAGAGGCTTTTATACAATGCAGCTTACAGTGCATTCAGGTTATACATTTTTTGTCAGTATGTGTGTTCCCTGGGAATTGAAACCCCAACGTTTTGCGCTGCTAACGCAATGCTCTACCTCTGAGCCACAGGAACACTGTGTTCATTTAATAAAAAAAATTCAACTTAGTAACCAGAAAATGTTTATTTACAGAAAAATCCTCAAAACGCAAGAAGAATAGCCCCTGTGCATTCTTCAAAAAGACACGGCTTGCTGTGAAAAGCGCCAACCAGTGTCAACGTCGAGGCAACAGAGTGGCCCCTCTTCAGCCTGTGTCCGACACCGATTCAGCTGATCCCCAGCCAGGCTCGTCCGGCCTTGAACCAAACAACCCTACATGATCAAACTGATCCTCTGCCGTATCCATCCAGCATCACACCGATAAACTGTGATGAAAAACCAGCTGAAGGTGGGTCTACTGTCATTTTAATTCTGTTTTTCACACTTGTGTCAAGTGACCCTGTTAAGTATATTTATTTATCTAATATTTACAGTAATTTGGATGTTTATTCGTTGTCTCTAGCTTTAAAATGTGACGTCTTATATGGTAATTTTTTACTCTTCCATTTCTTTTTTTTTTTAGAAAATCAAGCTAACAGAAAGAAGAATAAACACATCTGTGCATTCTTCAAAAGAACATGGCAGGCTGTAAAACGTGTAGCAACACAACGGGAAAAGCACAACAAGGTGGCTCCTATTTGTCCACAGCCCAACACAGATTCAACTTATCCTCAGCCGGATCCAAACTTCCTTGAGCCGACGGCTCTGCAGGATCTGACTGATCATCAGTCGGATCCAAACGTCCTTGAGCTGATGGCTCTGCAGGAACAAGCTGATCATCAGCCGGATCCAAACTTCCTTGAGCCGATGGCTCTGCAGGATCCAGATCATCATGCCGGATCCAAACGTCCTTGAGCTGATGGCTCTGCAGGAACCAGCTGATTATCAGCCGGATCCAAACGTCCTTGAGCTGATGACTGGCTCTGCATGAGAGCTCATCAGATCCGGATCATGATCCTGAATCCTCCAAACGTCCTTGAGCTGATGGCTCTGCAGGAACCAGCTGATTATCAGTCGGATCCAAACGTCCTTGAGCCGATGACTCTGCAGGAACCAGCCGATCATCAGCCGGATCCAAATGTCCTTGAGCCGATGACTCTGCAGGAACCAGCCGATCATCAGCCGGATCCAAATGTCCTTGAGCCGATGACTCTGCAGGAACCAGCCGATCATCAGCCGGATCCAAATGTCCTTGAGCCGATGACTCTGCAGGAACCAGCCGATCATCAGCCGGATCCAAATGTCCTTGAGCCGATGACTCTGCAGGAACCAGCCGATCATCAGCCGGATCCAAATGTCCTTGAGCCGATGACTCTGCAGGAACCAGCCGATCATCAGCCGGATCCAAATGTCCTTGAGCCGATGACTCTGCAGGAACCAGCCGATCATCAGCTGGATCCAAATGTCCTTGAGCCGATGGCTCTGCAGGAACCAGCCGATCATCAGCCGGATCCAAACGTCCTTGAGCCGATGACTCTGCAGGAACCAGCTGATTATCAGCCGGATCCAAATGTCCTTGAGCCAATGGCTCTGCAGGATCCAGCTGATCCTCCAGAAGATCCTCAGTCTGGTTCATCTGACCCTGATCGAGATCTAGATGCTTCAAATATGACACCTGTCGTAGGTCCATCTGGCCTTGTGCCAGCGGGTCTGCAGGATCCAGCTGATCCTCTTCCAGGCCCGTCTGCTCTTGATCCAGTAGCCCTACAATTTTCAGGTGCTTCCCAGCATAGACGAATCACAGATCAAACCCATTTCAGAGCAGCCTGTTTCACCGATCCAACTCCTGGTGAGTCTATGTCCACTTGTTAACCTTTTCTTGTTCCTCCACTCATTGCTTCACATCTGTCTCTACGTACCGTAGTCTGTAGTGCGTCCCAAATTGCATACTCATGCACTATTCTATGACGTTTTGTAGGATAAATAGAGTAGTGTGTTCACACATGAAAATTCCAAAAAGAAAAAGTACACTTTAAATACCGGATGATGCACTTAAATAACCGAAAAAAATGAAATGTGGAATGTTGGAACACTTTATGCACTCAACTGTCGCAGCTTTAATTGCATCGCGAAGGGGAGGGGCTATCAGACTCCAATTATTAATGATAAAATAACCTTATATAATTAATACACTACATGGTTGAGTACATACTGCATAAGTACATAATGTATACGTTCATAGTTTATAGTGTGTCATTTGGGATGCAGCTTGTGTGTTTACATATGTTTATATATATATATATATATATAAATGTCTAATTCTTCATAAGGTATTCCAAACGTAAATGATAAATCTAGTACTCTTGACAAAGTAGTATTATTTTTTGCCTAAAGGAATTGAAAGAATCCTGTTGTTACACATTGACTTACGGTGCAGCCGAAATCGCATACTGTCTGAGTAGGTACTACATTTGAATTTGAACTTACTTTGTATCAATTTCGGACGCAGCGTTAGTCTCAAACATTGACCATATTTAGTGTGCATTTATTTTATGTGAACTGGATGTGTATATTTATTCAAGCACTGCTACTGGATTTCATGTAAGACTGAATATCATATATTAACATGCTCTCTTTGTACATTTTTGCAGTTCCATTTGATGAGATTTATGAAGTGGGAGAAGAGATTGGAGAAGGAGGCTTCAGCACTGTGTACGAGGGGATTTCCAAATGTCTACGCGAGCAGGTAGAATCACCGCTTTATTCACCCAATGTATATAGACCATATAGATCAGTGCTTAGACCAGGGGTAGGCAACGTCGGTCCTGGAGTGCCGCTGTCCTGCAGAGTTTAGCTCCAACCCTAATCAACACACCTGAACAAGACTATTAAGGTGTTCAGAATTACTAGGGCTACAGGCAGGTACGTGTTTTTCAGGGTTGGAGCTATACTCTGAAGGACATCGGCACTCCAGGACCGACGTTGCCTACCCCTGGCTTAGACCAAAGCATATTTAAAATAATTTGAAATGGAAATATTTGTGAAACTAATATATATAATTAATGTTAATTTGCAGATTCAATGTGATCAGTTTACCATATGTAACATCTAGTGCACTTATAAATGTATTTATTTGTTTGTTTGTTTAATTTTTTTTTTCTTTTTGCAGGTTGCCATCAAATTCATCCCTAAGTGTGCAACAGACCGGTATATTGAAATAGTAAGTTGACATAACTTAATGAACACATTTAAATTCAAACTACAAATTATAATTACAATTTAATACAAATTACGTTGCAAATACAAGTGAAATGTGATATTGAGCTCTTAATTACTGAACTCTCTTTTCTGTAGCCTGGCTGTTCAAAGCCTCTGTTTGCAGAAGTGGCTCTAAACCTGCTGCTGAAACGACCTCCATTAAGCCCCTACATTGTGCACATGCTGGAATGGTTTGAAGAGGAGGATCGGTTCATCCTGATCCTGGAATATCCACAACCCTGCAAGGACTTGCTCAAATTCATGGTTAACAATATGCAGCGAGTGAACGAATCACAGACATGTAGCCTAATGTACCAAGCGGTGCTCGGGGCCAAGCACTGTCTTGACCGAGGCGTCTTCCACCGGGACATTAAGTTGAATAACTTTCTGATCAACACAAAGACAAACCAAGTCAAACTGATAGACTTTGGCTGCAGTGACCTCGTCAAAACTTCAGGCTATTTGGGTGAATTTACAGGTGAGTTAGCTTTTTGTGTAACGGTTGCAGTTAGTCCTAATGAGAAGTCAACCTTCTGTGTAGTGATTTAATAAATAGCAAAGAAAAGATGTGTGTGTAAATGGCCATTTGTTCAAGTTGCTGGTGACTTTTGTAGGCAAAAAGTTTATTTAACATGGATACATCTTGCTTTCGCGAACAGGAGGAGTCTGCCCACCTGAATACTACAAGGACTTAAAATACGAGGCAGGGCCAACAACTGTCTGGTCTCTGGGCTTCATGATGTACTCAATGGTGTGCAAATGTCAGCCCTTTAACAGTCTAGAAGACATGACGCATGACAGCCTGAGTTTTAACATCAGTGTGTCCACAGGTGAGAGAGAACAATTAACTACCAATAACACAGTTACAATAACATTGTTAAACACACAATACATATTTCCAAAGCTATGTTCATAATTGACAACATTAGCATGTCACATGGACATAAAAGAACATGCTTGACTAACCAATGAAAAACTCTTTCAGAATTTCAGGATTTGATAAGTCGCTGCCTGACTTATCAACCAACCGAGAGAGCAACTATAGAGGAGATCCTACAGCATGAATGGTTTCAGCAGGGACACATATCTGGAGGAGCTCGGGATCTGGTAGTAACAGGTAGGATCAGATAATTTAGGAGGGAATGCAGATGATGACAGAAATCCCTCTTGTGAATGTCCAAGAAGTGCCGTCACAAGCTTCAACTTTACAATTGTTCATTCAGAAGATGCTCCAAATTTGCAGAAAACACTGCACAAACCATTCTGCAGAGAGTCTTCAGAGCGGCAAGCTTAGCTTAAAAAAGCAACAAACTTGGTGGGCAAAAAGGAGAAACAAAGAATATAGTAAATTTAGTGCACAAAAAAAACAGGAAAACTAAAGTAACCTCAACCTGGTCTCATAAAAATACGTACCTCTGTGCACTTCCTGTGTGACACCGTTTTACGTATCTTACTGCACGTTTCACCGCAGTTTCAAAGAGAAATGTCCACTAAGTGGCACTAAAACACAAGTTAAATACGTAAACCCTGGCACGTTTTTATTACGTAGATATAGGTACATATTGCTGTGCTTTTATTATGTTGCTACAGAAATGTATTGCAGCGGTTCAGAATTCAAATATCCGGGTCTGTCCCTAAAAGTTTATGCTCTATCGTGCCCTACACCAAACCCAACCCTAAACCTATCCTGATAGTGTTAACAAATGCAAAACTGATATAAAAACGTATTTGTAGATGCAACCGTGACATTTCAACTTCCTAATATGCAGATTTGAACTGTTTTGTCAAACCGTGATTACACGGGATTCGAACCGGAGCTCCTCGCCTCCTAAATACGTCTCTGTACTCTGTGAGCTACCGAACAAACTTACCGTCTACAAAACCCATAGATACGAGGCTAGATATGTGCGATGCTAATGTTCAAAAGCATCAGTTTTTAAATCTCCCAGCATATTATTATTGTTTTGAATTTGTAACATGATATTCTTCAAGTAATTGTGCAAAAATTATGCTTTATTAATCAAAACTCTGTAAATTAGTGTGAAAAAAACATAAAATATGTCATAGTTTTACTACCTCTAGTGTTTGTTTCTTTTGGAAACTGCAGTAATATGTAGTTTTTGGTACGTATTTGGTGTCTCGCTAAAAAGTGCACCCAGGTATGTAAATGCTATAAGACCAGGTAGAGTAAACTTATGCTGCAAGATCACAAAGATCTTTCCCGTCAGCACCTCAAACTGATCAATATTAATATATAATGTAAATTATTGAGTGGGTGGAGGGACATTTAATAAAAAAAGTATTTTTTATTTTGTGTTACTTGTCAGTTACTCACCAACAACACGCACACACACGCACACACACACACACACACACACACACACAAATGTTGTTTTTTATGGTTTACACACACACACACACACACACACATGCTTTCCATAGGCGTTTTTTTATGCTGTCTCTATTGTACTACCTACACCTAAACTTAGTACAGGAGACGGTCATTTCTACTTTCCCCAAAAAAATGCGTATGATTTATAAGCTCTTTAAATTATGGGGACACTGAAAATGTCATAAATCACTTCTCCTTGTAAACCTATGTCATACCTATGTCATTATACAAATTTGCGCTTGCTTGTATCGCCATTTGTTGTGATAAACAGGAAAGTGTATTCAGCTGAATTCAAATAGTGATTTGTTAGACGGGTTTAAAAAGGTTAATATACCGCGGCAGCGGTCGCGGCAGCCATCATGTGAAGCCCTCCTTGTGTGAAGACCGAAGAGTGTAAAGACCGTGTGACTCCACCAGGCAGGGACACAGCAAGGGATATAAGTATCGCTTTTTTTTCTCCTCTTTCCTACTACTTGTTTCACTTCTGTTTTAGTTTTTATAACCAATTCTTACTATGTAAAAAAGAAGTATACTTAGGCCTTTAGTGTTATGTTAGAATCATTATTATACTCATACCTTTTCTTGATTTAATATTTTGACTTGTTTTTAGCTTTTTTGTTTTCATTTAAATGTTTAGTTTTTAAATGTTGTTGTATGCATTTGTAATTTGTTATTTAATTTCTTTATCTTCTTAAATGTGCATATATAATATTTCTAGTTTTAACTTTTCATTTTAGTTACTTTTTCTTATTTGTAAGTCGCTTTTTAGCGATAAAGCTTTGCAGAAAAGCTTCGCTTTTTAGCGAATACAGCTTTGGCTAAAAGCGTCTGCTAAATGACTAAAAGTAAAGTAATGTAATATAGTATAGTATAGTAATACTGTAACCTAAATTTAAAAATAAATAAATAGTGTATTTACTTTTTAAATACCGTTTTTACAAAGGAGGATGTCTCCAAAAAGGAAGTTTTGTCAGATTTAGCTAAATTTATATACATTTTTGCCCAAAATATGGTTAGGTAGGTGTAAACAACTCACATTAAGTTATGCCAAACAATCTTATAAAAAGGCTTTAGACAGTGCCTATAAAAGACAACCGAGCCAATTAAACTAGTTATCGGACAGAGTGACACGTTATTTTAAGTTTGGCAGCCCTGGTTATTTTATGGAAACTGCAGCAAAAAAGTAACATGAATATTTGTTTTACAGGTTTTTTCTTCCCCAAAATACCTTCTTTTATATCTCACAAAAGAAAGCAAGGGATACAGGTTTGGAAAGATATGAGGGTGAGTACATTCATTTTCATTTTCATTTTTGGATGAATTATCCCTTTAACTATCCCCTGTGTTTTTGCCATATCATTAGATTGGAGTGATTTCCTCTATAAAATAAGCCATGTATAAGGCTGTTTTCCAGATGACCTCTGTGCCAGCCCTGGGTGTTTCACACTTCAACAAAAATCATGTGGTACAGTATATTGATTACAGTCTATAAAATTGTGCAGCAACACCTGTTCAATAGAAAATACACTGCAACATTTTTTTTTAATTGGTATTGTTTTCCAGTAAAATATGTAACCATATTGTAGTTATTACAGAATGCTTTGAGCTTGGAGGGGAGCTTGTTCACACACTGTTCAAGTCATTTTAGATTGTTTGAACTTTAAATAAAATCTGTTAATATGTTTTTCCTGCATTTTTGCCACAGCTGTTTTTCACACCCTGTTTGTATTTTTCTGTCTTCTCGTGAAGGTGCTTCTGCTGGTCAGGAGTGACAGATGCATCTGCCTCATGGGCTGTTTTTCCACTGTACTTGAACTGAACTGATGAAGATTTGAGAAGGGTTAGATGAACTGGGATACAATTGTGAATAAGGTAATAATCACGGATGCCAACTCTCATGCATTTATCATCAGATGCATCATAGGGTTTTCAGCGCATCATAGGACTGGATTTTTCCTGTGATGCACAAATTGGCCAAATGAGAGTATATGCTCTATTTGGCTGGACCATTATGCGGATGATAGGCCTATGTGCACTGTCACTGATGTCGCTTACAGTAGGGAAAAATGCATTTGTATTGCAAAGGAGAAATGAGTGCAGTAATATAGACTAACTTGCATGCATTATAAAATGAACCTTTATAAAATTACATTTTATAAAAAGACCATGATATCGTAATATAGAAAATATATTTACAGGATGAATACATTATTGTTAATAAAGGAGTGAATAAGTGTTTCTTACACAATAGATGACGTTAACATCTAGATAGCTTTTTTAATGTCTAAAATGTAATGATTTGAAACTGCCTTTCTGATTTACAACTGTGGGCGAACAAGTTATATGCATGTATTAAGTACTTTTTATTATGTTATTGTTATACATATTTTGTATCCATAAAATAATTTGCATTTATTTTTTATTAAATAAATAAATTCTCCAGTAAACTTCCTGACTTGCTGGTAAATTATCCTATAAGTGAAATTAGAGTTAAAAAGTTGCTCTCTAAACAACTTATAAGGTAGTTTCTAAGAAGTGTATCTGGTACAACATTAAATGTCTGGGTAATTTACAGTATTAAGATAATTAAAAGTAATTGGTTGGATCCAAATAGGAGCATGAGATCAATTCAGTCTTCAAAATCTCACTCCAGCCAGGCAATCAAAGTTGGCAACCCTGTTGTAGGTAATACAGTAAGGATCTGTTCTGTGGTCACTCAGTCAAGTTTAAAGAACTTCAAATACAACCCGAATTGCGGAAATGTTGGGACGTTTTTAAATTAAAATGAAAACAAAGAATTTCAAATCACATGAGCCAATATTTTATTCACAATAGAACATAGAGAACATAACAAATGTTTAAACTGAGAAATTTTACAATTTTATGTAAAAAAGGAGCTCATTTCAAATGTAATGCCTGCTACAGGTCTCAAAATAGTTGGGATGGGAGCATGTTTACTATGGTGTAGCATCACCTCTTCTTTTCAAAACAGTTTGAAGATGTCTGGGCATCGAGGTTATGAGTTTTGTTGTTGGAATTTCGTCCCCTTCTTGCCTGATACAGGTTTCCAGCTGCTGAAGAGTATATGGTCATCTTTGACGTATTTTTTGCAAGCAGGCCAATTCAGCACCCGGACTCTTCTACTACAAAGCCATGCTGTTGTAATAGCTGCAGTATGTGGTTTTGCATTGTCCTGCTGAAATACATGTCATCTGGAGGGGAGCATATGTTGCTCTAAAACCTTTATTTACCTTTCAGCATTCATAGTGCCTTCCAAAATATGCATGCTGCCCATACCGTTGTTTTTAAAGTATTCCACAATCTTTTTACGCACTATCTTATAGATTGGAGAGCCTCTGCCCATCTTTACTTCTGAGAGACTCTAAGACATAGCTAATCATGTTATAGACCTGATGCCAATTAACTTAATTAGTTGCTAAATGTTCTCCCAGCTGAATCTTTTCAATATGTCTTGCTTTTTCAGCCCTTTGTTGCCCCCGTGCCAACTTTTTTGAGACCTGTAGCAGGTATCACATTTGAAATGAGCTCATTTAGTGGATAAAAGTGTAAAATTTCTCCATTTAAACATTTGTTATAGTCTCTATGTTCTGGTTGCTGTTACAAAGAACAATGACAATAAACAGGGAACAGGACAGAACAGAACAGGGACAGGCTTTTAAATACATCAAGAAGTAAGCTAGAAACGTCTTAAAAGTAGTTCATGCGATCTTCGGAAGCTATACTATACCTTTGTGTGAGAAACTCTGAATTTAAGTTACTGTAAAATTTGTTCTTTTTAATGTGAATCTTTTCAATGAGTCAGTTGATCCAGTTCCCAAATGAATTAACAAGTCAAACAGACATACAGCAATCGATAACAGGAAAAGCCTGAAAACAGCAAAAAATATACCATCTTAGTTATTGTCTCAGTTATTGATTGGAGTGAAAATTACCTAAGGACCTCAGTATTATTACTGTAATATATACATTGGCAGATTTTGTATTTTGTTATGGATTACTTTTTTTAGCAGAAGCTTTAAGATAATAGCATTTTCTCCTGGTAGTCGATAAAATCATTTAAAAAAGACACCCTAACCTCTTTTTTCTGCAGAAAAGTACAAGTCTGCATCAAATCTGGAGGTTATTTAAGTGATCAAAACAATAAAATATGAAAATACTTAAAAAGGCAGTGCTGAAGTGCCCAGTGAATGTGAATAAGAGTGGAGAGTATTTTGTTCATGTATTTATGGACATGAGGGTCCTCCCTGTCCATTTCTTCACCATTTACTATAAAGAAAGGAACACAATATGTGCTTCATGCAAATAGTCTCTCTCTCCTCTTTCGCTCAACCTTCGTTCTCAGTTGCAATGAAATATCATTGGGTCTGTAATGGACACTGACGCTAAAGAGAATGGAAATGCAGGCATGAGTGGAATATAGATTAGAGAGTAAAGCATATCCTTCAGCAAGACCATGAAAAAGCTGTGACATCGGCTCTAGTGGGGCATTTAAAGAAAAGATTGGAAAAGAGAGGGAAGGGGCAGATGGAAGTGTCACCTTGAGCAGAAACAAAGGGAGGGAGGGGGAGAAACCAGCCCCATCACTTTTCTCTCTCGACACATAACGCTGCACCTTTCTTCCTAAAGAAAAAACATACACTAAATTAAGTCACTGAATGTCCTTTAAGGAACCATCTTTAAAACGGCTCTATCAGCAGCATATGTGACTCTATCTGGTTAATTATAAAAGACAAAATAAAAAAATTCCCTTAGCAAACAAAAATGACAGTAATACTGTACATTTACAAAGGGTTAGCATGTTGCCAGGCTAAGCAGTATTCTACTCCAAGGCTGTGTTTACACCTGGTATTAAGCTAGGTTTTAGTCAATCGGATAACAAGTAGATGAGGGAAACAGTATACACATGCTGTTTTAATCTGATTCTTTTGTCCACTTTCAACCACTTTCCTGATTTATTTGAGATGTCTATGGGCTTTTTCTGATCTTTCAATATAATATTGCGAAATAAGCTAGTACAATTTACTTATGAATGCAAAAGGACAATGAAAAATGATACAGAGATCAACTGCTTTTGTTTCTGCTCTAATAGCATAAGCGTTTACACTACGAAAGCAATCTGGTTCAATCCACTACCTCTGGAAAACCCCATTTAAATCTCTATTTAACATTGTCCACTTGTGATTGGATCGACCAAAACATACCTTAATACGAAGTGTAAATGGCTTATTAAGAGCAAAAAATTATTGGAGAAAATATTTTACTGTAAAATCAATTAAAAAAAACATGAAATTTCTCGAATCTCAAATGTGTAAGTAAATGCATTTTGCACTAGTTATGCAATAATTCCTTTGGTTGATTTTTTTTAATAACTGGCTTTGCATGATAATGGAGTTAAAAAGTGTATATGTGTATATATAGTATATATGCCTTTTGTAAGTAAACCAGAATGTTCCTCCAAACAGTCCTAGATGTTTACAATGCATATTACTGCCAATTTCTGTCAGTCCTTCATTCTCTTGTTCACTGTCATTGTTGCATTTTCTTCATTATTTTTAAACCCATTTACAACTTTCACACATTCATTGCATTCCTCTTATACTGTACTCGCATCCAAATTTCACTCATTCACCCATCGCGCTCCCTTAGCTCTCAACATTCATTTATTTATTCCCATTCCTCGTTTCTACTCATCCAAGTCGATCCCTGCTGCTGTTCTACAGGCTTAAGTGTCTAAACTAAGTGTGTTCATGTGAGAGCTTGTATTAGAAAGCATGTATTGATCTGAGCAGCTGTGACTGATCAGTCAGGGCTCAGGCAGGTGTCTCCTGAGTGTAGTGCAGCGGCAGTTGAGGGATCGAAATCATCTCAGTAGGGGATTTTACCTGAGATGTACACCCTTAAAGGAGAAGTGTGTAATTTAGTGTTACAATACTGTCTCCTACCCCTGTTTAATTTAGAGGGATGGAGAAACCCGATTGACCCACTGTACTTCCAAAACAAGCCATTTTATTACATATATAAACACAAACCTACAATTTATTTACTCTTTTTACAACAAAAAACATATCTAATACCCCATCTACACTGAAATCAACCAGTATGCCACAATATATACAAAAATAGTATCAGATTTGATATTTACCTTGGTATTAAATGATAATATGGTAATATTCCAGTGTATTTTCAGAAAATACCATGGTGTTACCACAATCCCAGTGTCCAAAAACCACATCCAAATAATCATGGTACTTTTTTTGTTAGCACAGGGAAACACATACATACATTTCTGCCAACTGTGGTCAGATCTGCACTGAAATATGTCTGTGTATTATAAACACCAGAATCCAATATTTGTAGCCACCCACAGTCTAAGAGAGAGGTTAGACTGAGGTAAAAGCAAAGCTGCTGTGTGGTATTGTGGCATGAAACCTCGGCTGATTTCACGCAGAGCTTAACCGCTTTGACCATGTAATAGAGTGGAGAAAAGAACACAATAAACCTTCTCCCCCTCTCCCCATCCCTCTGTCCCTCTTGACCAAGAATCACTGTTCCTCTCAGAGCAATCAGAGGCTCGGAGCGAGCAAGCTTGTATTATTGTGTGATACAAGGCTAAGACCGTGTCTTTCTGGCTTTTGTGGTACAATAATGCACCTCAGGAATGAGCTACAGTCACAGAGATTCTGTATATTACCCATTTATTTTCTCTGACAATTAGGATGTGATTTATAGCAATAATTTAAAGCAACCCTTATGTTTTTCTACCTCGTGAACATTTTTTGGGAAAATAATTTGTCATTATTCATTTATTCTTAAAATGTGTATTATTATTTATTATTTTATACATTTTATCTTTAATACAGTACCATAATGAAAAAAAATGTTTTTAAGAGGTCATGAACTGCCTTTTTTATTATGTTATACTGTTTTCTGAGGTCCACTTATAATGTTATCAAGATTTTTATATCAAAAAACCTCATTTAGAAGTAATATGCTATTTTCTGTGCTGTTTTTTACCTCCGCTCATCAGAACACTCTGTTTGAATAGGCGTGGATGATTGTAGACTAGGAAGTAAACACCCACTGCTATGATTGGCTTGTGTATGTTTGACAGTCTACGTTCTTCACAGATAGACGCTGCTTTGATTTAAGTTAAAATGCACAAATACTCAGTTCATATCAAATGATCTGTAAAAACAGACAAAGCAATAGTCATCACATTATAAAAACAGTTACTCACACTTGTGTGTTGCGATATTATGGTCGGATCCAATATAGCCGGCACAGCATTGTCTTTTAGTTTCAATCTTTTTGAAAATCCTGTGTCGAATTGTGCTTTGTTTGTGAACGAATCTGCAGAAAATAAAGAGAATGAAGGACTGAGTTCTTACTGACTGACTAATCTTCATTAAAAATTAAGTTAATTCACTCTTTCCTAATGTTGGGATCAGAAGGAATGCGATGCCAAGACTTTTTTCCACAACTTGGCACTGCACATTTTCTTTAGAGCATCTTTATCGTTTTGTTTCTGCGTAGACATGCATTCGGTGTAGAAGCAGGCGTTGATCTTCTGTGGAGGAGGGGTTTAGCCCACACTATTACGTCATAAAGTGGTACATTCCGCAAGCTGTCGTTTTGGCAGACTAGCCTCAATATAAGCTGTTTTTAGACTAACAAGAACGTTTTGGGTTCTGAAATTTGCAGGATGTTTTTATAATACAATTACATCTTGTATGTCAAACGATCAAGGGAATTTTGATTTCTCAGTTCATGACCCCTTTAACCCTTCGGTACTTGTCAGCTACTCAAGCAGACAGACCAGCTGGCTGATAAGCTAAACCAGTTAAACACCAACTTGATCCAGCCTAAACAAGCCTAAAGTTATCTGGACTCAAACCTTACTAAACTAGATAAGTTGGTCTGTTTGAATGGTTTTAAAGGGTTTCAAGGCACCAGAGAGACTAAGATACAACACAAACCAGCTAAACACCAGATTGGAAGACCAGATAGACCAGCTTAAATCACCCTTGGCTGGTTTAAGCATTTTATTTTCTTTCAGTTTGACTATAGTGTAAATTCTGCAATTATTCACCTGTTACATTAAATCGCTACCTTCATTAAAAGTGAAATTGTTGCAATAATAATGTAATTCTGTTTATTCAAACCAGCCGGCTGTAAGAATCCTGCTGTGTAAGATATCCATATCCCCAGGCGTGTTTGCATCTGACATGTTCATTAACTATAGTTGTACCCTTATTAGGATCAGCAATGAAGGGTAAAATTAGGTGAAGGAGGGGTGTGGGTTGTATCTCTGTACCACAGGACCTTAGCAGCCTGGGTGGAAGTTCATGTCTACTTGATTATGTAGCAAACCTGCTCTGTAAATTATTATTAAACATCTGGAACCATTTCTGACCATTATAATCAATGAATTTGAGATTATTATTGACTCGGTACTTGTGCTCAGGAAGAAGTTTACATTGTTTATTATTATTATATATATTTTTTGTTTTATTTAATTTTATGTTATTTTATTGTATATTTTTTTATTTTATTATTTTATTTATTTTACCTCACCTCTATACTGCCTAAGCTGCTTTATTGTAGTAAGCGTTTATTGTTATTAGTTTAGAGTGCCCTCTGCTGGCAACTTCTAATTGCTTGTTGAAGAAGCAGAATGGGTTCTATTAGACAGACAGGGGGTGCCAAAGTATTGTTTTTAATTGTAATTTGATTAGTTTATTTTTCTCACACATCATCTTAAGAATGATCCAACTTCTGCCACAAAGTCAATGCATTTATAACCTTTAGAGCACATCTGAATATCATTATCGAGTGCATAAGCATACAACTAAGTACAATTCCCCCACTAAGAATATTACATTTCTACTTTGTCCCAGTACACTACATCATTTTAAAGTATGTGTTGCTGCATGAGCTAATTAAACTACATGTTCCAAGCCAAATAGTGCAGCCACCTCCCAATTTATGAACCCATCATGCACTAAAGACTATGAATCACATGACTAATGTGTAACATTTTAGGGAAAAGACATTCCAGAGAGGTCAAAAACATTTACATAGCACAACAAAACTAGATGAAAATTCTCAATAAGATTAGTATTTAAACCCATGCTAATATACTGCTACCCAGGAGACCAGCAAAGCTTGTTTGACATAAACCGGCAGGAATGAGGGAGGCTCCCCTGGAATGGTGACCACAGAAAATGAAGCCTGCTTTCCACAAATCAGTCCAGAATGAGAGAGAAACAGGCAGCTGAGGAAATGGGGTTCACTTTCCGCACAGCTGGGTGAGAGAGAGAGAGAGAGAGAGAGAGAGACGGGGAGGGCAGTGGTGGTTTTGTAGGGGTTAGGAAGAACTTGGGAGAGATTTTGGAAAGAGAGACTGTGGTAAGAGTGCTGACGCACAAGTGGAACATGAGTGATCTACGCAGTCCAAAACTCAATATAGTACACACACGCACATTTGACAGCGACGTACCATGTCAAACACAGGTTGTCTAACAATATCAGCAATGCCCATTGATTCTGAAGGTATAATTGTGGAGTTGAGGCTTGGGCTCAAGCAAGTTCTTGTACACACCTCTCATAACCATTTGTGTTTTGATTTATTTTGTTGCACAGGGACACTGTCATGCTGAGAATAACCCAGCAGTGCATCACTACATGCTCTTGCATTATTATTCCCCATTGAAGATATGATATCTCATCCAAATCTTTAAAAAAAACAACCCCAGACTGTTATTCCTGCTCCGCTAAATTTCACATGTGGCACCATGCAATTCAGGGAGGCAATGTTCTCCCGGCATCCACCAAACTCTTTTGGACCGTCAAGCGTTTACAAACTGGCAAATGGTGTAGCATGTTTCATCACTCTTTCCAGTGGCAGCTGCTGATGGTGTCCTTTTTTTTTCAACAAAAATTTGAGACCTGAGATTTTACTTATCTTAAACCTTTCCATACGAGAGGTGGTGTGGTCTAGAAGCACGCCGTCTAAAAGTTAAAGCCTTTAAAGCATTGTGCCAAAACTTTTAAATACATGTTACTCTAGTTAGGACTGTCACTTTAAAGTAAGACACTTTGGATACAATTGCTAAAATGAATGCTTAAACTGCCCAAGTAACAATAAACATCTTGATAATGGCAGGAGATGTTGACGGGACTGTACAACTCTCACTTGTGTTTCTTTTATATTTGCAGAAAATGAAGAGGATGTTTTGATTTTGGACCAGACTACATTTGCCAAGAACTGGAGGTGAGAAGGAGCTTTTTGTTACGCTCATGTTGAAAAATGCATCATGTATACAATAATTGGTGCTTCCATCATTTTCTCCTTAATACAATTTCTTGGTGTGTAATCTTTTCACCTGAACTCTGATTATTTTCATATATTTCTCCTTGGACAGCAAGCTGGTATGTTTGAACTTTACCCTGACTGCTATTCCCCTTATACCCCTATGGCAAAAGTGGGAAACCGTGGCCCTGAAAGTCCACTTTTTTTAGCTCCAACCCCAATCAATCTCACTTGCCTTAAGCGTTCTAGTAATTCTGAAGACTTGATTAGCTTGTTCAGGTGTGTTTGATTAGGGATGGAGCTAAACTTTGCTGGACAGTGGACGTTGAGGGCCACACCTGCCCTATGAAATCTGATAAATATTAATAATTATAATAATTTGTTACATTTATATAGCGCTTTTCTAGGCACTCAAAGCACTTTACATGGGGGGGGGGGGGTGCAGCATCCATCTGGATGATGCGACGGCAGCCATATTGCGCCCGAACGCTCACCACACACCAGCTGATAAGGATTCATGAAAGAATAAGTCAGTTGTTTGCCAGGTTTGCCAGTTGTCAGGTACATAATCTTCATCCCCACCTCACATTATTATTTTTTAATTTTGACAGAGAAGAACAAGAGAAGAAGTTAAATAACTGATATACCATTGCTGTGACACTTTAAACCCATTTGATGATTTACTGCTTGTCTGTACTTTTGAATCTTCACCTAAGAACAGTGGATGTGGCTAAAATAACCCAATACTAAATGTTGCGGTGACCATAGCCATAAAGTTGATATTTCAGAGAGATATTATGTCTATAAAAGCAAATTTCACCTTGAGAATGACCCATACCTGTTTGACTCATGGCCCGTGACATCATAACAGCCCCTGGCCAAACCATAAGTGAAATATATGTGGTGTCTAAGACTCGATTATTGCGGTAAGAATCTTTTGGTTCTTCAGAGTTTTATTGCACAATAATTCTGCCACCACAGACATGCATTTAATTTTATTAGCATAATAAATACGCTCTGGAACCCGCCTTTGTGAGGAAGACAGAATGAGCAAGACATTGAGACTCTTCTTTTCTACTGTTTCCAACCACAAGAACTAGCAAGGAGTTGCTTGTGTAGATAAGACACAAGAGAAGATGTTGTTGTTGCAATGAGTCAAACACAATCCTCTGCATGTTCAAGGGAGTGTCCGTCTTAAGAGTCAGATCAAATTAATTCCTAAATATTGTTATTTGACAAAGTTTTGTTTGGAATGTCCCAAGCTGAGTGCTAAAGCATCGTAGCCTAAATATGATAGTGATTAATCTAGCCAGTTTGTGATACTTTCGTGCTGTTATGGCACTCTATCAAACATCAGTAAGATTGCAAACTCCATATGCACAGCCAAGGCAAGATTTAGCCCATGCTTATAATGCTGCACAGCACATTTCACTAATGGGTGTTACACACAACTGAAATACTTCCCCATAATTTCCTATTCTCTGCACTGTCTCCAACATTGAAAAGGCCAAAACATGTAAAAAAAAGACCATACAATTATTGTAAAACAAATGTGTCACACATTAAATTAGTCAACTCTATAAATGCTTCAAAGCGTTCTGTTATACCATATAAGTTTCCACACACCAAACTGCTCTTGTATTTTTTACACCCTCATTCGTAGTACATCTAAAATTGGCTGCAAACCCCAAAGCTCCTTGACACTGAGACTAATGTCTTGTCCAATAACAGGAACAAAAAGCCATGTTGGGTTAAGCCCTGCGACCTGTGAAAAAGAACTCACACACATGCACACAAACACACAAAGACGGGGGCAGACGGCCAGCTTCCAGTCTCATTGTTTCAGGAACGGAAAGAAAGGCAGTGAGAGCTTCCCCTGTTCTCCTCGGCCAGTCCGACGTGAGGATGGAAGTGTTTCTTGACAAAATGGTGGTGACGAAAATAGTATAGCATTCTTCCAAAGCTCAATAAGCTGTCATGCTGCCTACTGTCTATATAGGCAGCTGATTCCTAAAGCCAAAAGTATATCTAACTTTTGACGTGAGCGCTTAGCGTAAATGTACAACTGAACTCATAATCTTTCGAAGTATTCTCCATTAGATAGCATGCACTCGACACATGCATTCATAAGATTCATCCTCGTCCAATGGCTGCGCTAATTCTCTCCAGAAGTTATAAGTGATAAAAATGTCTTTGTACTCATTAAAATTAGAGTTGCAGATATATTTGAACCCCCTCAACACAGGCGCCGATTGCTGTTGGGGTCTCAAATAGTTTGCTGTTGTTGTTCCGTCTCCTGCATTTATTTGTCCACTATGAAACAACGGCCTAGGCCATTGTTGCCACCTTTTGGCTGCCACCAGAATTCAAGGTGCGTACGTGAACTTGAGTATGGGCAATTAGAAATACACGTGTACAGTCCTTCTTATGACCTTATGTATCTCTGCCTCTTTTCAGCACTGTGTTCGTTGTCTTTTGTTTTCTCTGTGTATTTCCAAAGCGTGAAGGTAAGGTTGAATAAATTTATGAATAAACTGCTCATTTTAAAATCTTCCCAGTCTACTGACATTTGTTATGACATCCGCTACGTACGTTACAATGCACATAACTTTCGTTAACTCTACAATAAGTAAATCCACTTCACCAGCTAATTACTCTTCAAGAGTAATATAGCTTCAATTAAAAAAATATATATAATTCAAAGACAAAATTCTAAAGCACTTGTTTCTCTTATGCATCAGGTCTGTAGTACATGCAAAATATGCTGATGCGCATTGTATGCATACTAGCAGAGGTGGGACCAAGTCACTGTTTTGCAAGTCAAAAGTAAGTCTTGAGTCTTTGCATTCAAGTCTCGAGTCAAGTCCCGAGTCAAGATGAGCAAGTCCAAGTCGAGTTGCAAGTCCTCAACTTTAAGCTTCAAGTCCTAAACAAGTCGTTAGTGCTATTTGCCCAAATGAGTGTCTCTGTAGTAATTACTTCAGTAAATGTAAAGTCATTAATAGTCTTTAGTAGACTAAGTATAATTATAAAGATATAATAATTAGTGGTGTTTCATTGAGGAATAAATCATTGTTTGTGAACAAATATAGGCCTAAGTGAATTAATAATTTATTTTAAGTCCACTGTTTTGTTTGTTAACAATTCAGTGTTTTTTTTATAAATTGAGTCAAATATTCAAATTGATAATATGTAATACAGATGCTCATTTATCGCCACCTACTGATGTAGGTCTACAGAAACAGACAGCTTTATTGACATGATTGTCGGGTATTATTTATAGTATTTATAAAACATGTATGGTACTTTAAGTCCTAAACTGATGCGTTGATACAGAGCATTAATTAAGAGATACATTAAATGAAGTGGAAAAGTAAGTGCATAACAAAATAAGAAACCATCAGTGGATGGGTTTAAAAGGCAGATTGGATGATCTGTTTTCTTATAGCTCTATATTATTAATGTTCTTATATAGGCTACTAATTCAACAAATATTGATCATAATAAATTCCATGCTGTCACGGAGGCGAGGTCAATGAAAGCCTAGTTATAGCCTAATCGTGGCGCTGCACTGTCTTTGTATTCATTCAAAATAAAATGTTAATATTTTAATAATTATAGGGGTTGAGTTGATATATTTTAAGTCTACGAGTTATATGTCTCTTTGCCACAAGCCTAAACTGAACATGTCTGGCACCACACCGTTCACTGTAGCAGGTTTAAGAAAGGAGGCATGCTCAATTACTATTCGCAGCAGAACAGTAGCTTTTCATATACACAAATATATGTAAGTAAATGTATTTTGTGTTTTAAACAAGTTCATAATGATCACAGTTGGTGGCTTAGTTTAAGGGCTATTTTTACACTATAAGAGCTGTCGGATTTACAACACGGATTTACAACACGAGGAGACTGTAACAATATTACTGCATGCATACTATTCATACTGTTATTTTAAGTCCTCCGGTTTCATTTTACAGTAAATACAGGTGCATCTCAATAAATTAGAATGTCGTGGAAAAGTTCATTTATTTCAGTAATTCAACTCAAATTGTGAAACTCGTGTATTAAATAAATTCAATGCACACAGTCTGAAGTAGTTTAAGTCTTTGGTTCTTTTAATTGTGATGCTTTTGGCTCACATTTAACAAAAACCTACCAATTCACTATCTCAACAAACTAGAATATGGTGACATTAATCAACTCAAAACACCTGCAAAGTTTTCAACTCAAAACACCTGAGTTCAAAGTGGTCTCAGTTTGGTTCTAGGCAGTTTGGTTCACAATCATGGGGAAGACTGCTGATCAAGTTGTCCAGAAGACAATCCAGAAGACAATTGACACCCTTCACAAGAGGGTAAGCCACAAACATTCATTTCCAAAGAAGCTGGCTGTTCACAGAGTGCTGTATCCAAGCATGTTGACAGAAAGTTGAGTGGAAGGAAAAAGTGTGGAAGAAAAAGATGCACAACCAACAGAGAGAACCGTAGCTTATGAGGATTGTCAAGCAAAATTGATTCAAGAATTTGGATGAACTTCAGTGGTCCAAGTAGACTGAGGCTGGGGTCAAGGCATCAAGAGCCAACACACAGACGTCAAGGAATTTGGCTACAGTTGTCGTCAAGGCGTTTACCTGGGAAGGAGTAGAAGAACTGGACCACATTCTGTTGCTCAGTGGTCCAAAGTCCTCTTTTCAGATGAGAGCAAGTTTTGTATTTCATTTGGAAACCAAGGAGCACTCCTATGCTTCCTTCTGCTGAGTCTGGAGGAAGGGTTGAGTTCATAGCCCAAGTTTATTGAAGTCCAGTGTTAAGTTTCCACATTCTGTGATGATTTGGAGTGCAATGTCATCTGCTGGTGTTGGTCCATTGGGTTTTTTGAAAACCAACGTCAGCACCCGTTTACCAAGAAATTTTGGAGCACTTCATGCTTCCTTCTGCTGACCAGCTTTTTAAAGATGCTGATTTCATTTTCCAGCAGGATTTGGCACCTGCCCACACTACCAAAAGGCCTTCCACCAAAAGTTGGTTACATGACCATGGTTTTGGTGTGCTTGACTGGTCAGCAAACTCACCAGACCTGAACCCATAGAGAATATATGTATTGTCAAGAGGAAAATGAGAAATAGGAGACCAAAAATGCAGAAAAGCTGAAGGCACTGTCAAGAAACCTGGCCTTCCAACCACCTCAGCAGTGCCACAAACTGATCACCTCCATGCCACGCCGATTGAGGCATTTAAAGCAAAAGGAGCCCTACCAAGTATGAACATTTACAGTAAATGAACATTTTCCAGAAGGTCATTGAATTTATTTAATACAATTCACTGAAAATTATTTTTTTTATTGGTCTTAAAGTATTCTTATTTGTTGAGATAGTGAATCTGTGGGTTTTTGTTAAATGTGAATTTATTGAGATGCCAAAATCACCACAATGAAAAGAACCAAAGACTTAAACTACTTCATCTGTGTGCATTGAATTTATTTAATACACGAGTTTCACAATTTGAGTTAAATATCTTAAACATTATGATTACTGAAATAAAGGAACTTTTCCAACATTCTAATTTATTGAGATGCACCTGTACATTCTTCTTAATATTATAAGTGGTTTATAGTGATTATGTATATTTCAAATGTCTAAAACATTAAATATCTTAAACATTATGTGGATGAAAACACTAAGCGCTGACCAGCGAGTCTCTCTCAGGCTCAGTGCCAAAAGCTGCGCTAATCATACACTTCAGTAACCAGCCTATGTTGATCAGAACTCGTTTTCAAAGACTTCTTTGAAACAAGTCACAAGTCCAAGTCAAGTCTCGAGTCATTGTTGTCAAAGTCTAAATCGAGTTGCAAGTCTTCTTTGATTATGTCAAGTCAAGTCACAAGTCCTCAAATTTGGGACTCGAGTCCGAGTCAAGTTTCGAGTCAAGTGACTCGAGTCCACAACTCTGCATACTAGGGATGTGCATCTCCATAACTGATGCCGATGCGATACGCATCTCGATACAAAGCCAATTATAGGATACATTAAATATACATATGAAGCATTCAACACAATGTTATTCAATGCAATACTATTCAATGAAAGAAATATGATGCTAAGCAATTCAATATGGTACAGAGACACTATATTTCCAAAAGTATTGGGTCATCGCCAAACACCAATGACTTGTACATATGGGTAAAGTCATTTCATACACTTCAAAACTGTTGCACCAGAGGTGGAAATTTTTTTTAAGTACTTAATTATGTTTCTTTTGTTGCTAGTTTGGAAGTGCCTTTTTCTCTTCTAAAGAAGGGGGTGTCCCAGTACTTTTGTCCATATAATGAATGTACAAGTCATTGGTGTTTGGTGATGAGTTTGTGGCTTAAGGTCTACATTTAAAGTCACACCAGAGGTGTTCAGCTGGGATTAGGACTTGGCTTTCTGCAGACCAGTCAAGTTCTTCCACACTGACTGAATCATCATTTCTCTTTGATCCTTGCCTTATACACAGAGACACTGTCATGTTAGAATAGAAAAGGGTTCTGTCCAAACGGTTGCTATAAAATTATAAGCACACAATTCCTTAGAATATCATTATATGCTTAAACATTAAGATTGGTACTCATGGAAATTAGTCAAACCTTTCATTGGAACGGGGTGACCCAATAATTTTGGCAATATAGTGTAGTTTGCTTATATTTCTTTGGTTTAGACAGACAGCAAATCATAAATTTAACTTAAGTGCTTTCTGACTTGTAAAGCAGTAGATATGAGAGAACGCACTTGAGAAACAGTTTAGAGAGGAGAAATCAATATACATATAAAATATTGGTCACTTTCTAAATAATAAGAACTAGCACATCTACTAAGAATTGTATATATAAATAGTTTTTTACCGATGCATATGTTACATCTCGATACAAAAGCCTTTTCGCGATGCACACTATTTTAAATTGATGCATCACTTTGTTAAAGGGGTCCTATTAGGCTTTTTCACTTTTTGAATTTTAGTCAGTGTAGTGAATATGTTTGGGCATAAAAAAATCTACAAAGTTACAAATCTCAAAGTCCACTCCAAAGGGAGATATTTTGTTTTTAAAAATCCCTTTTCAAGAACTACAACGAACGGCTCGTTTGGACTACAGTGTTGTTTTCCGGGTGCTGTGATATCACGAAGCGGCCCATTACAAT
The DNA here is from genome assembly GCA_027422405.1 of Ptychobarbus kaznakovi. Lineage (NCBI taxonomy): Eukaryota > Metazoa > Chordata > Actinopteri > Cypriniformes > Cyprinidae > Ptychobarbus > Ptychobarbus kaznakovi. The sequence goes on from CM049794.1 coordinate 20,385,410, forward strand.
GTCATTAAAGTTATTACACATGCACCCGAATAATTATGTATGTAAATATGTATGTTACAATTATGAAAACGCTTTTATAAATTGCTGACAGTACAATACTGGACAATGATGTAATCTGCTGAATTTATTCTTCAATTATAAGACTAGTGTTTCCCATTCATTGATTTATTTGTGAGGCCCGCCACAATATCAAAACTGACCACTGCAAATATATTTTCCAAAAGGCTTGATTCGTTGAATAAACATGAGCACTGCACGTTTCAAAATCGAAACCCTGTGCGGGTGTTTTTATATCACTGTATTTCTGAAGGAAACCGACTGTCTTCAGAAAATTTAGATGTGATTTTAATTTAAACTTGCATGTAATGTCTACGGTGGCCGAGAGAGCTCAACGTGCTGCAAATAGAAAAAAAAACTACTTCAATTTTACAACACATGCTGCAAATGCTCACAGTCACAACACAAACAAATAAAGAAACGCATTGCAAATAAAATAAAAAAAACACCTGCAAATTAACAATACAACTTAGTCAATTTTAGGGGGCTGAAAACCCCTGCCCTAGCGTATCCATACAAACAAATTATAATTTGACTTAAATGACCTCACCTTCTTAATGATATTGTCTACCTTCTGAAATACCCTTGACGTCAGGAGTACGCCTATGATGCCTTAAAATGCAGTCTATACAGACAGCACACTACAGAGCAAGTGTGTATTTATGTGCATGCATGCATTTCATGCATTTAACCTTGGATGTAAAAAAGCATCCAAGCAACTCCACAGAGCTTCTCCAGATGTACCGTTCATGGATCTGTAATTGTGTCTCTACAGTATGTGCATGGGTTGTTTGTGTTGTACTGTAAGTGCACTCTGGGGCCATTCTATAGCTGGTATTTATAACCGTGCTGTCAGGCCCTGGCTGCAGTTGGACCGTGGGAATGTGGCAAAGTCTTTCTGTGGTATTTTTAATGTTTGTTATTAAATATTCCCACACGGGACCATGACCAAACCATCGCCCCCTCACTTTCTTTCTCCTTCACCCTGCCTCCCTCTGTCTCTCCCTCTCCTCCTTCTCACTGCATTCTTCTTTCCCGAGGAGGAAAGCCGAGCGGGATCCGATAACAGCCAGGCTCTGGTTTCTGTGGAGATCCGGGAAGAGCGGCGGACAACTGTTACTGCAGCTGGATTTCAACGGCGTAAGCCACGGTCAACAGGAAGATGTGTGTGCGTGGGGTTTTGAGCGTGAGTGATCAAGCGTGGGTTGTGTTTGTAAGTGTGTGTGTGTGTGTGTGTGGTCTTTGGGATTGTTTGGGTGTACACACATGCACAATAGTAGTTGAGTTAGTAAACTATTACACACATATCAGTCTCTCATAGTGTACAAAAGAGGAAGTCTAATTCACAGCACACACACACACACATAATTTTCACACAACCGCAAACACTTAGGATTAAATGTAGCCAGAGATGTAGAGGAACAGGTGATGTGTGTGTGTGTGTGAATGGGCGGAGAACCGCCAGACAAGATTTTATGGGTGTCAGCTTGGGGCGGCACATCGCAGTGAAAGTATTTCCTCTCCGTGGCTGTGTTTATTTGTGTGGATCTTTGCCGCAGCCCGACGGATAAAGCGTTCAGAGAAAGGAGAGGGTTATCTCGCACACATAGAGTTCACAGAGAGGCCGTCATGGAAACGCCCTGGTCATAAGTCTCCAGTTTCGAAGTCTGATTCATCTCTCCCAAGTAATTTGTCTCACATAGACTGAATCTATGTGGGAGGAATCATTTTGCCATTTTCGTCACACATACACATAATTTCCAATTTCATGTTCGTGAAACAAGTCTTTGCAAAAATTCCCAATAATACTTTGTAGCAGCTGTGAGTAAACTTGCCTCAATTTTAGGGAGTTTTTTGGTGTTTTTCCTCTCAAGACATGAGCAATTAGTTTCAAGAGGCCTGTGTTCAACTCTGTCTGGCTGTTCGAAAGGAAAGATGACTCTGGTCAAAACTCTTGTAGACAGTGGTTCCCAATCCTGGTCCTGCTGAACCCCCAATACTGACAATTTTTGATGTTTCTCTTATTAGATGTCTTGGCGTCTTTACTAATAAGCTTAGGAGTTAAATAAGGTGTGTTTGATTTGGATGACATTTCACAAGTTTGCCTGCCCATCAAGTCCTGATGGTTAATGGTTAACAAACTTTGCTTGCTGTCCTAAATGGAGGCTCGAACCTGAGGCTCGGCTTGAGCTTAGAGTTCAACACCCCCACTACCTAGAGGGAGAGAAAGCAAAATAGAGGCGGAGATGGGGGGAGGGATGCCGGAAGAATTTACGCAGAGACAGTGCAATGAGTGCTGCTTATATTGACTTGTAATGATGATTGACAGGACTGAATAATTAGGCTCCTCCTGAACCTATGTTTGGAACTTCATCTAAAATGGGCAGTCTTGGGGCTTCTCAAGGACCAGGATTGGGAACCACTAATGTGCAAACTAGTTGGATTTTCAAAGTATTTGTTTGGGGGCGTCAGATTCAGTTCCCGGAGGCCCACTCTCCTGCACTCTCCTGAACCACATTTGAACCAGCTAATCAAGGTATTTTGCATTACTAGAAATGTCAGGTGTTTTGGAGCTACACTCTGCATGACAGTGGCCCTTCATGACCGGAGTGTGACACATGTGGCCAAGGATATTGGGCTACTGCAATCATCTGAAACAACCCTGTCTTCAATTGTGAAGTTAACAATCTTACTGCACTACTTCCCATTGAATACATTATTTAATATTCTGTTTTTATCCCACTGTATTGGTTTTTGCTCACCTGCTACATGTGAGGTACCTAGAAACAGTTATGGTAGGTCAAGACTTGGGCATGAGTTGCTTGATTGGGTTCAAATGGCCGTAAGGTTACTGTATGTGTAGTAGTCTCGCGTAGACTAATGGCAGAAGGTCTGAGATTCTTGGCCGCTTTGATTGGCCAAGGCTCACCCAAGAGCCCATGACTGACAGTTACAACAATCAATCAAAGTTATGTCACTTACCTAACATACCTGTGCTTTTTGTGTCACCCTATTACCTTACGAGCATGATTTGTTTCCTTGTGGAAAGAAAAAAAGCCTGTGTGCCCTTACTGCAGGAAGTTGCATAAAGCAAGTCAATCAGATTAGAGATTGCCAGATCGAGAGAAGTTATTTCCAGTTTGGTGTGCTATCTGAGGCTGAGTCTGCCTGAGCTCTTATGTACTTTTGAACCAAAGCCATATCTGCAAAATCCAAATCTTCCTATTCTTGCAGTATGTCGTTATTGTGGTATCCAGCCAAAAGCCAGAAACTGTTTATGACTGAGTGCAAGGTTCAACTGAAAATATCAGTTCCAAATATATGCAACGACAACATTAGGGCCTAAGGTGCTTATCTTACATTGGCATATTGTTGGCACTGAATTTCTCTACCAATCTCTTTCCTTCATTGGGTTGTTAAGTGTTCCATCCTTTTCCCTTCTCGTCCCCCAAGTCTTGCATTTTTACTATGCATGCAAGAGTACAATCGCACAGACATTTGGAGAAAGGCAAAAATAAACAGAAAAAAATGCTTTCCGCACAACGAGCCAGATATATCCTTGTGGTTTTCCATGTGTTTGTTTGATTTTCTAGTAGGACGACATATCTAAAGAAAAACCATAACGACTCAGTGCTGGTGCTTTCCCACCGGGTAGCGTCATTCTGATAAAAATAGTGAGCTTTTTTTTGGAAAGCTTCATGAAGCTCAAAGTGTGCATCCCCAGGGCTTCATGTGGATTAGCATTGCTTTTGCATATGGAGGGCCTCTTTTCCGTCCGGACGGAGCTGCTACGGATGTATGTTGACGTTGTAACTTCATCTCGGCTTGATCTGTGAAACAATAGAAGGGCCTCTGCTGGGATTGGCACAGACTTGCTTTGTTTTGATTCACATAAAAATAATTGTCACGTTGGCAAAGTATGCATTATTTTTTGCTTCTTTTTTCGTTCCCCGACCAGATTAATTTGCCCTCTGCTATGCTGTATTTGTTTACCGAACTCCCTTCTATTGTAATTCAGTTATTTTTCTCTTGCTCTGTCATTCCTTTCGTTGTTAGAGGACTCACAAACTGGGCTGAAGGAAGTTTGTGGGTGGGTAGGAATTGTGGAGTTGGAAAAAGCTCCTCAGTTTGACTTCTGGATTTAACCTTGCTCGGTTTGAAGCTCTGGCGCTGAGCGTAACATGCTACGCTCAGCTGAATGCTTTTCATACTGTGGTCAACATGTTTCTCAAGTTGAGATTAAGTAACTTAAACTCCCTAAACTCTGTGACATCAAAACTGTTGTTTCTAATGTAGTTGATGAATGACTCTGGATTTAATTTAGAATGACTCACTTGGGGAAATGTACTAGTATTCTCAAAGGGAAAGTTTAAATATGGAACGTTGAACATGACCTGCGACTTTAATCTTAATTTGGTTTGTGCCATGATGACATGCAAAACAAAACAAAAAAAAAAAAACATGTATACAAAAGCTGTCACTGGGGCAAAACCTTTGTACTTTATTTAAAGGGAGCATATTGGTACCTTAAAGGAACATATTCATCCCTAAAATGTACATATTTGTACCGAAATTATACAAAGTAGTACTTTTTGAAAAGGTACTGCTTTTGTACCTTTTCTTCTGAGAGTGTGTAACACTTGGATAAAGCCATCCATTAGCATTGCCTGCCACAAAACCCCAGAGGAAAACAGTTTGAAATCTTCTTTACTCATAGGACCACAAAACATTTGAAGCCAATCACTTGAACTGAAAAAGCAGAGTAACTAAATGTGTTTTTTTTTCTCAACTTTTATTGGTGACCCATCTTTCATACACTTTTAAATCATACATACAAATAACACAGAATTAGTATGTGTTAAAAGCACATTTTAGTTCATATTCATGGTGTCTGAAAATAGCACAGTTTAGTACACTTGCATGTTTTTAAGATTATCTTAAAATGTTTAAAGTATAATTTTTAGTATATTAAGTAATAAGACAAACAGGACACACTATCTATTCAAAATATATCAATTATTTATTAACAACAATATGCCATCACAAAGTAAACCACATAAAAAAAAAAAATCCATGACCAATCTCTGTAAAGATCCATTGATTAGTAACAACCCACAACAGGTACATCATCAAAAAAAAACATACACGTTATTTTTTTTTACATATGCACGTAAACATATCCTGTACATACATAGCCTACTAGCGTGCACATCAGGATTTTGAATTTACCTTGGAGTGTAACTCGTTGAGAGTGCATTTATTAGATATGTGGGTCCTAAGAAATTATGACAAATTGATAAGGACTTTGTATACTAAGGACACAGATTGTAATACTTTGTTACTTGCAACCAGCTTTCATACGACTTCTTTAAAAAAGTCAGATGAAAAGACTTCCTAAGAGCCAATTTTGTAGATTGAGGAAGGATTTGTTATTCTGACGAAGATATTTTATTGTAAAATTGAAAATCATGAAAAATACGTTTTTGGATAGGGGTTACCCCTCTGAATGGATTGAAGAAGCGTTTAATAGTGCTTTTCAAAAGACACATTCTGAGTTGTTTTGTTTTCTTTTTTAAAAAAGAAAACAAAACAAGTTTTTTACCTTTATTACAACGCATTCAACTAAGTCTTATCTGATGAGATCGATTTTTAAGAAATATTGTCATTTGCTGTCCTCTGATCCGGAGTTGGATACCATTTTTCAGCATCCACCTTTGATTGTGTACAAATGTTCCAAAAATGTGTAAAGATTCTTTGGTACATGCTCGTTTTCAGACGGATAATCCTGATTCCACTTAGAGATTACTTAGCCCTATGTCAAATGGTAATTATTGGTGTGGTAATTAATGCACTAATACATTAAAAACTTAATTCTTTTGCTAACCAAGAACTGTTACAATTTTTTGAATTAACTCTATTATTGCCTGTGTTTCTACGCATGTTGTTTATTTGATTCGATGTCCTTGTGGTTTAGGTTATGTTGGAAAAACATCACGTCAACTTAAACAAAGAATTAGTGAACACAAGAGTTCTATCAGGAGAAAAGATGTGAACTATCCAGTTGCAGCCCATTTTCTTGCCCTGAATCACGATGTTTCCACCGTATGTTTTTTTTTTTGGTATTGAAAGGGTTAATGTACCACCTAGAGGTGGCGATATTGATTTGCTCATACAGCAACGTGAGCTGTTTTAGATTTTTACCCTTCAGACATTATCACCTAATGGCAAGAATGATGAAGCTCTATTTAAAGTGATGTTATAATGTGGACCTGATAGCACGCTAGTAGGCTATGTATGTACAGGATATGTTTAAGTGCGTATGTAAAGATCTTCTTTTTTTTTTTTTATTATGATGTACCTGTTGTGGGTTGCTGCTAATCAATTTATCTTTACAGAGATTGGTCATTAATTTGTTTTTTTTAATGTGGTTTACTTTGTGATGTCATGTTGTTGTTAATAAATAATTGATATATTTTGCATAGATAGTGTGCGGGACCTTTTTGTCTTTTAGTTTTTGACCTAGCTGTTCTTTGCCTCCTACGCACACCATCTATTGCAGTTCAGGTGTGCAGAGTTTAATTGTTAATAGGTATATTAAGTATAAAATTAGTGCTTGAAAATAGAGCACTTTAAATACATTATGCATTTATATGTTATAAGTATTATACCACAGTTGCGAAAAATGTACTTATAACTAGTTACATTTAGACGCTTTTATCCATTACAGTGCATTAAGGCTATACAACTTTTGTCATTACATATGTTCCCTGGGAATCAAACCCACAACCTTTGCGCTGCTATTTAATTTAAACTTAGGATAACTATATAAAAGTCTACTAAGATTGAGCTAATTTTTAAAGCATCCAAAGCACACTTTTAAGAAATACACTAATAAAACTCTGTATATTTTTGCGGTTTTTATTTCAATGGACTAAAAATCAAAGAAAACAAGTATTAGTGGTATTTAGTAAACTTTTCAAAGTGCACTTAAGTAGAAATATAATTTTAATTTGTCTATTTATAATGTATATGTAGCAGGTTCGTAGATACGGGAATTGAAAGACATTTAATAATTAGCGGCAGCCCCTCACAGACGACTTAAAACTCCAGAATGTACTCCTCCGTGGGACAAACGCAGTGTCATTCATTGGCCTCGCTCCGTTCCCATCTTACAGTATACCTTTTTTTATTTAGCGCAAAAAATAAGAATGTACTACAAATGTACTTGCTGGTATTTAAGTATTTTTTTGTGCATTTAAGTATACTTCCTCTTCAGGTACTCGCACTGCGTCGAACGCTTTGGGAACGCCTTCAGCGTGACCTCGCTCTGAATAACGTGTGTAATCAGACCAATGGATGGGCGAGACGTCACTGGCGGGGTGACAGAGACCAGAAAGCATAAGAGCACGTGCGGTGGAACCGGCGTCAGCTTTTTGTCATTCAGCAACCGCTACTCTGCAGGTGTCTCTCATTCTCTGTTGTGATTACTATTTGGTGTTGTCTGTCCCTTACAAGCACTCAAATTAAGCTCTTGATGGCTATAAGCGCAAAAAAAACCTAAAAACTAGCACTTGGGTGAGAGCAGATTGTATTACGGGCTGTGCGTTCCTCCCTGCAAATGTATTTCTCTGCTGGGGATACACACAGTCTGTGTGTTTTCTGCTTGAGAGCAGAGCACGCAAAGTCAGCTCTCGAGGGAGCTTGTGTTGCATTTTTTTCACTGCGTATGCATGTTCTCGGAGGCTTTCTCAAGCTGAATGAGCCTTCACCTGCATTCCTCGCGGTGTCGGTACCAATTTCGCCTATTCGGAGCGGTGGCTGCACTCGTGGGAATCACAGATGGATCAGGTGGAGGGAACAAAGACGGGCGATTCCCTATCTTCTCCCTTTCCCATTAGATCCAGCGCCCGCTCCCTGGGTTCGGAAGCCCACCCCGCGGTTTCTTCCCCTCGGAGAGAGGGCTTGACGCTCTACTTGTCTTCCTCTGAGGAGGTAAAAAAAAAAAGACAATGTGGAGGATGAAGATGAGTTTTGTAAAGCAGCACGCATTGTTGCACAAGCATTGTTTGCACAAGCATGTTATGATCGAGAGAACGGAGTTCGCGCAGTCAGCTCAAAAATAAAAAATAAGGGCTGATTGTGCTCCTCCCTGCCATATGATCTCGCGGTTCTGGTCCCGCTGCTGCTGAGGCACGATGGCGTCTGAGATTGCGGGTCATCGCACATGGATTTGGCGGACGGGTTGGAGATGGGTTCGCCCTATCTCCACCTGCATTCCCCAGATCTAGCGCTCTTGCTCGGGGTTGGAAGCTCGTGCAACGGTTCTTCCCCCTTGAGTGAGAGCAGCATGTGTTGCAGCGCGTGTTGTCGAGGTGACGTGCGCATTACGGTCACTCCCGGTTCATTCTATGGAGCTCTTCCTCGCTGTGATCTCGCGGTCTCGTCCCGCTGCTGCTGAGGCACGGTGGTGATTGAGATTCCAGGGATCGCACATACATACAATTATATATATGGTAGGAGCCTCTTGGGATAATTTCTCGAGTGAAAACACAATGTTTACCTCTCCTCCGAGGAGGAGGTTGAGGTGGTCAGCAGGGTCTGCTGGCGAGGAGTAGCTCCCACTGTGTTCCAGCTCCTCATTCAGGGAGCGTCACCTCTCGTACTCCACGGAATTTTGGAGTCAGAGTGGCACTCCCGGTCCGAAGGCTTCTAGCAGGAGGCAGATCTGCGGACCGAAATTTTGCTGGATAATCTTTGGCTAAAACGTCCTGACTTTTGAGGGCCGGCCCCCTCTGGGGAAGAGCGGTGTACACCTCATTATACGGTGCATGACTCTCCTCAGTGCCCTCAGGAGATCGTGCTGCCAACCCTGCCAGTGTTTCAGGGCGCAGCGGTATACCGCAAGCACTTTTCTTAATCTCCGCCCGGAAACATAGCAGTACTGGGAGACTCGCTACCTCTTCAGAGGTCTCTAGAGGAGCTAGATCGGCAGTCCCCTGCTGGTCTTACGCTTCAGGGCACCGAGCTAGCAGCTCAAAGTATTTAAGAGACCAGTCTTGAGAGACTGATTGCCCGGGGTTACCCCCACTCTGGTGGGTCCCGAGCAGGCTCTGGTAATGGAACAGAAGTATTACTCCTTTGAGGAAGGAAGCCATCGAGGTGGTCCCTCCTCACGTAGTAGAGTCCGGGTTCTACACCCGGTAATTCACTGTTCCGAGGAAGGATGCAGGGTTGCGTCCTATTTTAGATCCGTGTCATTTTTTGAACCTCTAAGTCTAGAAGCAACTGTATAGTTCAGCGATCTCGCACAGACAAGTCGTGTCTCAGATCAAGTCCGAGGACTGTTTTGTCACAGTCGATCTAAAAGCTGCACATGTCTTCATCCTTCCTCATCACAGGAAGTTCCTGAGGTTTGCTTTTGGGGGCAAAGGCTTATAAACACGGAGTTCTTCAATTTTGGTCTTGCACTCTCACCCTACAATTTCACAGTGTGTGAATGTTGTTCTGGCTCCTCCGTGATCTCAGGGCCTCCGCATACTCAACCACATCGACAGATTGGTTGATGTTAGCTTAATTAGAGCTCGATTAGACATTGTGATGTCATTCTCACCCGCATGAAAGAGCTGGGGGTTAAGACTAAACGCCAAGAAAGGTGTGCTTTCTCCATTACAGAGGACCACTTATCTCGGCGTGGTGTGGGATTCGACCACAATGCAGGCACGATTGTCCCCTGCTCAGTTCAAGTCGATCCTCACGACAGTCAAGAGGGTGAAAGAAGGCCGGTCACTCACTGCCAAGCAGTTTCAGGACTGCTGGGTCTAATGGCGGCTGCGTCCAACATGATTACTTTTGGCCTGCTGTACATGAGACCCCTACAGTGGTGGCTCAAGACCAAGGGGTTCTCCCGAGGGGAAACCCGCTTCGCATGCTCAAGGTCATGTGGCGCTGCCTTCGTGCCTTAGACATGTAGAGGAAACCTTGGTTCTTATCTCAGGGCCCGGTGCTGGGAGCTCCTTGTCGCTGCGTACGCTAGCGACGGACGCATCCCTCACCGTTTGGGGAGCGGTGTTGAGTGGCCGCTCAGCCCGCAGTCTGTGGAGTGGTCGCCATCTCATGTGGCACATCAACTACCTGGAAATGCTGGCCGTGTTTCTAGCATTAAACACTTTCTCCCGCAATTAAGAGATCACCATGTGTTGGTGCGCACCGGCAACACAGCGGTGGTCTCTTATATCAACCACCAAGGAGGTCTGCGTTCGCGCCCCCTGTACAGGCTGGCGCACCAGGTTCTTGGGTGGTCCCAGGGCAAACTCCTCTCGCTGAGAACAGTTCATATTCCTGGGCATCTGAATATGGGAGCAGACATCCTGTCGAGGCAGGGGCCGAGGCCCAGGGAATGGATGCTTCACCCCGAGAAAAGATTTGGAGAGTTTGGCCAGGCTCAGGTGGACCTGTTTGTGACTCGAGAGACATCACACTATCCCCTCTGGTTCTCGCTGACCCACCCAGCTCCACGGGGGCCAAACATGGCTGAGGCATCGTCTCTACACCTTTCCCAGATCGCTCTGCTCCCGGTAGTTCTGCAGAGAGTGCACCGGACAGGCAAAAGAGCCCTGTTCTGGCCGGGCCGAGTATGCTGGGCCTGATTTCACCACTTATGTCATCTCTAATTATCTATGTCAGGCGAGTGTTCGATCTGTGTCGGAGTGGTGGAAGTTGTGGACATGACCCCCGAGGGGGCACATCTCGTAGCTTCTGGTCTCTCAACCGAGGTTGTTGAGACCATCCTCCAACACAGAGCTCCCTCTACAAGGAAACTGTATGCCTTGAAGTGGAAGCTTTCACTTCTTGGAGCGGAGACTGCCAGCTCGACCCAGTCAACTGCCCAGTTGGTACAGTTCTGGAGTTCCTGCAGGCCCGTTTCTCCAAAGGGTTGACCCACTTCACCCTAGAGGTCTACGTGGCGGCCATTGCAGCCTATAACGCCCCTCGTGTTGGCCAGTCAGTGGGCAGACACCCCCTAGTTACACGTTTCCTCCATGGTGCGCTGAGGCCTCCGGCCAAAGAAGCTTATGCTAAGTGGTGGATTAGGGTGCTATTCCATATCATCGAGTCTTCTGATCTCCCCTCTCCTTGGGATCAAGGCTAAATTCCATAATTTGGCCTTCGGGACGCTGTCCCTGCCTACTTTAGCCACTCCTGGCTCCCCTTTCTCTCGCCCTAGCTGTGCTCTTCCACACTAGGCAGGGATTTGAAAGTCTGGTGGCGTGAGCATCTCGTTCCCAAAGCATTAGACGCAGCTCGAGTTCCTGAAGAGGAACGACTCAGGTTACATATGTAACCCTAAATCCTCGAGGGAACGAGATGCTGCATCTAGGGGCCACACTTCCGGCATCCCTGCGAAGCTGACGCCGGTTCCACCGCACGTGCTTTTATGCTTCCTGGTCTCTACGTCACCCCGCCCGTGACGTCTCGCCCATTCATTAGTCTAATTACACACGTTATTCAGAGCGTGGTCACACTGGAGGCGTTCCCAAAGCGTTCAACGCAGCGTCTCGTTCCCTCGAGGAACTAGGGTTACATACGTAACCTGATACATTTTTTTCTACCCTGGTATCCTGAGCTGAACAAAGGCAGATATCTAGATATTCTAAATATGAGAGCTAGTTGTGATAAAAAGACAAAAACTATTCACATGTTTACAATAACTTTAAAATAATAAATGTCAAAAAATTATGTAAACAACTATTACCGCTTACCCAATGTAACGCCTATTGTGATTTGGCATGTTTATGACAGTAGTTTAGATCAGAGAGATTACTCATGATAAATGATTGTTTGGGTCATGAATGATGTTTCTTTATTCCTTTGATCAGCTACCAAATTTACCCAGGTTGTTTTGTGATTCTTGGTGACAAAAGAATCAGTGATTAGCTGTTCAGCTCTGACATAGAAAAAAAAACAGCCAGTCGATGTTGAAACATTTTGAGTTCTTTACACAGCGTCAGTAGACAAAACAACGATTGTCCATTTAATTGTTCCCGTATTCCCTGCAAGGCTAATATTCAGTTCAGCTAACTGGCTAAGACATACCAAATCCCAAGCCATATCCTCCCACTTTGATAGTGATGGGATGAGTTAAAGGGAAGCTGTCTGCTCTAAGCCAGATTTAGCTTTTTACACAAAACAACTTAATTGCATCCGTGCTGTTAAGTGGCTGAATACACAAATGCTGTGTAGTCTATTTAAAGCATTACAGCATTAAATCAAGATGTATAACAGAAAATTATTTTTCTTGCTTTTTAAAAATAAAACTATAGACATATTTTAATATTTACTATGCCAAGTCTAAAGCTCCAATGCATATAAAATACACCTGTGATTTAATGTTGGTTATTTTCCGGTGTGTATATATAAACTTACAAGCCATAATATGTTGCCATGCCCATTCTTCTTTGAGTCTGCATGGACCTGCCATCCCTGTACCTGATCAAGCCTGGTTCTCTCTGTTTCCTCTTAATTAACTCTATATAAATTTCTCTCTCAGGGTGGGACAGCAGCTACGCGCAGATTGAAGCTGTGACTAATAAGAAACACCAAATGGAGGAGGCACAAACAATGGCTCGTCTGTGCCTGGTCAAATATGGGGTTTGCCCCTGATGATTGCAAGCAGGAGGAAATAATTTCCCCTATTGGCACTGCATGGAGACGTTCATGTCATGAGTGCTCTCTCTGTGTGTGTGTTATCAAATAACCTCATACTGATTTTGACCTTTAAATACATGTCCAGAGGCTTTTCTTCAGCTGGGGGAACAGAACTCCCACCAACTGAAGTTGAATTTTGTGGCATTCAGAATATCTTTTAAAAATTACTCTCACGGTATAATGCTAGTAATAATATAATTAATATGATACTTTGATATCTGTCATGGTGGTATTTAGGTCAAATTTGGACTAATGGACAAAAGGCCCATTCACATCATGGATCATAACTATGACAATAACAATAAAGATATGTTTAAAAAAAATCTAACCACAACTAAAATGATTACAGCAAAGAGGAACAATATTTTTGGAACCACTTTCAGAATTTTTTTTTTCTCCAACTGATGAAAGATAAATCAATTGACACTCAACTTTATAACGCTCAAGCATTTAAAGTGGCAGACAACAAATCTGCACGTATACTAAATTGTAACAAACGTTATTATCCATTGGTGTGGCCGCTAAGATAGTAATCATTATAGTTATCTTTATAGATGGTTTCAATGGCAACAACATAAACAAATGTTACTGCAGATGTGCACTTTTGTGGACAAAACTTAACTTCCGATAGACTTGCACAAAGAATCAACAGCAACAGCAAAGTCTCTTTAGAGTAGATTATTTCTGATAACAAGCTAAATATGTTAGCTGCATAAATCAGACAGGCTTATTGAAAATGCAAATTCATTCTCTGCCAGCAGGAGGCACTTTTGGAGCGGCAGAAACAGAGGTTGCTCTGCTCATAAATGCTACTTTATCAGATAAAATGAAAATGCCATTGAAATATTTCTGAAGACAGTAGGTTCCCTTCAAACCACAGCCATATTACCCTGCAGCCCAAGACTGGTTGCCCACTGAAGCTAAGCAGGGTTGAGCCTGGTCAGAACCTGGATGGGAGACTTCCTGGGAAAACTATGTTGCTGCTTGAAGAGGTGTTAGTGAGACCAGTAGGGGGTGTTCACCTTGTGGTCTGTGTGGGTCCTAACGCCCCTGTATAGTGACGGGATCCACTATACTGACAAAAGCACCGTCTTTCGGATGAGATGTTAAACCGAAGTCCTGACTCGCTGTGGTCATTAAAAATCCCATGGCACTACTCGTAAAGAGTAGGGGTGTAACCCCGGTGTCCTGGCCAAATTCCCTCCACCGGCCTCTGACCATCATGGCCTCCTAATTATCCCCATCCACTTGATTGGCTCTATGACTCTCTCTCCTCTCCACCTGTACCTGGTGTGTGGTGAACGCATACACTTGATTGGCTCTATGACTCTCTCTCCTCTCCACCTGTAGCTGGTGTGTGGTGAGCGCATACACTTGATTGGCTCTATGACTCTCTCTCCTCTCCACCTGTAGCTGGTGTGTGGTGAGCGGCATACACTTGATTGGCTCTATGACTCTCTCTCCTCTCCACCTGTAGCTGGTGTGTGGTGAATGCATACACTTGATTGGCTCTATGACTCTCTCTCCTCTCCACCTGTAGCTGGTGTGTGGTGAGCGCATACACTTGATTGGCTCTATGACTCTCTCTCCTCTCCACCTGTAGCTGGTGTGTGGTGAGCGCATACACTTCATTGGCTCTATGACTCTCTCCTCTCCACCTGTAGCTGGTGTGTGGTGAGCGCATACACTTGATTGGCGCCGTCTATGACTCTCTGTGGCAGCCGTCCTCTCCACCTGTAGCTGGATGGGTGAGCGCACTGGTGCCGTTGTCCTGTGGCAGCCGTTGCATCATCCAAATGGATGCTGCAAAGCACTGGTGGTGGTTGAGGAGAGACCCCCCCCCCCCCACATGGATTGTAAAGCGCTTTAAATGGGTCATTACATTAATTCAAAGGTACATTCAATAAAGAGCTATATAAATGCGCTCATTCTGCGTTTTGATTTTGAAATGTGCAGTGCTCATGTTTATTCAACGAAGTCAAACTGTCAAAGCCTTTTGGAAAATCTATTTCTGGCGTTCAGTGGTGATATTGTGGTGGTCCGCAACCAATAAATCAATATATGGGAAGCATTGGTAATGTATATTGAAATATCAGAAATGTGTTTAAAAATCATATGACCATTATTTAAAAAAATTATAATCGCAATATATGTGACTGCCAAAATGAGTCAGAATGCGCAAAGGCTAATTTTTTTTTTTTTTTTTTTATTCGATTAGATTTTAGTTTGAGGTTTTCACCTAAATTAGTTCATTAAGCCCTCATCGTTATTTTAGTATGTACGCAAACATAATCTGTTATGTTTTAAGTGAAACTGTTGGGGAACTGTTGGGGAAACATTGGATGTGTAACACTATATTAGACCTGTGCATTGCAGTAGGTCTTAATATATAGGCCGTCTATCTCATTAATGTTAGTCTAACAATAAAATAAAATAATCTTTATTACCTGAATCACTTGCTGTTCTTGATTGAACTGCTTTTGTAGTTGTTATTTCTCATCCGATTCTAACAAGCCATAATTTTGAAGGTCTTTTAATGGAGGATGTGATGAATATAATATATCTAATATATAATTTAAATTTTTGAAAATGTACTCATTGTTACTCATTTTGCCAGCGCAGGTCACATATATTGATATTGAATTATTGTCCAGCCCTAACATAAACTAAATGTAGTTCTCAAAACTCACAAGAGTTTGCATTTTACTGCCAATATTAAGTGTTGATCATGTTTTGAACCCCACTGAACATTGCCTGTAATCACTCCTACCTCACACAGAGAGGAACATCTATAGATGTCTGAATGAGAAAAAGTGAATGAAAAATGTATGTACATATATATATATATATATATATATATGTATATTCACTGCAGGTCAGTGGAGTCCAGTGTTGTTTGGAATACAGTCATATAGATTTAAAACAACATTAGGGTGAGTAAATGATGACAGAAATGATTTTTTTTTGAACAATCCCTTAAAGTTTGTGCTGGGTGTGTGTACTTTTGTGCACTTTTATTTTATTGCATGTTTGGCTCATGCTCTAAAGCTGTTGGAATAGGTGGATGACTACACAAAGTTTTTTCTTCCACTTCACTTTTTTTTTCCCCCTGCTGTTTTCTTGTTCTCTCTGTTTCTCTTTTCATAGTGCTGTATTTATTTTTACCTGCCTACGAGAGTTAAAAATGGTGTGTTTCAGCAACATAAATGGTTTCCTGTTTTGATGACTGCGTCCCCTTTACCAAATCACACAGACATATGTGCACACACATAAACACAGTAGAAACATGCAGTCACGGCTTCAAGCAGTTTTAACTAAATAAATAACAGTTATTTCTAGGCCTTGTGTGTGATTTTCCAAGGTATTATTCTGAACAACTTAAATTTATTATATAACAACTTTTTATAACAACATTTTTTTTATTGGATGCATTATAAATTAATTTGTTGTTATGTTTCTTAATTATAAACAATATATACAAAGTGTTTTGGGAACATCACCACTAAGCCATTAATCATAACACTGGATGCCTTCAAGGTTATGTGCTGAGCCCATTATGGTTCTCACTTTTTACCCATGACAAGACATAATAAATATTAATTTATCTTTGAACATCAGCAAAACTAACTAGATGGTTGTAAAATTCTCAGAAAGTCCAGTAAAGCCACTTTATATAGATGAGTCAGGGGTTGAGAAGTGTACACTCATACAAAGGTCTATGTCAGCGAGGACTTCACTATTTGTATTAAATGTCTATGAAAAGAAGGCACAATAGCGAAAAGACAATACATTTGGTCAACTAAACCAAACCAAATGGGCTGTGGAGTGTGTCTTTGGGCAGGGGAAGTCCATGAACTTCCCCATCACAATTTTAAGGTTAAAATGCAAATATTATGTATAAGGGAATGTATATAATTCTTGCATCTGGTAAGCACACTTCACCTGTGACAAATTATTTTTTACAAGTAAAAATATTCTGCATTTATGATACTTAAAAACTATTAACTACCGTACTTAATAGTTTGTTTTAACATTTGTATTATACATTTTTATAATTTTATTTATTTATTTTTTTTATGTCCGTCTCATTTTCTGGTTGGTGATCCTGTGCCATTGCTTGCATTTAGTCATATTGTCCTACAATCTTGTCTTGTTTTGGTCTTTTTCCCCATCTCTCTCTCTCTCTCTCTCTCTCTCTCTCTCTCTCTCTCTCTCTCTCTCTCTCTCACGCTCTCTCTCTCTCGCGCTCTCTCTCGCGCTCTCTCTCCTCTCTCTCTCGCTCTCTCTCTCGCTCTCTCTCTCTCTATCTCTCATGTCAAAATATTGTACTCATCATTTTTTGCGTCTGCATGGGAAATAATTTATAGCCAGAGACATTTTTGAGTGCTTAACGCAACAAACCCCACAGCACTCATCAAAGACAGATACGAATCAATTGAAAATACATTTCCTGTGTGGATGCCATGCTCTTGAATACATATCACCATGTGCATTTCACAGAAAAAAAAGAAGATAAAACGTAAAACCTGTGTAGGTGTTTGCGATGAACTTTCCCACAGACGGTGAAAGAGAAAAGAAAGAGAGGGAGGGGTGCTGTAATATTTGTTGTGAGGTGGTCTCAAAGACAGCTGTGGTTTCCGGCTGAGCGCAGGTGTGTGACAGCATCTACCTACACCCCACCCTACCTCTGTCTCTCCTCTCATCTGCACTCGTTCACCCAACCACAAGATAGACAGATTGCCTTCGCCACACTGCACGCTATAGGGAGGCAGCAGGAGCGCACAAGTGTGTGTGTGTGTGTGTGTGTTGTGTGTGTGTGTGTGTGTGTGTGTGTGGTGTGTGTTGTGTGTGGTGTGTGTGTGTGTGTGTGTGTGTGTGTGTGTGTGTGTGTGTGTGTGTGTGTGTGTGTGTGTGTACACACACACACCCACACCGGTTTTTACATACAGGTGCATTGCTCTCTGCTGTTTGCAGGCAACATGAAAGTGTGCACCATCACTTTGACAAACAGCCAAAAAGAGTCTTTGTGCAATTCATTCTTTACATATATACCGCTCTACTAAGAAACATATACACGACTGAGAAACCCTTATTATTTCTCATTGAAAGTTAAATTAAAGCATATTGCAATGGGATTTTTTTCCAACAGATTTTTAAAGTTATTGTTTAAAATAAAAAATGCATATCTGTTCTAAATTTGTTTTTAAAATTAAAATTGTCTACATTATACTACGTGTCCTGAAGCTTCAAAAAATGCATGTTGTCTATTAGTTTGTAAAAGAAAAAAGAAAGAAAATTTTTATTTTTTTATTTACAAATTAAGTTCGTAAATAAAAATTACACAAAATATTGATTTCAATAATGCACTTATAACAACAGAGCAAGATATGATGGAAGATTTAGAACAAATGTGGAGCTTGTATTTCTGTTAAAGTGAAATACTGTATTAATGACCTTACAAATATTTATTATTGGAATGGTAAAGTTGTCAAAATGCATATTTCAAGGGGGATTTTTAGGTAGATAAGTCTGTAGTTTAAATCTATTTATGTCATGAAAACTCTTGGAGGGACTGGTATGGTTATGTACATGACAATGTTAATGTGTTTGGTCTTGGCTGAATAGATCTGCTACACTGCTGCTGCTGCTGCGGTAGCGCAAGTACCGAGACTTACTACTGCCAATACATCCACAACATGCTGCTGTGAGCATGTAAGAAATAATGCTGCTGCACATATAACACATATGAATAACCCCCATAGCATACATGAATCACCTCATAGCAGATCTATACAGGTGGAGCTGGGGAGGGTGGAGGGTTTCTGAAGTGCGCTACCAAACTGCTACAGCAAACGAAAGCCAGGTATTTGAATACTGAGCTCACTTGCTACTGATACAGGAGAAAACCAATCAGCTCAGCCGTATGATAATGATGTCATTAGGTCAGATTGAGCTGGACCTATCGGACTGCGCCAACTTAGAGTTTCATGCCAGATCTCTGTATATATATTACACTACAGTAGGCCTATATGATAATTGATATTGTGTGCTATAAATAATGTCAAATAATACAGCACCTAGCTTCTAATTTTTTTTTATTATTAATTTATATTTAATTTTCTCATATTTTTTATATTTATATTATATTATGTATTTTTATATTAAATGTATATTATTTCATTAAATTTGTATATTTTATTTTATTAATTCTCTTTTATTTTAATATTTGTAACTTACTGCTTTAAAGAGCTTTACTTTACTTTCTGTAACATACATACACGATTATCTAAGTTTTTAGATGATCTAAGTCAAAGACAAATGTCACAGTGAGGTAATAAAGATAAATTAGGATAGACACTTATAGATGCTTTTATTCCTAAACACCTAAAGGACAAATATAGATATAGTACTGTGTTTGCAGTCTGACAAAGTGTGTGCTGTTTCTGGTGTGTGTAGCACCTGCTGCTCTGCAGATCCTGCTGAAGAAACCCATAGAAATGAATGACTGGAATTAACACATTGAAGATCATAATAATTTATGCTTTAACAACAATACAATAATTGTTTAATATACATTTCATTGTAAAAATATATTAATTATGCTATTAAAATTTGAAATTTAAATTTTCACATGTTAAAATCTGCATTTGTAGCAGGAACAACTAGTGAGAATTGGTCCAGACAAAATGGGGATGTGAACTTGACACCTGTGGCAGTGTTGAACATTTATTTTCTACCCATTTGTCAAATGATAATATTCTAAAGTTATACATATATAAACAATGTTTAGATGGTGTCAATGCCTTAGTATTATATGTTTCACAGTATACAGCCATGTCTGTATGAGATGATTGCACAACATGCTAAATGTTTTACTAGTCCTTTTGGATTAGGACAGGTGTGAAGCTTCAGGTTAATTTTGGACTGGGGTCTTCTGTCTTCATTTATGAGAACGGAGGGCAGTTGTCAAAGTGCATATGTGCTTCTCTCTGGTGTGTTTGGGACAGATGAGACTAAAAATAGAGAGGGATAAAAAAGTAGAAAGAAACAAGGGCCCCAGAGAGGAAAGGACAAATGTTTTGAGAGGGAGAAAGAAATCGTGTGTGTTTTAAGGCGGGAATGTGTTACTGGACACAGCTGTTGTGTGTCCAAGAGTTTAGACACGAGAGGGGAAAGTGGAGCGCTTGTTATTACGTCCCGACTCTGATTTTGCAGCTGGAGCACAAACACACTCTACAGGTTCAAGCTATAGTCCAGCTTTACCACTGTAAATATATACATTGGGCTCCAACATCACGAGAACCCTTGTGAAAATGCATTTTATTTAAAGCAATTTATTACAGATTGTATTATCAGCATCAACATTTCTAAGTGAAAGATGTAACTAATGTCTTTGTATTTGGTTTGTCTTTTGTTTGACTCCGCAAGCTTGTGTGCAAAATGTGATGATCATGTTCTTCAGCATGCTTCAGTGGAAGAAAAAACATCTAAATATCTGTACAAAGAGCCACATGATCCATCTCACAAACTGACTGTTTGTGACCTAGAAATATAGTGCAGAATCTGAAATATGAATTCTTCATGTTACATCGTACACTCTTAAAAATAAAGGTGCTTCAATAGGTTCTTCACAGCGATGCCATAGAAGAACCATTTTTGAATGAGAATTCAATTCAAGATTATTTGTATAGCGCTTTTTACGATACAATCGTTGCAAAGCAGCTTTACAGGAAATTAAGTCTCTACAATAGATTTATATATTGGAGAATCTTAATATATTTTACTTGTGGAAAAATTAGCTTTATTCTGTATATTGTCTGAGGGGTTGGAATCATCTCTTCTCAGGTGTTTGGTCATCTCAGATCATTTAAGAGTTGGATCCAGACTGAAGCTTGTGTAATTCCTAGTTACAAAAACAGAGAAACAAATAGAGACATAATTAGCGTAGCTGTTGTTCCATCCAAGCAAAAAGTATTTGTTCAACCCAAGCTACAGCATAATAATGTGCGTTTGATCAGATATAACTGCAGTACAAGATTATGAGATGCATTATATGAATGCTTGGCTAAAGAGATGTGTATTTAATCTAGATTTAAATAGAGAGAGTGTGTCTGAACCCCAAACATTATCAGGAAGGCTATTCCAGAGTTTGGGAGCCAAATATGAAAAAGTTCTACCTCCTTTAGTGGACTTTGCTATCCTAAGTACTAGCAAGAGTCCAGAGTTTTGCAACCTTAGGGAGCGGGTTGGATTGTAGCATGATAGAAGATTAGTTAGGTACGCAGGAGCTAAATCATTTAGGGGCTTATAGGCAAGTAATAATATTTTGTATCTGATACGGAACTTACAGTTTTTTACGATTGTTTACACACTAAAATAAAAATGTCCAGACAATTTGCAAAATTCTACTCCAATGAGCAAAACACCTCCACAGATTTGCACAACATTACACACAATGTCTGCTTCACCCTTTTTGCAAAACATTACACACAGTGATTTGTAAAACTCTACACACATTTTCACACCTTAGACACAGATAAGGATTGTGAGGTTACTTTCCTGTCATTACAAAGCCCCGGATTGCCAATGACCACACTAATGAACGAATTGGATTATCACATCCACCAGGTGTGGAAGCACACATGTGCTAATTTGAAAACGCAGCACTCAGGTGTGCTGTTATAAAAGGCAGCAGGTGAGCTCAGCTGTCTTCAACACAAGGGGAGGAGCTAGAAGAGAAGAAGAAGAAGAGAAGAAGAAGGTGAGAATGAGAGGGGCAGCTCAAAGAGGAGATGAGGAGGAAGAGGAGAAGGAGGTAGAGGAGGAGGCCCAGGTAGAGGAAGAGGAGAAGGAGATAGAGGAAGAGGAGAAGAAGGAGATAGAGGAAGAGGCCTAGGTAGAGGAAGAGGAGAAGAAGAGATAGAGGAAGAGGCCTAGGTAGAGGAAGAGGAGAAGAAGGAGATAGAGGAAGAGGCCTAGGTAGAGGAAGAGGAGAAGAAGGAGATAGAGGAAGAGGCCTAGGTAGAGGAAGAGGAGAAGAAGGAGATAGAGGAAGAGGCCTAGGTAGAGGAAGAGGAGAAGAATGAGATAGAGGAAGAGGCCTAGGTAGAGGAAGAGGAGAAGAAGGAGATAGAGGAAGAGGCCTAGGTAGAGGAGAAGAAGGAGATAGAGGAAGAGGCCTAGGTAGAGGAAGAGGAGAAGAAGGAGATAGAGGAAGAGGCCTAGGTAGAGGAAGAGGGAGAAGAAGGAGATAGAGGAAGAGGCCTAGGTAGAGGAAGAGGAGAAGAAGGAGATAGAGGAAGAGGACTAGGTAGAGGAAGAGGAGAGAAGGAGATAGAGGAAGAGGCCTAGGTAGAGGAAAGGAGAAGAAGGAGATAGAGGAAGAGGCATAGGTAGAGGAAGAGGAGAAGAAGGAGATAGAGGTAGAGGAAGAGGAGAAGAAGGAGATAGAGGAAGAGGCCTAGGAGAGGAGAAGGATGATAGAGGAAAAGGCCTATGTAGAGGAAGAGGTAGAGAAGGACTTGAAGAGTTGATAGAGAGAACCGAAAAGAAGACGAGGACCAAATTTGACTCAAGAAATCCGTGCAACACTTATTGACCATGTTATCAACCATGGACTGACACTGATGGAAGGTGGACAAAGAGTTCAACCAAATCTCAGCAGAAATACTGTTGCATCAGTAATTCGGACATTTCATCGAGAAAACAGGTAAGCTAACCACACAGTACATTGAAACTGAAGCTTGCTGTACTTATCATCAATATTGTTTACTGTGACATTTGACAGTAGGCTGGATGTGTATTTTTTATATATTTTTTTTTTACATAGGATTGAGGGTCGAGGATACCAAGGTGGAAGGGGCCCTATGTTCACTCGTGCACAAGAGGCTGCCATTGTGAACATGGTTTTGACAATAATTGTATCAGGCTGCGAGAAATCCAAGCCAATATCATCAATAATGACCATATTTTCAATAACATCCAACAATGACATGTTACTCTGTCAACATTAGGTCGAATCCTCAAGAAAAATCAATATTACATGAAGCAACTGTATCGGTACCATTTGACAGAAATTCAGAGAGAGTGAAACATCTGCACAATGAGTATGTGGAGGTATGTATTGTTCATCTTACTATGGTGTGGTATTGGCACTGCTCATAATGTTCTGGCACAAAAAAATACTGTGCAATAGATATTAAATAGCATCCTATTGTCTTTTACTGTGTTTCAGAGAGAGTCTTGCAAATGGATGCTGCAGAAATTCAACATGAATTTATATATGCGGATGAGGCTGGATTTAACCTTGCAAAAAACAGAAGAAGAGAGAGAAATGTAATTGGACACAGGGCAATCACCAATGTGCCAGGGGCAGCGAGGGGGTAACATCACCCTTTGCGCTGCTATTACACAAAATGGGGTCCTCCACCACCATGCAAATCTTGGACCCTATAATGCAAATCTAATACTTGCATTTCTTCACCAGATTGCACGAGATTGTCACAGCATTAAACCAAGTGGACCAGTGTGGTACATTGTCGTTTGGGACAATGTCTCATTCCATCGTGGGCTGGCTCCAGGTCCAGAATTGGTGTCCATGAGCACCCTGAATTTTGAAGTCTTATACCTTCCCCCAATACTCCCCCCTTCCTGAATCCAATAGAAGAGTTTTTTTTGCAGCATGGTGGTGCGGCCCTATGACGTTTTGCCCCTCATTCAGGCCATGGAGCAGGCCTGTGATCATATCGAAGCAGCTTCTGTGCAGGGTGGATTCGTCAACGAGGGATCTTCACGGTGGCCATGCCATTGATGACCATCCTCACCCCCCCCGCCCCTGCCTTGTCAAGATGAATATCCTATTGATGTCGCTGATACAGTCGGCCAGGGGCCGGCCAGAGACGAGAGATGATGAATAGTTACAGTATTCTGTTGCTTTTTACAGTAGTTTTTCTTCAGAGTCAAAGTGTTGATGTACTTCATGCAGTAATTGTTTATTTGTCTACAGATTTTATTTGTTTCATTGATTTCATTGTTTGGTTGATTACTGTAACTGATTATGGTAAGAAATACTGTAAGTATTGAAATAAATACTTGAAATATTCAGTCTGCAGCATCAGTGTTGTGCAGTGCTTGGTAAGTTTATAGTTAGGCCTATTTGTGTGCATCTCCCTATATCTCAAACTAATCATGAAGAATGTTGTGGGTTTGTCACTATTTTTTTCATCTAAATTATCCCTTACATAACAATGTCTGTTGTGGGCATAGGGCGCAACTAGCAAGACCCGCTCCTCGTCCTCCCTGACTTTGCACAAGGGTCTGTGCAAGTAGGCTCACTGGGGAAACGCATACTTGCGAAGGCCCCGGGGCCAGCTGTGCGCCAGTGCATCTGTACCCGAGTGTTCCCCGGACAGGAGAGTATAGAACAACTGGCAGTGGGAGGTTTCTGGCGAGGCAAACAGGTCTACCTGAGCTTCGCCGAAACTCCCCCAAATCAGCTGGACCACTGGGGGTGGAGTCACCTCTCTCCTGGCAGCGCAGCTCGTGAGAGGCTCGTCGGCCACACGGTTGAGCACCACCAGGAGACATGAATGGGCGAAGCGAGTCGACTCGAAGATGCTTCTGACTCCAAAGGAGGAGATGGCGGGCGAGTTGCGACATGCGACGGTGATTGAGCGCAGACTCCTTGACGGTTGATGTACGCAACGGTCGCAGTATTGTCCGTACGGACCAGCACATGCTTGCCCGTAACAGCAAGGCAATACTGCTAGCAACTCGAGGCAGTTGATGTGCCAATGCGTTGGGGGCCTGTCCACACCCCTGAGACTGCCTGCCCGTTGTACGTGGCCCCCCAGCCAGTGGCAGAGGCATCCGTGAAGACTACAGCATGCCGGGACACCTGCTCTAGGGTCACTCCTGCCGAGAAGAAAAAGGGGTCTGACCTCGGCTCGCGGCTGAAGGGTTTGGCGGCATTCCGGAGTGATTGCACTGGTACGTGCCGCGGTTGCCACGCCCATCTCGGGACTGTCTGCCGTGAAGCCAGTGCTGAAGCGGTCTCATATGAAGCAACCCGAGCGGGGTTACTGGCGCTGCGGCCGCCATATGCCCCAGGAGCCTCTGAAAAAGTTTCAGTGGGACCGTGTTGTCCTGCCCTGAATGTGAATTCTGGCAGTTCAACACACCGGCTGAGCATGTTCCTCTGTGAGGCGTAGCTGACTGTTCGCCCGATGATCCAGCTCCATACCGAGAAAGAAGATCCTCCTGCACGTGGGCGAGTTTGCTCTTTTCCCAGTTGACCTGAAGGGTCCAACTGGCTGAGGTGACTGGAGAGTGAACCAAATCCCTGTGTTTCGCAAACTGCTCCCGAGAATGAGCCAGTCGTCGAGATAGTTGAGGGTGCGAACGCCCTGTTCTCTCATGGGAACAAGGGCTCCCTCCACGACTTTCGTGAAGAAGCGGTGGGGGAGACAGGGCCAGCCCGAAGGGCAGGACCTTGTACTGGATATGCTCGACCTCGAACGCCAAAGCGCATAAACTGCCTGTGTCGAGGAAGAATCGAGACATGAAAGTACGCGTCTTCAGGCTCGATCGCTGCAAACCAATCTCGGGGACAGGATGGATGCGCACTCGAAAATGCGTTTCTGCTGGTGAGCATCTTGAACGGTAGCTTGTGAAGGCTCCGATTCAAAACTCGCAGATCCAAGATCGGTTATAACCCACCGTTTTCTTGGGTACATCCCTCGGGTCGCCCGTCCTAGGGCCTCTCTTGCTCCTGGCTTTGCCGCCCCTCTTGGCGGGGGGCCTGGACGGGCTGTGGGACCCTGCTTACGACTGGCTCCACGCGGCGCCTCTCTGGGGGTGGAGGCTGTTGCTGCGACGCCGGAGCGGGGGCAGTCGCAGGGGGTCGCCCTCGGCGACGAGCAGGCTGAGGTGTAGGCTGCCGGCGGCAGAGTGGGTGCAACAGCGGACCGCCGGGACAGGATGTGGCTAATCGCCTCAGACTGCTTCTGTACAGCGAGAACTGCTGGTCGAAGTTCTCGACCGCGTCGCCAAAGAGGGCCGGTCTGGGACACGGGGAATTAAGAAACCTGACTTGTCGGTATCCCTCATGTCGGGCCAGACACAGCCAGAGATGGCGTTCCCTGGACCACCAGAGTGGACATCGCACGGCCCACTGCCCGCGCCGTAACCTTCGTCCCCAAAGCGCGAGGTCCGTCGCAGCACGAAGTTTCATGATGAACTTGTGGGTCATGACCACCCTCGTGCAGGGTCTCAGTGCCTTGGCCTGATGGACCTGCAACAACGCCATAGCGTGTAAGGCGTGGGAAGCGGCTTCCCCACAGGCCTGGCAAGCCCTGCCGGTTAAGGTCCAACGAGTGCTTACAGGCCCGGGAAGGGAGAGACGGCTCCCCGCGCCAGGTGGAATTAGGGCACAGCTGCATAGCCACGGCCCGCTCCACCGGGGGGATGGCGTGTAACCCTTTGCCGCACCGCCATCAAGGGTGGTGAGGGGAGGAGGCCCACTGGCGCGGTTTTGGGGCAGTAAAAGGTGCCTTCCACGTACCAGTGAGTCTTCATGCACCTCTGGGAAGAAAGGAACCGGGTGGGTGGCTGAGAACCAGCTCGTGCCACCCGAGAGAAACCAATCGTCCAGCCTTGAGGGTTCAGGACACGGTGGATGGTTCCACACCAGCCCGACCCTATTGGGGCCCGGGGAAAGCATAGCCGTCATCTCCGGATCCGTATCGGGCACAGCCACCGTACCCGAAGGAGGCAACTGTGCCGACGCATCATCTCCGGACAAAAAAACTGACTCACCCTCCGATGCAGCTATCGACCATTCCGGTCGTCGAGAGGAGTGCCGAAGGACACAGATGGTGCACACCTTAGAGAGATGGCCCACCGCGCTCCTCCCGCAGCTTTCTCTGCTGGCTTGCGGAGTGCAGGAGGAGTGAGGGTTCCTAGGGGGGTTGGTTCCCCGAAGGAAACAAACTCACTGTGATCCTCAGATCACCAGTGCCACCGCTCGCCGCAACCCTCTGAGGGGGGTTGGAACGAGGCAGCGGCACTGGGACTCCGCCCCTTTGCAGGAGCTGGAGTCTCGACCGCAACTCCGAGATGGTCATCTTCCCACAATGGGTACATGACTCATCCACAAACGCTGCCTCAGCGTGCGCTAAGCCCAGACACGTGACGCAGCGTTCGTGAC
Source organism: Ptychobarbus kaznakovi (assembly GCA_027422405.1). NCBI lineage: Eukaryota > Metazoa > Chordata > Actinopteri > Cypriniformes > Cyprinidae > Ptychobarbus > Ptychobarbus kaznakovi. The sequence continues at coordinate 20,412,378 of CM049794.1, forward strand.
CATCCCTCGGCGCCAGGTAACGACCGCATCCAGAAACACACAAGTAGAATGTCATCTTTAAAAAGACGCAAGCTCTACTTGTGTAAGCTCTTTTAGGGACTTGCTCTTTTAAACAGTGCTGAAGCACGCAGGGGAACGGCCGCAGCAACACAAACAGGGATTTGTGCAGCCTGTAGTGTGCTCTCTCTCTCTCACCGCACTCCTACCAGCTGTAAAAACAGCTTTTTTTGCAGGAAGAAGGAAGAGAGATTCGACCCCGCTGCTCTGCTGTACGCCCGCACTTCAAAAAAAAAGAGACCGTCCTGCAGAGACTCTTTTAGAACACTTCTGTAGAGAACGATTTGTTCGGCTCCGAAGCGAAAAGCTGAAGATGCAACGCACCTGCTGCTCATTTATACCCGCGCTGCGAGGTGAGCAGCTGCTGCATATGATTGCATGCCAATGTGCATTGGCTCGTTTAGTTACACTCGAAGTTAGATTGGCCTCTCAGCGAGATTCCTATGCTCGTCAACGGTCAGTCTGACGTACGTCGAACGTGACCGACTGAGTGGGAACTGGCTGCAATAGTGTCTGATCATTGAGGACTGTGTTGGTTAAATGAAAACTAATAGCATTTTCACATGTGTATATGTTTTGACTGAAGTGTGTCATTTTGCAAACAATCTAGGAATTATGCAAATTGAGTGTGGTGTTTGGATAATTGTGATATATTTTTGAAAAAAAAGAACCCGGTTTTCAAAATTGCGTGTAAACAATTGAAAAAAAACTGTAATAGGTAGCCAGTGCAGAGACTGTAAAATTGGAGTAATATGATCCTATTTTCTTACCCTTTTAAGGACTCTAGCTGCAGCATTTTGTACTATCTGTAGCTTGTTTATTGAGGATGCAGGACAACCACCTAGCAGTGCATTACAATAGTCCAGTCTAGAGGTCATGAATGCACAAATTAACTTTTCTGCATCAGAAACACTTAACTACTTAAACACTACTTTCCGTAGCTTGGCAATGTTTCTAAGATGGAAGAATGCTGTTTTTGCAACATGGGAAATATGATTTTCAAAAGATAGGTTGCTGTCTAATATAACACCTAGATTTTTGACTGTAGAGGAAGTAACATTACATCCATCTAGTTGCAAATTGTAATCCAAGAGATTCTGTGTACTGTTTTTTGGTCCAATAAGTAATATCTCTGTCTTATCTTGAATTTAATAGGAGAAAATTATTGGTCATCCAATATTTTATATTTTTAACACACTCCGTTAGCTTAGATAGTTTAGAAGTTTCATCTGGTCTTGTTGAGATATATAGTTGAGTGTCATCAGCATAACAATGGAAACTAATCCCATATTTTTCTAATAATATTACCAAGAGGCAACATGTAAATTAAAAATAGCAGAGGACCTAGGACAGATCCTTGTGGTACTCCATACTTTACTGTTGATAATTGAGATGCCTCCCCGTTTAAATAAACAAAGTGGTAGCGATCGGACAGGTAGGATCTAAACCAGCTTAAAGCCTGCCCTTGAATACCTGTATAGTTTTGTAATCGATCTATGAGTATGTCATGATCTATAGTGTCGAACGCAGCACTGCGCTGTAGAATCTGCATTTGTTATTGTATTTCTGATGTTATATATTTTATCTGTGCTAAATAAAAACCTTGGATTGTTTTGGTTATTATCTATGAGTTTGCGGATATACTCGGTCCTTGCAGTTTTTAGAGCCTGTCTATAGCTGGACATACTGTTTTTCCACGCAATTCTAAAGACTTCCAAGTTAGTTTTTCTCCATTTGCGCTCAATATTGCGAGTTTCTTTCTTGATAGAATGGGTATAGCTGTTGTTCCATGGCGCAGCACGTTTTTCTCTAACCTTTTTTAATTTGATGGGGGCAACAGTTTCTAACGTATTAGAGAAGATAGTTCCCATGTTGCTAGTAATTGTGTCTAGTTCATCTGTATTTATTGGTACACAGAGCAGTTGAGATAAATCAGGCAGGTTATTGGTGATTCTGTCTTTAGTGGCTGGAACAATAGTTCTGCCTGGACAATAACACGGAGCAATATAGTTAATATCAGTAATATGCAGCATGCACGATACAAGGAAATGGTCAGTAACATCATCACTTTTAGGTACGATATCTATATCAGTAAGATCAATTCCATGCGATATTATTAAATCTAGTGTATGATTAAAACGATGAGAGGCCCGGTGACATTTTGCTTGACTCCAAAAGAGTTTATTAGGTCAGTAAACGCAAGTCATAACGCATCATTTGTATTATCAACGTGAATGTTAAAATCTCCGACAATTAGCGCTTTATCAACATTAACCAATAGGTCTGAGAGGACATCTGCAAATTATTTTAGAAAATCTGTATATGGCCCTGGCAGTCTGTACACAGTAGCCAGAGCAAGAGATAGGACAGATTTATTTAGCAGAATAAGAACCATTCAGTCAAAGGTTCTTTAAAGAACATCTCTTTCTTACCTTTTTATAATCTGAAGAACCTTCTTTCACCACAAATAACCTTTTGTGAAACAGAAAGGTTCTTCAGGTGTCAAAGGTCCTTTATGGACGCATTTAGACAAAACAGGTTTTTTTATGGCCTCCTGAAGCACCTTTATTTTTAATAGTGTAATGCTTCTTTGTTTTAAATTCTTAAAAAATCCCTTCGTTTATTTCCAAGATTAAATTCGATTTTGAATCCCAGATGTCCAATATGGTCTCAGACCTTTGGATTGCATTGTATTTTGTAAACAATTTTAATGCAAGCCATTTTCCATTCATTTGCAGCTCTTTGTGCTCCAATTTCTGGATTGTCTTTCATTAAAGGAACAGGTGAGAAAAATTAGGATTTGCTGGTTATTTATTCACCCTCAGTCCATTCAAGATGTAGATGAGTTTGATTCTTCAGAACAGATTTGGAGAAATGTAGCATTGCATCACTTGCTCACCAATGGATGCTCTGCAGTGAATGGGTGCCATCAGAATGAAAGTCCAAACAGCTGATAAAAACATCACAATAATCAGATGTGTAAGGTGTGTTTGTAAGAAACCATTTATTTAACCCCTTAACTGTCAAACTTGAAAGTGCACTATTTAAAGTTAAATTGTTATAATTCATGAATGCTTTTGAATACAGACCTAAGTTTGGTCTCTTTTTAAAGAAGACAATCAGCAGATTATTGCAGAAGTCAAAAAATGAAAGTTAAAAAAAAGTTATACAAGTTTAAATTTACTGTAAATAAAATGTAATGTACAATTATTATTTTATATTATATAAAAAAATATTTTACAAAATATGTTTTAATCCAAATTTGGCATAAAATTAAAGCCATATGTCTAAATAAGTTGTGTTTCAAATTTGAAGTTGATATATACAAAATTGAGGTTACTATGCAATTTTGTTTAGGCGTTATACCACAAACAGCCACCGGGTGCCATTCAAACCCCATTGAATTTTTTTATGCACTTTTCTGTCACAAATGTATCAATTTCTCTCCCACTATTACTCTTATCACAAAATATGGAATCTTGAGACTCAGACCTTTCCAATGATATGTATTTTGTCAAGATTATAAAAAGTTGTGATTCTATAAGACCGTAATACATTTGGAATATGACACCTCCCACTAAAGGGGAGGAGCCCGCTAAAATATTTTAAAGTACCATTTCTATGGTAACGCAATGTCCGATTTCAAAACGGTTTTCACAGGATGAATTTTGAGATTATAAGCTTTCAAATGATATATAATATATGATGATTACTAAAACATGTGATAGGAAAAAAAGGAAACGAATAGAATTTTTGTGTCAAAGATCAGAGCTCCTGTTATGGTGTATATGTTTTGAGGTGCGCTCTTGTCATAAATTAATCTATTACTGCTCCTACATAATTTTTTACAACAAACAGTGGTAAAATATCTATTTAGGAGTCTTGGACCTTTCCAACGATATATAGTTTGTCATGATTAGATTAAGATTTAATGGTAATATATTGAAGTAAAGTTAGGTGTCCCGTATACGGGACGGTGACAGTTAACATGCTACATAATTAATATTGAGTTTGAATGCATGATAATGTTTAATTCAATAAACTTGATAAAATATTTAGGAAATGTCAGAAATCGGTATTTAAAATGCTAAAACAACATTTACATTAAAAGATTTTAACTGACATGAATGATAACCTAAAAGTACAAAAGAGAGATACTGTAGATGGCAGACAGTCAGTGTGAAAAATCAATCATTATGAGGGAATCTCTTTCAAACACACACATCCCATCCTATTAACACCACGCACACCCTCAGATGAAGAGAGGAGCAGAAAGAAAAACAAACAACTGGAGAGAGTGAGAGTGAGTGAGTGAAAAGAGGCACGAAAGAGAGAGAGACTTTGGCAAAGCAGGATTTGAGAGGAATTTAAGAACATGAGTAAGAGAAACAGCTGCAGCACACTGACAGGAAGAGAGAGAGAGAGAGAGAGAGAGAGAGAGAGAGAGAGAGAGAAAGAGTTCATGCAGTGAGGAGAGATTGTAAGTGTGAGTGAGTGTTTCTCAAGTATTGTGACCTTTCTCAAGAGGATGTGTGTGTGTGTGTGTGTGTGTGTGTGTGTGTGTGTGTGTGTGTGTGTGTGTGTGTGTGTGTGTGTGTGTGTGTGTGTGTGTGTGTGTGTGTGTGTGTGTGTGTGTGTGTGTGTGTGTGTGTGTGGTGTGATGTGTGCATGCATGTGTGCTGTGTGTGCGTGCGTGCGTGCTGTGGTGTGCGTGTGTGTGCACGTGTGACGAGTGTGTGTGCGTGTGTGAGAGAGAGAGAGAGAGAGAGAGAGAGAGAGAGAGAGAGAGAGAGGAGAGAGAGGGAGAGAGAGAGAGAGAGGAGAGTAGAGAGAGAGAGAGAGTGTGTGTGTGGACACTTATTGCTGGTCCCACTGGGCCGTGGTCTTATAGAAACCAGCCTACTTTATGATATAAAGACATGGCAACATTTTCCACAGTTACAGCAGCACAGTACAGATGCTGTTTGTTTTGAGCATATTGATAATCTAAAGAAATACTAACTGTACTAACTGAGTATTATTGGGTGAATCTCACAAAATGTTTTTCACCCCAAATAAGAAATAAGAAATTAAATTTACTTAGAATATATATTTTTTCGCATTGTCATTACTTTAATGATAATTACATTTTCTCTTTTCTCCCCAAATACTCATTACCCGAATGTATCTACATGTTTGCTTGCAATTTTACCTTTTTCCCTATTATATATATATATATATAAAAAAGATTAACATTACAGTGATAAGTAAGCCTGGACGTTTTGGAGGAGAAATATGCTTAATTATCATTAAAATAAAAAATAAACTTGTTCTTCTGTGTATTGTGGCGGTGAAATAGACATGCACTGTAAAATTAAATTATAAAAATAAAAGTAAATACAATTATTTTATGCCAGGACATTATCCAATAATTTTACAAACATTTATCTTAACTCTAAAACAAATGCAATAAAACAATAGGCAATGATAATATTTTTTACACTTTGTTATTTACAGGTTTCATGATGTTCACCCTGTATCACAGACTTATACAACATACAATAACCTCAATTAAACAAGACATATTACACAGGCATATGAGAGCATGTGTTCGGGTGTGTGTGTGTGTAGTGTGTGTGTGTGTGTGTGTGTGTGTGTGTGTGTGTGTGTGTGTGTGTGTGTGTGTGTGTGTGTGTGTGTGTCTCTGTGTGCGTGTGCATGCGCGTGTGTGTGTGTGTGTGCGTGTGTGCGTGCGTGCGTGCATGCGTGTGTGTAAGAGAGGGTCAGCATGTGGTGTAGTTTAGTAGTACTCAGAGGAGAATAAGTCAACATGACCTCTGTGCTGCTCTGCTCCTGCTGAGGTCAAAGTCAGTACTCGACCTCTGAGAGCGGCCTGTAGGGATCCATTCATCAGACAGGCAGAGTGACCCTGAGAGAGAGAAAGATAATTTCCAGCCTTTAATGGCTGAAAGTTCCCAAAACAGAATAACTATTTTGGATCTGGAATAGCTCCATATGCTAAAAGTGTGATAAGCTGTCAAAAGTTTTTTAAAGAATAAGTTCACTTAAAAATGAACAATAAAGCATAATCCACGAAACACAAACACACACACACACACATTTTTTTGCATGAACTATTCCTTTAATCAAGTGTGTGGTAGTATTCAGCAGAACTCATTGAGCTGAAAGAGTTAACTCAATACTCTCTCCAACATCTCCAAAATGAGGTCTTCAGTGTCCTCCAGAGCTAAAATAATAGTCCCAAAATGTCTCATAAGAGGGCACCATTTCCGTCCAGTCATTCATATTAACCAAGGAAATATTTGGGGAACTTAGAGTGCTGGTAAACATCCTAAAGCAATAAGTACCTGGAGAGTAATGAGGAAATGAAGGTATGTGAGGTCTCCAGCTGAAACCTGTGACTCAGACTCACCGTGTGAATTAAAAACACACTCACCACTTCCTCTGCTAGTTAGCCTTCAATTAGTCTCATAATTGCAAATGACTGAGCATGTTTATTTACCATAGTCAAATGAGCTCCTTTCCTTTGGTGAGGGAGGGTTCAACTCTAGAGCAGCTCTGATTGGCTGTTCTTCTGCAGTTCTTCTGATTGAATGTGTTCAGAATGGAACACTGTCATGCTGCACAGTGTGCTTTGAATTTGTACTATTTTATAAAAATTGTATGTGAAACTGTGTACAATTCAGTGCAATGGTCCAGAAATAAAAAATCACTCATTGGGGAATTTATTTTTAATTAACTTATAAATATCTGGTCTAATTGTTCATTTATGCTACATTACCTATTTTTAGCTACATTACCCATGATTCTGCAAACAAATATCCACCAATTGGACAATCAAAACAAGGAAATAGTGGAACGAGAGCTCCGCCCACTCCCATTTTAACTTTTTTTTCCAATAAAGTTATTTTGTTTCGATATATATTATCACATTCTTAAATCAATATTTGTTTTCAATATGTTTGATTTGTTTTTAATCAAGATGTTTTTTTCAGTGCTTTGTGGGATTGTAGTTATTTCCCTCATTAAAGCCAAGTACACTGTGTACTGTACAGTCTTGTATAAGTGTATTTTTTCTTATTTTTAAGTAGGTTTTTGATTCTCATTTCATTGTAATCCAATGATTGGTGTCTGTCCGCTTATCTCTGCAACACTTTAAAATGTTATTTTGCATTTTTAATCCAAGTGTAGTCCATTTGTATCATTCATCAGATTGGAAATGGAAGGTCAAGTCGAACGCATTGCATTGTGGGATACAGTACTCCCTGTTGTATTATGCTAATTTTGGCAAATGTTGTATTTTAGGTCATCTTGGAATCCTATGCATTGTGAAAATGTGCATTATTAGTACACTATTGTGTGTGTGTATATATATACACTAGATATACTATATATGACCCTGGACCACAAAACCAGTCTTAAGTCGCTGGGGTATATTGTAAATATGTCACTTAAGTCGCTGGGTATATTGTAAATATGTCACTTAAGTCGCTGGGGTATATTGTAAATATGTCACTTAAGTCGCTGGGGTATATTGTAAATGTGTCACTTAAAATATATCACTTAAGTTGCTGGGGTATATTGTAAATATGTCACTTAAGTCGCTGGGGTATATTGTAAATATGTCACTTAAGTCGCTGGGGTATATTGTAAATATGTCACTTAAGTCGCTGGGGTACTTAAGTCGCACTTAAGTCGCTGGGGTATATTGTAAATATGTCACTTAAGTCGCTGGGGTATATTGTAAATATGTCACTTAAGTCGCTGGGGTATATTGTAAATATGTCACTTAAGTCGCTGGGGTATATTGTAAATATGTCACTTAAGTCACTTAAGTCGCTGGGGTATATTGTAAATATGTCACTTACGTAAGTCGTACACTTAAGTCGCTGGGGTATATGTGTAAAGTCACTTAATATGTGGGCTGTACGTTGCGCTGGGGTATATTGTAAATATGTCACGTCGCTGGGTATATTGTAAATATGTCACGTAAGTCGCTGGGGTATATTGTAAATATGTCACTTAAGTCGCTGTGGTAAAGTTGCACCCGTACGGTGTCACCCACCTGGGCTTAAGTCCATGTCCCCTGGGGTATATTGTAAATATGTCACTTAAGTCCTCGCTTCTTTTTCCTTCCCCCACTTAAGGCCTGGTTCAAAGTTGCTCTTCACCAGGGTACACTTAAGTATGGGAATCATATACTGAAAGTTCACCAAAAATTCAGTTTCATATACTTTATAAAAAGTCCTAGATATCAACTCTTTAGCTTCAGGGGCTCGTGCCTCTGTATACCACACTCAGGGAAGGGCTCGCTCCATATCAGACGTATCTCGCTGTGATAGGCTTATACGCAACGCACAGAACAGAGTCAGTCGCAAAGATCTGTGCACTGTACTCGGTGGTGCGGGCATGGACCTCTTGCAGAAATGGAAGTAAATGGCCAGTGCTGTGATTGGCTAACTTCAGCGCACCATATCTATTTTGATACTCGAGATGACAAGCGTTGTGATAGAGCTGTATATCTCTGAACCCGAGTCAGAAGAAACAGAAACAATGCAACAGTCTGTTTCAGTGTGGTGCTTTTGCTGGCTTAATTGCTAAATTCATGCTTTTATTGCAGAGTAACCTCTCAAAAGTGTAAATATCAAGAATATTTTGATTCTCCATTTCATGTACTTTGAGAAGCATCTTTTAGAAACAGCATAACAACAACATAAAAATAACAAACGCGTGAGGACTGAGCTGTCGGAAAGCGATCGATTGGACGGGATGGACTCACATTACACATTTTGCCGCTGATAAGTGACATCTGGACTTCCGCACGATTGAAAAGCAGCAGCTGGTATCAATAGAGAGAAAAAACCAGTGTTTTCCCTGTAAGTGCACACCTATCACAGATTCAGGCCATTTCTCTGGTGCTCGCTGTGAGAAACACACCAGAATGCAACTAAAGGTGTGTCGCTATCTAAAATAGGTCACAATGAAAGCATTTCCGAGCTTTTCCGTGAAGTCCATGATGTAATGGTGACCTACAAAAAACAGGCTTGTTTAACTGAGCTCAATGACGCCCACTGGCCTGCGAGCTCACACTGTCAACGATTTCTGCTGCTTTTCTTCACTTTATTTATTTTTGCTCCATGGTCCTGCCAAAATCGGGTGGGGAAATGGGTTCTCCATATACTTCCAATCTGCAAGACAGTTCGATGATGATATAAGAACGTGTGACCAATCACAGCCTCGCCGTTCATTTGTATTTTTATGAAACTGGGTTAGCTGGACAGAGGTGTTGTTGGAGACGCCCTGGTCTTGTGTGGAGTTATTCTAATCGCGAGCAGTTGCTTTAGTACACTGGAAGAGTTAAAAGAACGTGATTTAGACTAGTTTGTCAACTCTTGTCATGTTCATCCATGTTCTTTTGAAGCAGAAGTCTCCACATCCTAACCAACAGTGCAACACAATAGAAGGAATTTGCCAAGAATTAATTAGTGTTGTTTATTTGGTGCAAACGTTATGCATAAAATCATTGCACAGTGCAGTTCCTCATCTTACGGGTCAGGTTGTGGAGATCACAATGATGATACAGTGCTATGCAGCCCCAGGTTGAGCTGGATTACGAGTGGCTGGGCAATAAGCATCCATTTTCTCAATACCTGAGGTTATGCTGATGTTCTTCCCCGTTTCCTTTGGCTAATGTTATGTCATGATATCTCCTTGTCCTCTGAAGCTCAGTTATAAACTACTGTGAAACTGTGATTGGTTTATGCACTGTATTCAGATAAATGCTTTCCAAAACTGCATTCAAATAAATGCATGACATAATTTTGAAGTAAAAAACAAAGCCACTGTAATCAATGCAGTGTGTATGATATCAGTGAGTATCAGAACAGCGAGGCTCTCTTATACAGTTAGAGGAAGCAGTTTTTTTGTTTTTGTATGTGAATAAAGGTAAAGCTAAATGTGAGATTTAATATAATTTTGCATTTAAATTAAAGGGTTATATTTATGTTAAAAGTTGGTAGAGATCATCCATGCTGAATGGCTAAAATTACATTTAATGCTACTAGTTAATACCAATACTAATATGAATACTAATACTAATAATTAATGCATTTAATTGAAATCCATTTAATAAAGATATTGAGATTGTTATTGATTCTCATATTATTACTGGCTTGGAGTTTTTTAATGTGAATTTATTTTTTGATTTTTATAAAAATTTGTATTGCTATTATACAAATATTATGTAAAATATACACTACCGTTCAGAAATGTAGGTTTGGTCATTTTTATTTTTAATACCTGCATTTATTAAATCAAAAATATATTAAAATCAGTAGCATGCTCTGTTTTCATGTCGTGACCTATAGTGTTCCTGTCATTAATTAGGTTAATTGTACACCTGTCTTGTGTTTTAGTTGATTAGCTGTATTATTGAAGCCCTCTGTGTCTTATTACAATTCACAATATTTAGTTTTCTATGTGAATATGTATATAGTATAATGCAATTTATTTCTGTGCTCAAAGCTGAATTTTCAGCACCATGTCTCCAGTCTTCAGTGTCACATAATCTTCAGAAATTAGTATAATATTATGATTTGATGCTCAAGAAACATTTATGATTATTACCAATGCTGAAAACTGTTGAGCTGCTTCATATACAAACTGTGATTCTTTTGATGAATAGAAAGTTCAAAAGAACAGGATTTATTTGAAATGAAAAAAATAATTTTTAACATTATAGCCTACAGTAAATGTCTATACTGTCACCTTTGATCAATTTCTAATTTCTTAAAAATCTTACTGATTTTACAACCTTTTAAAGGGCAGTGCAATTATCTTATTTTGATTCTAGATACACTGGGATTTAGTGCGTAAATATTTTCATGATTATTACAGTTGATTTGCTTACATGAGATTAACTGTGATTAATTAGTAACTCCTTGGATCAAAAGTTCATCGTGCTGAACACATTTATTTAGCTAATCAGAATATCGTGTCCAGCACTAAATCCTTTAGGGAGGATGTTTTCCTGATGGCCAGTCATGTTGGAAATAGTTGACATGGAGCCCAGCTGAGCATCTGCAGCAGCATCTCTGTCCTCCCCTGAGAGACGGCTCTCTCATTGTGCCTGTGTGTTTGGTTGAAGGATTACGTTACAGTTGTGCTAGATCTGACATTCAACAGAACTGAGTCAGTTGCTTGTCAGCACACGGACCACACAGACGGAGGTCTTGATTTTTCACCTCTTCTTCTTGCTCTTTCTTACATGCATTTGCATCTTTGCATCCCTTACAAAATTATACTTTGGTGAACATTTTCACCACAATCTTATAGTTACAGACACCATCACTGTTGTAAAATAAAGTTACTTACATATTCTGAAGAAAATGTGAGTATTGCGTGCCTGTGATAACCTGTAACCTGACCAGCTTGAGCGGCAGCCTTCCTGTACTTTTCTGCGGTTACCATGGTAAATGTTTATAAGGGATGTAGTCTTGCTCTCTGATGTTGTGTATGCATTGCATTGTTTTCTTCTATTTCTGACTGTCTGTCCATCTCTGTCCTCTCATTGTTGAACATCAACATGCTTGGATGAATTGTCGGAAAAGGAAGCATCTGATTATATACAAACAAAACAAAATGGGTATAAAACTGCTGGTCGTAGGATGTTACAGAAAAAGCCCTTGTATTGTTTGCGTGCTGCTGCACTATTTTAACCTCTTGGCTGTGTGCCTAAAAAGTTAAAGGGATAGTTCACTCAAAAATGATCATTTATTTATGCAATCTTGTGTCATTTCAGACCCTTGTGATATCTATATTTTTTTCCTTGGAGACATTTTTTTTAATCGCACAGATCTTTTCCATATGATGATAGTTTACATTGAACTTTACTCATTAAAGACAAATTTTCACAATAAACATAAGCTGTTTCATTGTTATACAGTAGTTTTTTGTGATGATTGGATCAAAATTCAAGTCAGTATTAATGTCAAATTTTGAGTATGGCTTGACATCATGACATCAAACCTGGACTTTACGCTGGTAAATAGATTTTTTGAAGTTGTAAATAAAGCAAAGATTAATCCAGTTGGCTACTTTTTACAAAAAAATACGATTTCATTCTTTTTTCTTCAAAATTTCAATTGGAGCACACATTTTACTCCTAGGTCATCCAAGATGTAGATGAGATTGTTTCTTCATCAGATTTGGAGAAATGTAGCATTACATCACTTGCTCAGCAATGGATCCTCTGCAGTGAATGGGTGCCGTCAGAATGAGAGTCCAAACAGTTGATTAAAACATCACAATAATGCACTTCTGGCAAAAATATTCCATAATCATTCATTCATAATCCATAATTAAACTTCCTCCCCTGTTCTCCTCTCACATCAAAATCCATTCACATATGTGACCCTGAGCACAAAAGCAGTCTTAAGTCGCTGGGGTATATTTGTAGCAATAGCCAAAAATACTTTGTATCGGTCAAAATTATCAAAATTTTCTTTTATGCCAAAATTCATTAGGATATTAAGTAAAGATCATGTTCCATGGAGATATTTTGTAAATTTCTTACCGTAAATATATCAACTTAATTCTTGTTTAGTAATATGCATTGCTAAGCATTTCATTTGGACAACTTTAAAGGCGATTTTCTCAATATTCTGATTTTTTTGTATCCTCGGATTCCAGATTTTCAAATAGTTGTATCTCGGCCGAATATTGTCCTATCATAACAAACCATACATCAATAGGAAATATTAATTTATTCAGCTTTCAGTTGATGTAGAAATCTCAATTTAAAAAATAAATTACACTTAAGACTGGTTTTGTGGTCCAGGTTCACAAATTTGTTTAGAACTGTTTTGGACTGTTTTTATTTGTAAACGGTGCTTGATCCATGCATATATTCCTTGTTTAGGTACAAACGCTAAAGAAAGCAATTATAAATAGAGGACTGGTATTTTCATGGGAAGTGACAATTTGAAGTTAAAAGTTATCTTAATGATGGATAGATTTCTAACAAACATGCAGCTTTTCACTTCAATTGATGGACTGGAGTGGTGTGGATTGATTGTGGATTACAGCTATTTGGACTCTCATTCTGACGGCACCCATTCACTGCAGAGGATACATTGCTGAGCAAGTGATGTAATGCTACATATCTCCAAATCTGATGAAGAAACAAATCTACATATTGGATGGCCTGAGACTGAATAATTTTTTTTAGTTAATTTTTATTTTTAGTATTATACATTTTTAAGTATTATTAATTATTAATAGCAATTGCTTAGTAATTATTTGTGACATTTACTAGCAATTTATGAGAGAAAAGTAAATACTACTTTTTATTTTTCAGTGTCCAATATACCACTATAAAGGTCCAAAGTGAGGGTCTGTAAATGACAGAATTGTCTTTTGGATGAACTATTCTATTAAATGGGTCATTGTGGTTTTGGTTTGATTTGAATGTTTTTAATACATCTGTCAACAATGAGCTTAGAAAACATGACCCAGATTTTAATTGTTTGGGATAGTTAGAAACAATTAGCACAAATGTAAAACATTCATACTTTTTCAAGTATTTTCCAGTTTGAAACATGTGCTAGGAAATGTGGCCTAGTGGTTAAACATGTTGCTTCAGACACATTGAGCTATGCATGGTGCTAATGCAGGAGCTACAGGTTCAAATCCATGCAATGACATCTCTGATCTTATTCTAAATGTCCTCTTTTCCTTAATTTTCCATTACAGTTTTATACAATCATTTTTGCACTAATAACAGAAGCTTCATGTCATTTTTCAAAACTCTAGACACATAATTCACAACTGAAGATCAAAATGCACATTTTTCAAAACACTTAACACTTTTTCCAAATGCTTGGATACAATACACACGAGCCAAAGATCTTTTGATCATTGAACTAAAATCACTGGTTCAAAATAACACAACTTAATATCAAAGTATTACTATTTCAAAATGCAGCTCACGCATTACATCTGAACTGAGTGTCTATTCATTTAATTATAATGATCTAACTATCAACTGATACAACTGCTCAAAATGCTATGTACCGGTTGCATTACTCTTGAAGCGTAGTTTATGGAAAATGTTGAACAACATTACGAAAGTGAAGTAACCGAGGACTGAGTGTGTTCAGGTATGATCAGTTTCAAGATGCCTGTTGTTGGGAGAGAAACATTATATATCATTGTTATCAGTATTTGTTTTTCCTACAGTAAATGTGTTTTTAGAGGGTGATAGAGCTGGAAGCTGATGAAAACCATTCATATGTTTGGATGAGGCAGGCCAAGAGATGGAGGAGAGTTTGTGAGCCCAGCGGTTGAGAGGGACCCAGAACGATATCCTCTGGGGGCCTGAAAACACCCCCGAATGTGATTTTTACGGACCCCATAGCAAAATCAGAGTAATGGGCCCAGAATTCCTAGCGACAGCACTGAGAGCAATCACAGTTTCAGGCCCATCCACAGTTTATCACCTTGTATTTACCCCATACTCCTCTTTTCTTACTGTAACCCGACTAAAGAGGTGTTCAATAGGTTCCTCACAAACAAGTCCCTCTTCTCCAGGCCATAGATGATGCCTGCAATGTCCAATGTCAGGCCTGTATTTGCCATACCAGAAGAATGTTTCCAAGATCTTTAGCTAATGAAATCCAGTATCCATTATGATGTGGAAGAGAACCTGTGGCCAAATATAGATACAAACATGGAAGTGCAGTGAGGGACCCTCTAGTTTATATTTTACTGTATGCCTACTGTAGTTTTATCTTTTTTGTGTCTTATATAGTTTTTTTTAAAACCTTTTGCTAGTTGATTATTTAATAATATTTCATTTTTTCATCTTTTATCTCAGATAAGAATGCAATATGCAAAGTTTTGAACATTCGACAGCCTGTGCTACAAATAATGACTGTTTTGAGTTTTGAGTCTAGAGTCTTGAAAAAAACTGTAATTAGTGCAAAAATGATTGTAAAAAACTGTAATGATTCCAGTGTCTGTACTTTTTTTATCTCTAGTCTATTTCAGTAATGTATGAATGTGTAGAACCATAAAGAAAGCTGCATCATATGTTTTGAACAACTATATTTAATGATTGCACTAACAACTAAACAGTGAAACTATGGGTATATTTTGTGTGGGTGATCTAAAGTAATGTTCCAATGATATTTCATAATAAAATAGTATTTTGAATCAATGCTTCTGCAAATGCAAGGCTTCTTTAAAGATATGAACGCAATATGCAAAGTTTTGAACATTGGACCGCCTGTGTTACAAATAATGACTGTTTTGAATTTTGTGTCTCGAGTTTTGAAAAATGACATGAAGGTTCTGTTATTATGGCAAAAGTGAGTAAAAAAATGTAATTTCTCCACTTTCACTGCCAATAATATTGCAAAAACATCTGTAATATAAAAGCAGGGAAAAGTCTTGCCTGCTATGTGTTTTGCTTCAGAACATCAGATCATTTAGAGGATAACCTAATTGTAAATATAATTAAATATAACATAAAAATGTGTTATGTAAAATATTGTAGTGGGAAAAGGTTTATTGGATTTGTAGACGTGATTTCAGACTGTGATAAGGATGTTTTCATTGATCTAACTGCGTAATCAATGTGTATGATATCAGTGAGTATCAGAACAGCGAGTCTCTCTCTAATACACTCAGAGGAAGTATTTAAAGAATTCCCCCCTCAAAGTGTGTGTGTGTGTGTGTGTGCGTGCGTGCGTGCGTGTGTGTGTGCGTGTGTGTGTGTGTGTGTGTGTGTGTGTGTGTGTGTGTGTGTGTGTGTGTGTGTGTGTGTGTGTGTGTGTGTGTGTGTGTGTGTGTGTGTGTGTGTGTGTGTGTGTGTGTGTGTGTGTCCTTTTTCTATGATTTCATGTGAGTGTATGTGTGTATCCTGGCCTCTGGAGAACACTCATCTGTGTGTTTAGTCATTTTAATGATAACCACATTCTCTCTGCTCACCATGCCATTCATAATGACGCATGTTGTTGTTTTCAATGACCGAAATGAAACTCATATGATTTCTGAGGCCCACCTTGCATTAATTCAATATTTAACAGCTGTGGCTTCAGATAAACCCTCTTTTGAAACTCTGCATGGGTTTGTGTGTGTTGACATGACTATTAATCATGTTATTACAGTGTGATAAATGCACTTATAACAACACATAGAAGAATGCTGTCTATATAAAAATGATTATAGAATAACTGTGTCATAAAACCTAGTGCTGCAACATAAATGTGATGGAATACATCTAGATTTATATTATAGTAAGATGCATATTTCATCAAAAATGTACTCTAGTCTCTGAGACTGTCTGTGAATAATGTTTGTGTCAGCTATAACAACATTTTTATTAAAAGCAGGACTATTTGAATTATTAAAAGCTGTAGAAATATCTAAATATGTAATCTTTTTCATATTCATATATTTAAAAAATATACGTTATCATTTTTACCTGCAACAAGTCTATTATAAAGCAGAAGTTATATGTCAAGTCTATGTAAAAATCTAGGTTAGCTAGGCTAAATAAGTAAAACACATTACAGTGATATTTCATGTTATTAGCTTAATCAGGGAAATGA
This sequence comes from Ptychobarbus kaznakovi, assembly GCA_027422405.1. Classification (NCBI taxonomy): domain Eukaryota; kingdom Metazoa; phylum Chordata; class Actinopteri; order Cypriniformes; family Cyprinidae; genus Ptychobarbus; species Ptychobarbus kaznakovi. Next base: position 20,429,048 of record CM049794.1, read on the forward strand.
AACGTAAAGGTTCGCATGGCATTCATTAGTAAAAGCTCAAATATGGCAGAACTTTAAAAACCTTACAAGAGTCACTTTGCATCACAGTGATACATTTTCCAATCATGTATTTTTTTTCCTTTCCAGCTCCGTGAAAGCATCGTTTGAGTGTCCCAATGTCTTCGCTCCAGAAATTGAATTAAGAATGGTCAAATTTGTCCCGATGTGTGTGTAATCAGACCTAATAATAAAGTATTTTGTAGTGTCATGCTCTGACCTAAAGACCTCATTACAGGGAAGTTAGGTTTTATTATTATTGTGTGTGTGTGTGTGTGTGTGTGTGTGTGTGTGTGTGTGTGTGTGTGTGTGTGTGTGTGTGTGTGTGTGTGTGTGTGTGTGTGTGTGTGTGTGTGTGTGTGTGTGTGTGTGTGTGTGTGTGTGTGTGTGTGTGTGTGTGTGTGTGTGTGTGTGTGTGTGTGTGTGTGTGTGTGTGTGTGTGTGTGTGTGTGTGTGTGTGTGTGTGTGTGTGTGTGTGTGTGTGTGTGTGTGTGTGTGTGTGTGTGTGTGTGTGTAACACACACAGATACAAAGAAGTGAACAGACAGACATGCAAATTCATTGTGGTTAAAATTTCTCTCATATATAGCTCACAACTCGTTTTGTGTACTAAATCAAACCAACATAAACTGAGCTAAATTTGTACTCTGCGAGAAGTATTTGCAGGACTAAAGACTTATTGACACCAAATCTAATGGGATTACATTGTACACAAGTACTTTTGCAGTTCTTGCACAAAAAAACTCATACTGAGTTTGATATCAAATGAAATCCCAAGAAAAATGGAGAAGATATTTGAATGGGGGGGGGGGGTGTTACTAACACGATCACCATAAAATATACAAGTTTCTCCTTTTGTGTTCCACAAAATAAATATTAGTCACAGGTTTGGAAGAACAGAAGGGTGAGTGTTTACTGTTTTGCATTATTACACACTATTGTTCCTTTTGAATACTGTAAAGCTGCTTTGACACAATCTGTATTGTTAAAAGCGCTATATAAATACAGGTGACTTGACTTAAAAAAATCGGAGAGATTTTTTTAATTATTTAAATGTGAATTTTCTTTTAACACTTAAAAAAGTATTTCAAAATAAGTGCAAAAACAACATTCGTTCTGTTGTTATTTCATTTACTGTTAGCACTTTCTAATAATCTGACTGTTGCTTTAAAGTGTCTGATGTTCATTTTCCTGCTATTGTCTGGCATAGATGGCCCCGGTCTCCTTAGAGCACGTCCCTCCCACCTCCCCAAACCCCCCAGCCCTCCCTTCAGCACCAAACACACACACACACTCTCTCTCGCTTTCCTTTTCCTTTCTTCCTCCGCTTGCAACTTCAGACATTTGGGGAATCCTGAAACAAGTTGTTCCCGCAAAGAGGCATTGCCAACTTAGTGTAAGTAGACTCTGAATGAACAGAGGAAACAGAAAGAGGCAGTTTCACTAAGAGCCTTGACATTCCTGCCCTCCTGTGTTCGCTGCTTCATATCTTTTGTTGTGGACACTGACTGCGCTGGCTGGACACCGTGAGACATTAGATTATGGACATAGAGACGCTGTAGAGCCCGACACGCTGCATGTACACTCGACTTGCTGGTAAGTGTCTGTTTTAAGATCCCTCTCTTCAGCCATCATTTCATTTGACAAGAAGCATCATCAAGAGCCCGCTTCAGGTCTCTAGAACTTGTCCCTCAAGTTTCGACTGAGTTTTGTGACATCTCGGTCCTTTCCGAGTCTTTCCTGTCAGGCTTTCTCAGGCTGTCTTTCTTCCCCCGCTGCCTGGGATCATTCGGAGCGCCTCGACTCAGATTACTGGCTTCCTCCTGTTGTTTGCGGGTGCAGGTTTTCTCATCCGCGCTCCCACGCTCTAGCGCAGAGGGGAAGGAAAGCGCTGATAAGAGTTTAGGACTCTCAGGGAGAGTGGGTTTGTTAGCTGCCTCAGTGTGCATGTGTGTGTTTTAAAGGAGGGGAACTTTTAGCAGCATGTAAGCTATTTTCTTCACAAGTTTTGTTGTTTTTGGAAGTAACGTCTATTTTTTTTGGGTGGAGGGGTGCGAAAATTGGAAACAGACCCACCCTGAGTTGAAGTGAGTCAGACGGCATATGTGCATCTGTGTCAGTCTGGGACAAATAGCAGTCCCGTGACTTATAAAAGGCAAAATGAGAGATGTCTCGACACAAGGGTACTCTCGAGAGGCTTTAAATGGCTTGGATGTGATTTGTAATATTTTGGGTTTGGGAAGAGGAAAGGGAGAATAAAGTGATGGTGTGTGTGTTCTGGGTGGGTGGAATAAGATTGGATATCTGCTGCCATACACGCTCTCAAAGGTTCTTCAAATGTACCTCAGCTTCTTATTTTCAAGAGTTGACTAAAAGGTTATTATAAGTTCATCAGATTATTGTATTGGTTTGGTTTCTTTAACGCACCAGTAGATTTAAAAAGATGCCATCAGGCTGTAAAACCAGGTTTTGCCTACCAAAAGTGACTATAACTTGTGGACTATTAATCATATTATTACAATGTAATAAATGCAACATGTAGAAGAATTCTGTCTATATAGCAATCATTATAGAATAACTGTCATAAAACCCACCAATCAGTGCTACAAGATAAATGTGACAGAATGCATTTATAGATTTATATTACATTTAGATGTAAATTTCATCAAAAGTTCACACTCTGTGAATGTTTATGTCAGATATGATTGTGTCAAATACTCGAGATGTTAGACAAGTGAACTCTCGAGAGGCTATAAATGGCTTGGATGTGATTTGTAATATTTTGGGTTTGGGAAGAGGAAAGGGAGGATAAAGTGATGGTGTGTGTGTTCTGGGTGGGTGGAATAAGATTGGATATCTGCTGCCATGTATGCTCTTAAAGGTTCCTTATCAAGGTCCACTTTTCACTTTTTTGGGTCCTTTAACGCACCTGTAGATCTAAAAAAAGTTGCCATCAGGCTGTAAAACCAGGTTTTGTCTACTAAAAGTGACTAGAACTAGAATGCGTAATAATTGACTGTATTTTTTCCTCGTCATGGACTGAATAAAAATAAGTTTCTTCATTGAAACCGAAAGATGCATTCATTGAGAGTTTTCTCAAGGATTTGATTGTTTTGTGGACATGGCAGACCTAATGGTGGAGATTTGGGAGGAAATGCCCTCTTCTCACATCCACGGGGAAGTGGCCTTGCGGCCAGCCTTGTGATGCATTTGTCCCTCAGACTAATGTAGACGCCTGTTTCCCCAAAATCTCATGGCTGCTTGCTTTTGTCTATGCTTTATGCCCATTTTAACATTAAAATTGGGAAGTAAACCTGTCATATGTTGAAGTCTTTAGTTTTGAACTTTAAAGGGAGAAGCTCTGGTTATGCGTGCTGCCAGTTTCTGCTGAAGTAGTCAATGAATAGCATGTCATAATCCCTGAAGACCAAACCCGGGAAATTTGACACGATTGCAAGACACCCGGTAGCTTCTGAACTAACGTGAAACCCAAGTCAGATTTGCTCTTTGCACAGTCTGTGTTTTCAGAGCGATCAAGCTTGTCTCAAGTGGCCTGAGATTCGTTTCGAGGGGTATTCATTTACACACAGATTTAAAACCCTCTTCCTCTCATTATCCGCTCTCTGCTGTACCCTTGTCTCTCAGGAGCGCCTGTGCTATTAGTGATAAGACCGAGTAGCGGTAGCTTTTCCTGTCCTGAGCAGGAAGAGTCGCTCTCTGTTTGGCCGCTGGCTTGTCCTGTATCCATCCTCTCATCCACTGGGAATATCACTGTAGTTTTGAGGGCAGCTCTCGGATCATCCAGCTGTTGGCAACCGTACTGAGCTGCCCCGTCCATCTGGACCGCCACATGCTGCAAACTGATATCGCTCTCGTTGTTAAGGTAGCAAAGATACAATCATCTCAGATGTTCACGGACCGTTACTTAAAAAACAACAACAGTAACGACAACAACTATAAAATGGCTGCAAACTGTTTGTTTTGGAATACTTTGCATAAAATGTCCATACGGATACTGTATGAAATATGTGTCTTGAGAAATCAAATGTAAACAGCAAATGAGAATCTGACACATGTTAGCCAATCAGAAAGCTTGGAGGCCAGTGGCATAAGTTTGGAGCAGGGTTTGTGTTCAAACAATGATAAACAATTATGTTGCTAAGGTATTCTGGGTGAGAGTCAATGTGTTGCCGAATGGTGGCTAGGGTGTACAGTGTTGCTAATGCATCACTAAATAGTTGCTTGGGAATTGCTAAGTGGTTGCTAGGCTGTTCTGGATGGTTACTGGGTGTTCTACATGGATGTTAGTGTGTTGGATTTTAGTGTGTTGTTAACTGGTTGCTAGGTGTTCTGGGTGGATGTTAATGTGTTGCTAGTTGGTCCTTTTTCAGTGGTTGCTAGGTGCTCTGAGTGGATGTTAGGGTGTTGTTAAGAGGTTTCTATGTGTTCTGGGTGGATATTAGTGTGTTGCTAGGTGGTCCTTGTTAAGTGGTTGCTAGGTGCTCTGAGTTGATGTTAGGGTGTTGCTAGGTTTTCTGGGTGGATGTTGAGGCATTGTTAAGTGGTTACTTGGTGTTCTGGGTGGATGTTATGGTGTTGTTAAGTGGTTACTTGGTGTTCTGGGTGGATGTTAGGGTGTTGTCAAGTGGTTACTTTGGTGTTCTGGGTGGATGTTGAAGTGTTGTTAAGTGGTTTCTAGGTATTCAGCGTGGATGTTATGGTGTTGTCAAGTGGTTACTTGGTGTCCTGGGTGGATGTTGGGGTGTTGTTAAGTGGTTGCTAGTTGTTCAGGGTGGATGTTAGGAAGTTGCTAAGTGGTTACTTGGTGTTCTATGGGTGGATGTTGGGGTGTTTTTAAGAGGTTTTTATGTGTTCTGGGTGGATGTTAGTGTGTTGCTAGGTGGTCCTTGTTAGTGCTTGCTACATGCTCTGAGTGGGTGTTGCTAGGTTTTCTAGGTGGATGTTGGGGTGTTGTTAAGTGGTTTCTATGTGTTCTGGGTGGATGTTAGGGTGTTGCTAGGTTTCCTAGGTGGATGTTGGGGTGTTGTTAAGTGGTTGCTAGGTGCTCTGTGTAGATCTTAGGGTGTTGTTAAGTGGTTGCTTGGTGTTCTGGGTAGTTACTGGCCTGTTTAAAAAAATCTTACTCCCAAGTTTTTGTAAGACCGTTTCAACCTGTTTTCAACATTCAGGCAACAATTCTAAATCTGATAACTGAAATAAACCCTATGATCAACAGCTTTAGTGATGCTTGTCTTAGCAGCACCACTAATTAATCTGGTCAACCCTGGAAATGGTTGACAGGAAACGTGATCTCTCACCATCATGTTCTCCCAGAGGCCGGCTCACATGAAGCCATGAGGTCAAGAGGGTGAAGAGGTCACCTGACTGCACATCCTTTCAGATAAAGATCGATCCTTAAAGCACTCCATTCCCAGACACGCAGACACATGTCCACCCCATCAACGCCAACAGCCCAAAAGAGCCCATTTTCACGGTTTCATGAGTACTAAACAAACGACTAGCTTCCTCTAATTTTAGATGTAAAATAATTATTTGATAAATGTAATGGAAAGGCATCAGTAGGTGGCACAAAAACGTTTTAACCTTTCAGAACACATCAGCTGCAATCACTCACACTGTGTGAGTCACACAATCCACTCGGACATATTTCTTGAATATTTTCTGAGCATGGCATGACAGTGTAGCTCCATACTGAGCAGGATATGAGAAAACTATTTTTGTCCTCAACATTTTGGGGATTATCCACATGAGTGGTTTGTTTATGGAGTCATAGCGAAGGTTACTCTCAGATGTGGTCATGTGTTTGATGCCCTCCTCTGGTGACTTCAGTGAACTGAATAAATAAGAATCGTCTATAAATAAGTGCATGGAAAAGCCTCTTGTCTCTGTTATGCTTTCAAACCACAAAATAAGACACTCAGTTTACATGAACTACTCGTCAAGCATGTGGTGGTTCGCCTTCGATCAGTTTCCTGTTGAGCATTATGTATTTGTTTCCACCTCTCAGCATATGTTGAGTTGCACAGGAAGTGCATGCTGAATAATTTTGTGCATTGTGATTGTCATTTTATCCAGTGACCTGGTGACCTTTTGTGACGCAGTAGCATTGGTTTATTCTGTATATTGTGTGCACATATCATTTTATGTGTTATGTTGTTTACATTTATCATCTAGCAAGTGGTCTGCAATCAAAAGTCAGATATCTCAATATGAATATACTGCATGAGTTTCTTATAAGATTCTTACGAAACCAAATTGTCAGAGTCTGAGTTAAAACATGTTCAAAGCACTGTACTTTGTGTGCTAAGAGTTGTCTCAGTAGACATTTTTTTTTTTTAAAGAAATTCTGGAGGAACATCTGAAATAAGCTGAAACCTCAATTAGGCAATTTCCTCTGAGATGTATTACCTCGATACTGGACGTTATTACATTTCTCATAGGTTAAATTTGTGTAAACTTACTTGCCTGGTAACAATCTCAATGTCAACACCAACTCACGCTTTTTCTCTCAATCAGAGGACGTCATTATGTTTTGAGCTTCCTTATCAGTCACTAAACAAATGTCGAGTACAGAAAGGAAAAACCTACTGATGGCAGGCCAAACCTTTCCCTGGAAAAACACACATGGAACGGCCAGTTATTAATAAATTATTTCCAGGGAAATCCTATGTAGCACTCTGATTCATGATGAACATGCTGTGAAATCATAACAAATCATGCTTTAATTGCACATATAGACTCGTAACGTAAAAGCTACTGTAAGCTTTCAGACCAGGTATGGGTCAAGTTTTCACGTGTAACCGCAGGTCTGTTTTGTATTAAAGTACACTTCCACCACGGAATAAAAATAAGGTAATTACATATTTTTTCCTTGCAATTCTGAGTTATATTTCTTTAATCATACTTTTTTTCCTGTCAATTCTGAGAAAAAAGTCAACATTGTGAGATGTTAACACACAGTTGTGAGATACAAACTCACTCTGAGAAGCATATTCCAGATTGTGAGATAAGCACACAATTGCAAAAAAATATAATAATAATACAAATAAACAAATAGAAAATAAATGAATAAATAAATAAATACAATACAAATTATTAGTAAATAAACTAATTAATAAACTTATAATACAAAAAGTTGCAATTATGTATTTTTTAAGTATATTTTTATTATATTTTCCCCTTTATTGGTTCAGTTGTGAGATTTAAACTCAGAATTGCGTGAGGAACATGAGAGTTCTGAGTTTATTTCTCCCAAATCTGACTTATTTTCTTCCGAGTTGTGAATTGATCTCTCACAATTCTGTTTTCATAACATAACCTATTTTGTAAGACCAAGTGTTGTAATTATTTTGTAAGTACATCTTACATCTTATTTTACAAGTATGAGTTGAATTGCAAAAACAAAGTCAGAATTGTAAGATATTTACCTTTTCCAATTTTCCATTCCGTGGTGGAAATGGGCTTCTGTAGATTTTGGCTTAGTAAAAAATACATAGCATTTTTAAATAATTTTTAATTTACTTTTTAATTTTTTTTGCATACACATACTTTCATAACTGTGAGCATTTGCCCATCAGGATCACTGGCTGGATAAGGAAATAAAAGAATGTGAATGATTTGGGTTCAGGTTTCTTTTCATCTTGGTCCACAGGGGGTATTTTTTGTTGACCTGTCCACAGGTATACCGTTTTTTCTTTTTCTTTTCATTAATTCATCTGTGTGTGGGAGGGCTGACTGTTTTCATGCGATTCCTGGACGTGACTCAGAGCATGACAGGAACTCTCATGTGTTACTCATGCACTTGAGGGTCTTCATCGCCGCTGCAGTGTATCATCACCGCGACATAACTACTGAAACTGACGTGTAAAACCATCGAGGATTCCATTGTGTCACTATGTTGACCCCGTTTTCCTGCTGGTCATTCTGCATTTCACTGCACGTCTCAATTTCATCCGTATCCTCATGTGCAAAGAAATCACATGGACTTAAAGTCCCTGACATACTTATGCAAACATTTTGTAAAAGGTTTCATATGCCTGGTGTTAAATGGTTGTGGAGCTAACAAGTCAAAATTGACAATATTTTCTTTCTTATTGTTATTGTGAACAATTCATCAGTACACATTATTCTAAGGATATACGTTTTGATGTCTAATGACAAATAATTGCTAAGGCTGCTGCTGTGGGTGATGCATCATTTCTAAAACCTTGCCAGTAGTTACATTTGGACATTTTGCATTGCAAATAGGCTTAGTTAATCTCATCTCTTTTTCACTTGCACATATATCACATTACAGAAGTAAAATAAGTTACATGATTTTTAAAATGAAAATGTAATATTAAAGGCAATATTTCTCAGTATCACTAGTTAAATTAAATAAACTAAAACAAAAAATGTACAAACTGTAGACGTTTTAATAATATAATAATTACAAAAATCCACAACAATATTACTAAAACTTGAACTAAATTAAATCGAAAACAGAATTACGCTAAAATAATACAGTTTCAGAGAACCATATAGCCAAACTAAAAATGTTATACAGCAAAACAGCTTCAGAAGATGTAAATTAACTTTATATAAACTCACCGGTCACTTTATTATGAACACCTGTTCAATCGCTTGGTAACACAAATTGCTAATCAGTCAATCACATGGCAGCAACTCAATGCATTTAGGCATCTAGATGTGGTGAAGACGACTTGCTGAAGTTCAAACCGAGCATCAGAATGGGGAAGAAAGGGATTTAAGTGACTTTGAACGTGGAATGGTTGTTGGTGCCAGACGGGCTGGTCTGAGTATTTCAAAAACTGCTGATCTACTGGGATTTTCACGCACAACCATCTCTAGGGTTTACAGAGAATGGTCTGAAAAAGAGAAAATATCCAGTGAGCGGCAGTTGTGTGGATGAAAATGCCTTGTTGATGTCAGAGGTCAGAGAAGAATGGGCAGACTGGTTAGAGATGATAGAAAGGCAACAGTAACTCAAATAATCACTCGTTACAACCAAGGTATGCAGAATACCATCTCTGAACGCACAACACGTCGAACCCTGAAGCAGATGGGCTACAGCAGCAGAAGACCACACCGGGTGCCGCTCCTGTCAGCTAAGAACAGGACACGGAGGCTACAATTCACACAGGCTCACCAAAATTGGACAATAGAAGATTGGAAAAACGTTGCCTGGTCTGATGAGTCTCGATTTCTGCTGCGACATTCAGATGATAGGGTCAGAATTTGGCGTAAAGAACATGAAAGCATGGATCCATCCTGCCTTGTCTCAACGGTTCAGGCTGGTGGTGGTGGTGGTGTAATGGTGTGGGGGATATTTTCTTGGCACACTTTGGGCCGCTTAGTACCAATTGAGCATTGTTTAAACGCCACAGTCTACCTGAGTATTGTTGCTGACCATGTCCATCCCTTTATGACTACAGTGTACCCATCTTCTGATGGCTACTTCCAGCAGGATAATGCACCATGTCACAAAGCTCAAATCATCTCAGACTGGTTTCTTGAACATGACAATGAGTTCACTTTACTCAAATGGCCTCCACAGTCACCAGATCTCAATCCAATAGAGCACCTTTGGGATGTGGTGGAACGGGAGATTCGCATCATGGATGTGCAGCCGACAAATCTGCAGCAACTGCGTGATGCTATCATGTCAATATGGACCAAAATCTCTGAGGAATGTTTCCAACACCTTGTTGAATCTATGCCACGAAGAATTAAGGCAGTTCTGAAGGCAAAAGGGGAACCAACCCGGTACTAGCAAGGTGTAACTAATAAAGTGGCCAGTGAGTGTATATTTATAATTGTATTATTTTTGTATTATTTTTATACTTTAGAATTAGCTGCTGAGAACTGAGGATCTTTTGTTATACTAAAATAGTTTTATCAAAATGTGTGTTTCATCAAGGCTGTCATATCATGAATTCACAAACATGTAGCAAAAATTCAGTTATATTACTGTATGATACTTGACTGTCCCCAATTTCTGAATTTAAGAGAAAATAATAATAATAATAATAATAATTCTTGTTTAGGATCTAGAATTCTCAAAGGTACATTGTAAGTTTAAAAGAAGCAGTGGGACATGGTTCAAACCCTATGAATGCAAGCGTGACCTTTCACTGATCTGTTGTTTGGCTTGTCCAGCGATTTCAAGCTCTGTCTTTCAATACAGCAGCTACTAGGTGTTTTTCCTGTGTGACAGATTTCAGAACTGAAATATGGTAGGGACGACTTCACAGCATAACCACTGAAAGGAGCTAATGAGCGTTAGCGAGAGAGAGGACGAGAAAGAGCGAAGACGAGTAGAGACACAGCCCGGGATTATTTTTAGCCTTTCTTTCCACCTCTTCCACCCACCTTTTCAGGAGTGTTGTTGTTGAAAAAGGTGGGCCCACTGTCGAATGATGTCTAATGTTGTCAGTGGCGGTACAGCACATCCACCTCAAAGCTTGCTGGGAATTACCCCGTATCGCCTCGAGCTCTTTCGCCATCCATATCGCTCCGCAAACTGAAATCTCACTACCGTTTCCACTCGGGAAAGTCTGTGCCTCATAAAGCCATATGTATGCATTTATGGTGCCAACTTTTTCCATCATACTTGCTTTTATTTGATCGGTTTTATTAGGGTAAAAGTGAATTATATCTGTGTCTTCTTTCACTGTGTTTTCTTATTCTAATGATTTATGGACTCATGTTATTGTAAATTCCATTTATTTGAGAAAAAAAATGAATTTCCCTGAATTCAGTCTTTTTGTGGAGTTCCTCATTTTAACCTAGAGGTTCCCATATTTACATCTGTTTTGAAGCGTTCTGTAAATCTCTCTAGAGATGATTTTAGGGAATTTAAGAAATTGCATCTCTCAAAGAAAAACACAATACTTCTTGCTTCCTGTAACCCCATCTGGCAGTTACAGGAACAGTTGATCAAAAATGAAAATTAGCTGAATATTTATTCACCCTCAGGTCATTTAAGATGTAGATGAGTTTGTTTCTTCATCAAAACAGGTTTGGAGAAATGTAACATTACATCACTTGCTCACCAGCGGAGACTCTGCAGTGAATGGGTGCCGTCAGAATAAGAGTCCAAACAGCTGATAAAAACATCACAATAATCCACACCACTCCAGTCCATTAATTAACATCTTGTGAAGTGAAAAGCTGCATGTTTGTTAAGAAACAAATACATCGTTAAGACATTTTGACCACAAACCATTGTTTCCAGATCAAATATGAGCCCATAGTCCATGATATTGCAAGGAATATGTCCTGGATTAATGCAAGTTAAAAGCAAGTATTATTAATATCTTAAGTTTATTGGAAAATATAATTCTGATGCAGTATCCTGCCTCATAGACTTCCATTTTATTTGCATTAATGTCATTTATTTTTTCATTTTCATTTTGTAATTCAATTTTTTTTTATATATATGATGTTTTTTTATATAAGTGCAAGTATATGAAATTGATTAATATGTGATGATTGAGTGATTAAATGGAATTCAAGCAAGTTAAATGACGATGGTGTTGGTGTGCTTGACTGGCCAGCAAACTCACCAGACCTGAACCCCATAGAGAATCTATGAGGTATTGTCAAGAGGAAAATGAGAAACAAGAGACCAAAAAATGCAGATGAGCTGAAGGCCACTGTCAAAGAAACCTGGGCTTCCATACCACCTCAGCAGTGCCACAAACTGATCACCTCCATGCCACGCCGAATTGAGGCAGTAATTAAAGCAAAAGGAGCCCCTACCAAGTATTGAGTACATATACAGTAAATGAACATACTTTCCAGAAGGCCAACAATTCACTGAAAAATGTTTTTTTTATTGGTCTTATGAAGTATTCTAATTTGTTGAGATAGTGAATTGGTGGGTTTTTGTTAAATGTGAGCCAAAATAATTTAATTACAAAATAAATGTTAGTGTAATCAGTTACAGTTACTGAGAAGAAAACATGTAATTAAGTTACTGTTACTTATGAAAATGTTAACGATTACAAAGGGAGTTTCATTTGAATATTTTTTTGTAAAAGCTAGGATATGTTGAATAAAATATGAATTTGTTGCTTTGCCTTTTTTTGGGATCTGCCATTTAAAGGCCATTTGGTAAAGTCATGCCAGTCTGATGCTTTTGATTGGTTCTCGTTTGGATTTTCAGCACAGCACGTCTGCCAGTCACATCAATCTACATCGCCTCTGAAATCTTAAGGCTACAACAGTCAAAAACATTCATTAGAAATTTAGAAAAGTAATCAAAAATGTAATCAAATGTAATCAGTTACTTTTATAAGTGCTAACACAGTATGCAGGTCAGAAGTCACGTTGTGGCTGCTTTTATTCTAATGATGCTCAAACAGGCTGTTATCACATCATGAGCCTTTAACTCAAACACTGAAGCTAATGAGTGCAGTTGCACAACATGGTGTACACTTAAACACACGCATACACTCATTATCAGTGACGCACAGGTCACTGCGCTGGGTTTCTGCTTTTGGAAATGGAGGCCAACAGTCAACTCTCTTTTTTACAATGAAACAATGAAGCACAATGCACATAGAAAAAAAAAACACACACACAGGAGGATGAGGTGTGAAGAGTGTTTCCATGCTCTCTTTCCAGTGTTTTTGGGTATGTGGGTAAGTGTGGGCAGCTTAAAGCGTATCACTGCAGTGCTCAGAGTTCAGTTACTGCTGCTGGAAACCGTTTCACATGTGAAGATCACTCAGAGACCACCAGCACATCAATACACCAGTCTGCATTACAGCATGGAAAAAACAGAACGGACAGAGTGAGGGGCTTTTCAAGAAAAATACACTCAAAAAGTCCATATGTGTGTGTGTATATACATACATATATATATATATATATATATATATATATATATATATATGTATATATATACAGTATCACCAGAGTAAATACCTCACATTTTTGTAAATATCTTATTATATATTTTCATGTGAAAACACTGAAGAAATGACACTTTGCTACAATGTAAAGTAGTGAGTGTACAGCTTGTATAACAGTGCAAATTTACTGTCCCCTCAAAATAACTCAACACACAGCCATTAATGTCTAAACCGCTGGCCACAAAAGTGAGTACACCCCTAAGTGAAAATGTCAAAATTGAGCCCAAAGTGTCAATATTTTGTGTGGCCACCATTATTTTCCAGCACTGCCTTAACCCTCTTGGGCATGGAGTTCACCAGAGCTTCACAGGTTACCACTGGAGTCCTCTTCCACTCCTCCATGACGTCATCACGGAGCTGGTGGATGTTAGAGACCTTGCGCTTCTCCACCTTCCGTTTGAGGATGCCCCATAGATGCTTAATAGGGTTTAGGCCTGGAGACATGCCTGACTAGTCCATCACCTTTACCCTCAATTTCTTTAGCAAGGCAGTGGTCGTCTTGGAGGTGTGTTTGGGGTCGTTATTATGTTGGGATACTGCCCTGTGGCCCAGTTTCCGAAGGGAGGGGATCATGCTCTGCTTTAGTATTTCACAGTACATGTCGGCAGCACTCATGCAGCCCCAGACCATGACACTCCCATCACCATGCTTGACTGTAGGCAAGACACACTTGTCTTTGTACTCCTCACCTGGTTGCCGCCACACACGCTTGACACCATGAATCCATGACTTAGTTGTTAGTCTGCTTGTCTTCAGAAAACTGTTTGCAGGCTTTCTTGTGCATCATCTTTAGAAAAGGCTTCCTTCTGAGCCATGTAGACCAATTTGATGCAGTGTGCGGCGTATGGTCTGAGCACTGACAGGCTGACCCCCCACCCCTTCAAGCTCTGCAGCAATGCTGGCAGCACTCATACGTCTATTTCCCAAACACAACCTCTGGATATGACGCTGAGCACGTGCACTCAACTTCTTTGGTCGACTATGGCGAGGCTTGTTCTGAGTGGAACCTGTCCTGTTAAACCGCTGTATGGTCTTGGCCACCGCACTGCAGCTCAGTTTCACGGTCTTGGCAATCTTCTTATAGCCTATGCCAGTGGTTCCCAAACTGGGGGGCGCGGAGCTATGACAAGGGGGCGCGGCAAGGCTGAGGGTTAGTGTACAGTCAGCAGATTATTTTGCGAAACCTCTGCAGGGTGATAAAGACTACACTGTGTCATTTTCCCGCTTATCATGTGGCCACTTGCCTGATAAGTAAATAATTGAACGCAAAATATTAATTTGACATATTTAATGACCTCAAAATGACTCGCAGTACCCGCTTGAGCGCACCGTTATCAGTTGTAGCAGTTGTGGTTGTATCAATAACAGACCACTAGATGGCGCTTGAAGAGTTGTATCGCAGGGAGCCATGTAGAAATATAAAGCTGCTTTTCCACCAAAATTACCTGGAACAATATGTCCCAGGAACAAGTCCAAAGCGACTTACAGTGACTTATTCAGGTTATACATTTTTTTTGTCAGTACATGTGTTCCCTGGGAATCAAACCCACAACCTTTGCACTGCTAACGCAATGCTCTAACCATATATTTTTCTCTACAAATCGGGGCCCCGGCAGAAAAAGTTTGGGAACCACTGGCCTACGCCATCTTTATGTAGAGCAACAATTCTTTTTTTCAGATCCTCAGACAGTTCTTTGCCATGAGATGCCATTTTGAACTTCCAGTGACAAGTATAAGAGAGTGAGAGCGACAACACCAAATTTAACTCACCTGCTCCCCATTCACACCTGAGACCTTGTAACACTAACGAGTCACATGACACCGGGGAGAGAAAATGGCTAATTGGGCCCAATTTGGACATTTTCACTTAGGGGTGTACTCACTGCTGTGGCCAGCGGTTTAGACATTAATGGCTGTGTGTTGAGTTATTTTGAGGGGACAGCAAATTTACACCGTCATACAAGGTATACACTCACTACTTTACATTGTAGCAAAGTGCCCTTTCTTCAGTGTTGTCACATGAAAAGATATAATAAAATATTTATATTTAATAAAAGTCAGTAGTATTTTCTAATTACTGAAATCTACCTGCAAAGCTATAATGTCATAAATACATTTTATTTATCAATTTGCTTCTATTAACTGTAATCAACATTTGGTGTGACCATACTTTGTGCTTAAAACAGCTTTTGTCCTAAGTACACTTGCACATAGTTTTTCGAGGCCGGTTTTACGAAAATGTGTATCAATAGCACGATTTTTTGGTGTGTTTTGTGTGTTAATACACAGAAACTGACTTTGGCATGCATTCAATGCATACATGTTTGACATGCATATAAATCTGAGTTTTTGCGTGCATATGATACGCAACTACCCCACAACCATAAACCTAACCATTCCGTATTATATGCACCCCAAAGTCAATTTCTGCGCATAAATAGTTTGCCAAATAGAAACAGAAAACCGTGCCATTGAAACACTCTTTCATGAAGCCGGGTTAGTTTTTCAGCTTTGCAGGTAGGTTTCTTGAAGCATCTTGGAGACGTTGGCACAGTTCTTCTGGATTTAGTCTGTCTCAGTTTGTTCTGTTTCTTCATGTCATTCCAGACAGACTGATGATCTCTGTGTGGAAAATCTCACTGATTATTACACTGTAAAAAATGAATCATGGGTCTTGTAATTTTCATTAAAAAATGAAGGTGACACTTAAAAATAGTGTGTATATTTCATTATTTAAAAGAAAAAGAAATTGTTATTCAGTGTTGTATAGAAAATATTGAGGACTTTTTACTAATAAAACCAAGAGGTGTGTTTTCATAAAATTTTTTTAAAGGAAACTTCAGCAGTTTTGAGGCTTGAATTGAGGAACTGATTAAAAAAAAAAAAATAAGGAAAGAAGGCTACCTATTTATTTTAAGAAAATTAGCCCAATTTTGCGGTTTTATTTTAGAGGTGATTGTTAGTTCCCAGCATGCTTTGCATATAGCTGGATGGAGGGTACATTTTGAAATTAAATGCTATTTTATGTGTTTTTGGGTGAAGTGAAACATCTAGTAATGTTTAATGTTCAGTTATGTTTGATATTTGAAAGAGTTTCTGTTACGTTGAAGTTTCCATTGCACAGTGCAAGAGTAATCATCGTGCAGAAGAGTAGAGCTTGTGGTTGTGGATACTAAGGCATTAAAGCTTGTTCAATGAGCAGTAGCTTTGCTAGTGCTAGACTGGTGTAGTGCTTTCCAGTATTGCTCAAGTATTTTCCTACTTGAGCTGTTTGGCTGTATACAGTCTTTTAAATGTACAAATGAACTCAAAGTCAAATACAAACAGGCCTCACTCAAAATCACAGAATTTTGAGAATCAACTTAAAATAAATGAGCATATTTCACTAATTAAATTAAATTCATTGTGTCATAGATCAATTAATTTAGGATATTTTACATAATTTTTTTCAGGTAGATTCCATTAAAAAATCAAGTCGTTAAAAACTACTCAAAAATATTAAGTGTAATATTGTAACCATCATTTTTTAAGTAAATAGCCCGTTCCATTTTTTTACAGTGTACAATTAATGGCAAAGCGAATGTTTTGAAAATGTAAACTAATATTTCCTACTGACACACTACAGTAAAAGATAGAAATAACTGACTTAAAACCATTTTGATAATGACCTAAGACTTTTGTATAGTAGTGTATATAAAACCTTTACTTACAATAAAACACTTACAATGTAAGTCAGTGGGAGGTCATTCTAGCTTTTGAAAACATTTTTTTGCATTAATTGTCCTTTTGAACAGCTGTGTTTGCTCCATCTTTGTAGATAGTTATATCATGTGTATGTGTAAAATGCAAATCTTAGTATGTGTGTGTGTGTAGCATACAGATGCATCAATATTTACAAACAAAAGCCATGTCTGAGATGCAAATTCAACTATATATATATATATATATATATATATATATATATATATATATACAGGTGCATCTCAATAAATTAGAATATCGTGGAAAAGTTCATTTATTTCAGTAACTGAAATATTCAGTTATTCACAAGTGATGATAAAACAAGTGTCTTTAATTTTTAATCAGCACTTAATTTTTATACTATATTTCCAAATAAATAAGTACATTTTATAATCTTTATATAATGTGCATATCAACAGTAATTACAGTTTTGAAAAACAAACAGGATTTGCAACTTAGCTAGTTATGAGAAAATAAAAATCAGACACAATACAAAAGAGGGTGTGAACGGGTGTGAAATTAAACCACTCCTGTATATTTGCAGGCACTGTTACTGCCAAATAAACCCAGCCAAATTAACGATTATGAAGCTCTTAAAGAGACAGTTCACCAAAAATGATAGCTTAATATGAAGACTGAATTTTTTATTGTTGTTCACTGAAAAACGTATTCACGCTTCCACTGTGATCACTATGAAGTGTCATTGTATGGAAAAGAGCGGTGTGAAGATTTGCCTCGTTTTGTGTATGAAAGGAAAAGGTCAGTCATACAGGTTTGAAATGACATACGAGTGAGTAAATGATGGCAGGAGTTTCATTTCAGTGTGAATTTTCTCTTTGACGACTCTGATTAAGGCATAAGTCTATTGACAGGACCGCAAAGATTGTCATCTGTGTAAAATGCACACGACAGCGGTAAAATCTCGTCACGTGGCTCCTCATGGCAAGTGGTGTTTGTGTGAGTCACCGCTGCAGTCATTATGAATGAAAAGATTCCCCAGCTATGTTTAACCTTTACCACTTCTCCCATACATGTTGTTTTTTTGCAGGGCTTGCAACCCAAAACAACGGTGTCAGGTTTCAATGCAACAGAAGGAAAACCAATAAAGCAGAAATAGTGGAACCAAAATCAGTTCCAAGTCCTAAATTTCCAAGATCTTGAATCCCTTCCAAGATTCCTGGAATTCTGCACCTCCCACGAGGCTTTTGTACATTTTTAAACTCCTGACTTGGGATTTTTAATTAGCGACTGGAGGCCAGTCTCAGCCTGAAGCCAAAGTAAACTGTCAGACACTGTAGTGCTGTAGCTTGTGTTTGCTTTGCCTTGCTTTAGTCATGTTTGAGTCACATTATCTGAAGTATAACGTCGTTCTGCACCCCACCCTCAAATACTCCTCCCTAATAATCCCTATTCCCATCACACTCACACACACACACACACACACACACACACACACACACACACACACACACACACACACACACACACACACACACACACACACACACACACACACACACACACACACACACACACACACACACACACACACACACACACACACACACACACACACACACACACACACACACACACACACGCGTGATTCTTCTCCTTGACGCTCTTTTGTCTCCACACCCTCTCTTTGCTCTTTTCCTTGCACTCCATCTCTTTTCTTTTAGTTCCATCTGTTTTTTCTCTGTGTTTTCAGTGCCTCTCCCACTTGTAGCTCTGGCCCCGTTGCCCTCTGTCTCTCTCAGGACTCTCTCTTTATCCAGCATTCCTCAAATTCCTGCAGGGTTCTTAAGGGACAGACCCTTCTGGCAAACCGTGACACCCCACATCTCTTACCCGATTCATTTTAGTGTTCCTTTTTGGTAGTTTTAAAATAGATTAATAATGGAGCAAACAGGTACTAAATAAATACAATTAAATATTGGGGGGAAAAAAGCTGAATTACCTTTTTATTGTTTATTCTCACAATTGTTAGAAAAAGTTAGAAAAACTAAATTCTGAGATATAAAGTGTCAATTAACTTTCTTATTGTTCTATTCTGTGTCAGAAACAAGCTTCCATATGCACAGATGAGAACATACATCGTTGGGCAGTAAAGGGTGCAGCGAGGCTGAGAGCTGAACTGCTGACATTTGCCCACAGCAGAGCCGGGGCTGTGCATGACTCTCTGTTACTGTCTGTTCAAATGCCACGGAGAATCCGATTAAAGCTTATCAATGGCTGCTATTATAACAGCACACATCCCAATCAAACCTGCCACATTAGCAGAGGAACACTGCCATGCTTTCACTGCCTGTGTGTGTGTGTGTGTGTGTGTGTGTGTGTGTGTGTGTGTGTGTGTGTGTGTGTGTGTGTGTGTGTGTGTGTGTGTGTGTGTGTGTGTGTGTGTGTGTGTGTGTGTGTGTGTGTGTGTGTGTGTGTGTGTGTGTGTGTGTGTGTGTGTGTGTGTGTGTGTGTGTTATTTTAGCGGAAAGTAGTGTAGCTGAAATTGAAAGAGCACATTGAGGCACACAAAGATGTAATCAAATCTGGTTGATTCATATGACTGGTTTGCTGGCATTCCCAGCCATCAGTTTCCCAATACTGTGCAGTCTGTGAGAGAGAGAGAGAGTTTCTGTGTGAAAAAACGGGAACAAATCTTGTTCTCTCTAAAAACACCAACAATAATGTCAATAATTATGGCAGTGTGGAGTCAAAATGGCAGTATGGACAGTGACCTTCATCTTATGGTATAATATTCTTCATTCATTAAATTAACCAAAAGATGTATTTTGAACTTTCTATTCAGCAATAAATAACTTTAAAAAATGTGTATGTGACCCTCTCAATGAAATCCAGGCTAAAGTCTCTAAATCTAATTATAAAATAACAAGCATCACATTTTGATTTCAACCATTACTTTCATTGTCTTACTCAGACAATGTTAAAGATATCAATGTTACATTTTCACAGAATGGTCTTTACCATATGAAGCACGATTTTATGTAGAAAATCGTAAATCACCAAAAATGACTTTAGCTGGGTTTTCACATATTCACATAGAAAACAGCTATATTAAATAGTAATAATATTTATAAAAAGTTAGTATTTTGGGGGGAGGGGTTGCCTCACAGTACTTTCATTGTACAGAAAGGAGCACACAGAGCCAGTAAAACTATTTGCAGCAAAAGTCAAATTCTCACACAAAGCAAGTTTTATTCCTTGTTTTGCTGATAAACATGGATAAGTAGCTCTCATTTGGGTAAACGGGGTAAATCACATGAGTAAATTTGTCATTTTTGTGTCTGTATATAGAAATGTGTGACTGAGCGCTGAGCACTTCCTGTGCTTACCGAACAAAGTGCATGCACTCGCTATACCTTTTCTTCTTTTGGCTAACTGTTATTTAAAGAAAGATCCCCTGATGTTTATCACGGATGTAAAAACAATAAAAGCGTGATTACCGTACATGGTGTAAAGATAGATGTTAAAAGCACCACTGCATGCAACAATATTCAAGATTTGCATTTCTTTAATGTTTGATATGAAGACGTTCTGCAGACATAAAGTCTAAGACAATTGTATTTCTATTTGAATACAATTATTTATAACAAATGATGTTATCAGTATCACGGTTTGACTGAAATGTTGGATATAAAAATGAAACATGATTTTCACAGTATAGTATATATCTGCCCCCCCCCCCCATTTCTGCTATAGCACTGGAGATGACATAAGCTTAGGTTTATGCATAAACAGATGATTCGTGTTATCCAGCATCATGAACTGAAAATGTTTTTCTTTCAGCACAAAGGAATATCACATGGTCAGTGTCACAAATTTACTTACTATTGATCAGTGAAATGAAAATTTCATCACAAATTTACTTCATAACTTTTTTTTTTGGTTTAAAACTTCTGGTTTATTTTATGTTTTAAACAAACAAAGACTTTCGAGCCCCACTGGATGCTCTATGTTTAGATAAATCTCTGCATTCAATAGAATATAATAGACGTTAAATGGCTAAACATGCTGAAAATCAAGGCTTTGCAGGCAGTGTAGGAGAGTTTACTTTGACGCACATGTGTGTGTGTGTGTGTGTGTGTGTGTGTGTGTGTGTGTGTGTGTGTGTGTGTGTGTGTGTGTGTGTGTGTGTGTGTGTGTGTGTGTGTGTTTGTGTATCGCCTGTTCCCCTGCTGTGCTGCTTCACTGTCAGATCGTGGTCTTGTTATTTTCAGCTTCTGCCGGATATGATTCAGACTGAAGGACTGTGTAATTATAACACACACACACAGACGGATGAGGGTTTCTGGTAAGACTGTTGGGATCCCCCGGTTGCAGGAGAATTTAGGTGCAGCACAACAGTGCTTTAGTTTCATTATATGTGTGAAGTGTGTGTGTGTGTGTGTGTGTGTGTGTGTGTGTGTGTGTGTGTGTGTGTGTGTGTGTGTGTGTGTGTGTGTGTGTGTGTGTGTGTGTGTGTGTGTGTGTGTGTGTGTGTGTGTGTGTGTGTGTGTGTGTGTGTGTGTGTGTGTGTGTGTGTTCAAGGGTCTTTGTTGGGTTCTTCTGCCCTAAAAAATGATTGAAGTATTTAAATAGCATTGAGGTTTTATGTGCTGGATGTGTATGAATATACTATACCCACTTCACTGTCAAAACCGACATGTTTGACTACACGTACAGCGCATAAAAGGAAAAGTGCTGCTTCTTTACACCAAACTGAAGTATGAAATGTTTTTGTAGCAGTGAAAATGCTGCATGGGTGTATGATGGCCAGAACAGCAGTCTAGGTGCACGTAGGTATGTTTTGAGACACAGCCAGTGTAAGCCGGTGACGAGAACTGAGCGATCGGGCCTCACAGAGGAAATCAGAAACCCACTGGAGACCGTCACTGTGTGTCCTGGTTTCTGAGAAACGGGTCATAGTGGTTTCAAAGCGCGTGTGCGACGCGTGAATGCTGACCGGTTCTGTTTTACTGAGAAAGACAGAAAGAAAAGGAAAAAAGCCTGACTGACATAATGTACATTTACTCGATCTTGCATACTGCATGGCTGTTTTGCCATATATCTGTTATCTTTGGAGGAAATCAAAAGGTTTCCTTGCTATTGCTACTGAACGATTATATCAAACTCCTGAAGCTGAACAGAGACACAAAGTTAAACTTGAGTTAAAACAGTTTTAGTGAACGTGTAAAAAATGTAATCAGAATGTTGCAAAAATACACTGTGATGTTTTTGAAAAGTGCATGAATTAAGTGTTTTTTACACAACAACATATCAAGTAGCAATCATTTATTTTAGATGAAGACACACACACACACACACACACATATATATATATATATATATATATTTTTTTTTTGTTATTGTTATTTTTTTTTAACTAAGCAATAGATAAACAGTTCATTACAAATATAGACAAGAATTATTGACACTTTGTGCAATGATAATGTTGTTATATATATATATATATATATACTTTTATAGTGAATATTGAACAATGATAGTAAAGCTGAATTTTCAGCATCATTACTCCAGTCTTCATTCTAAGAAATCATTCTAATATGCTGCTCAATCTGATAATTGTTATTATTATCATTCATTATTAGTAGTATTATTATTACCTAATATATATATATATATATATATATATAGTATATATTAGTACATATTATATTTTTTATAATTTAATTAAACTCTATTATGTCGTTCATTTCTATGGACTCCAGTACCTGCTACTGAAACATGGCGAGGTTAAATGGTGAGTAGTCACAGAACTTTGAAGTACACTAGAGTGCAGTGTGCATGTGGCTGCAGCCTCAGCCAATGAAATAACAGAGAAGGAAACAATGCGAGAATGCAGGCGTGAGACGTCACACGCTATTTTTGGAGAACTCCGCCCACATTTCTATTTTCGTCCGCCTCAGGGGCGGGGCTTACCGAGACACTTGTAATAACTCACTTTCTCCCTCTCGTACCACTGCCGAACATCGCTGCTGGTCTTTTTAATGGATGTCAGACTGACTACTAACTAGGGATTAAGTCAAGCTGTAACAGAGGAAGCTTTTGGACATTAAAAACAAGGCGTAAAGACTTCTGCAAAAAGAAGAAGGAGTTTCACACAAGGGAATAACGACCTGTTGCATGCTTTTATCTTTCACACAAGGTACAGGCTGTCTTTTCACATTATAAAAGTGTCCTGCTGCTTTATAAGGAAGTCAGTTTGCCTGGCTTTTTCAGTAGCTATATGCCTTCTGAAAGCTTTGCATGATTTTCCCTTATTTTTATTTTGATAGCGATGCGTCAGTCGCGTTTTGCGCATTTTTGGAGTTTTGTTATTAATGAGTTATTTACATATTGTCAAGCATGGCTTCAAACCCTATCCGTCTTTACATTAGGCTATATGTGCACTGTGTTGGTGAAACTGATGCATATACAGAATAAGTTTAGAAACAGAGTGGAAATGAAACCCAAACAGATCAAGAAACCAACAATTAAAGTCGTCTGTCTAAAATAGCTGGTGAGAAACTTAGTTCTCTATACTACTGAGTCTTGAAATGCGTCTTTAACTAAAAAAAACCTGAGTTTGACTTGCCTACCTAGACAGCATTTTTAGTGATGTCCAAAACTATCTAAGTACGCAGTGAACTGTTTGAGACGCAGCCGGTTCATCTTCGCCGTTACAAAATTGACCATTCATCTTTTACAAAATACTATAGCTGGGTTACTGCACTTACTATTACCTGTACTTACTATTACTTTCATTATTATTTTTCAATAAATACATTTTTATTTCGTTTTTTGATGACCGCGGTTCACAAAAGCCCCAGCGCGTTGTTGTGTAGCAAGCTTGCGTGTTGCAACTGTTTACTTGACCAGAAACGATGCATGCATGCTTGTAAGGGTGTGAGAGGCAGGAAACCAAGGCGGCTCTCTCTCTCTCTCAAACATCTTCTCTTCTCGTTTCACAGATGGACGTTGTGCAGCGGGACTGATCGTTGAGGCAGACCAGAGAGACACTCACTGCTGGGGAGGGACAGGTGTGTTACCTGGAGGAGCTTTACCTGTATGATTTCAGATCACATGAGGGAATAACAAAAGCTGTACTGTCCGGAACTATTTACTTCAGGGCAGGAACATGCATCAAATTATAGGCCTACACGATGCAGCCTTAATTATAGGCTAAGGAATTATATAAAAAAGTATTAAGGAACACTTAAAATGTCTGAATGTAGTTGCATTAAATAAGCGAATGGCACCTGCAAAGAAATGCAGCAGGTTTTCTCATAATTTTTTTTTCAATTCTAACAAAGCAAGGTGTTTTTGGTGGCTGTATGACGTCCGTTCTGGTAACCGCAGGTGTAGAGAATTACATTAACTAGCGTATGCTTCATCTTTGACAACCACAAAGTGTGCATAGACTTTGTCTTAATTATCTAAATAACTTTTTTGGAGCCATTGTACACAATTAGTCTCTCATGATCACCGAGGCTACATTTATTCGATCAAAAATACAGTAAATACAGTATTTGTATTTATTGTGAAATGTTATTACAATTGCTTTCGTTGTAATTATGTTGTAGAATGTCATTTATTCCTGTGACGTCAAAGTTGAATTATTTTTTTAGCATCATTACTCCAGTCTTCAGTGTCATATGATCCTTCAGAAATAATTATAATATGCCGATTTACTGCTCAAGAAACATTTCTGATTATTACACTATCATGTTGAAAACAGCTGTGCTGCTTCATATTTTTGTGGAAACTGTGACTGTATGTTTTTTTCGGGATTCTTTAATGGATAGAAAGTTGAAAAGAACTACAAAAGAAATGGAATGTTTTTGTCACCATGTTAAAGTCTTGATAATTTAGTCATTTCTTTCTTTATTAATGACTCTCCCAAACATTTGAATGAACTAAACGGATTTGTCATTTTTTAAAGTTAAATCGATCTGTGATTGGATTCTGAGTGATATTATAATCTCTTCTTATACAACTGTGCACGTACAGCAGTCCTCCGAGGAAATCTGAGCAAAAGCTGAATATGAGCTTCAAATCAGCTCTGTTGTCACTGGGAGAGGTGTTCAGATGAATACACAGAGTCAAAACATACGGCAGATGTCATATTTCAGATGTGTTGGATTGTGATGCTGTTTTTACTGCATTACTCCTGATTGAACCTGTAACAGAGTCTAACCTGAACTGTCCAGTACATGCAGATTAGATGACTAGCTTGACTATTCATTGTTCCACATTAGTGTACTTAAGTTCATTGACGACACGCAAGGCAAGGACTGTATGGCTCATGTTTACAGTATTAACCCTCTGCTTGACCAAGGCCATTTCATGCAAATATAAATAACAATAATAAATACACTTATGTTCAAAATATGTTTATGCTTTATCTAAAATAACACTTTTATTCAGCAAAGATGCATTCGATTAATCAAAAGTGGCAGTAAAACAATATTACAAAGATTTCTATTTCAAATAAATGTTTCACTTTTGAAAAAAATGCAATAATATTTCACATTTTTGATCAAACAAATGCAGCCTTGGTGATCATAAGACACTTTAAAAACATTTAAAACCTTACTGATCATACTTGACAGTAAAATTATATTTAGATATGCATGACTTTTTATGATTATAAACAGAACAGAATGTAAACGTTTACATTGCGATTAGCCTATTATTTAAATCCATATGTTAACAGGGATGATGGGACCCCACAAAGACAGTAAAGTCAATCTCAACAGAACATGAGATGTAATGATTAATTAATGATTAATCATTTAACCTAGCAGACTGATTTTACCAACTAATACATAATTCAATATTGTGATTACATTCACAGAACAGATTTACCATTATGTTGTTTTATCTTAAGCTACTGACACAATTTCAGTCACCATTAACTATAGTCTTGACTCAGCGGATGGTAGTGTAAACAAACAGAAACAGATTTGTACTTTTCATTGCTTGGCATTATATTGCTTGAAGCAGCAGAGTCATGTAGCTCGCGCCCGGCTCGAGTTGCGTGCGCCACAGCGGGCCAGCGTTTGCGGGAAAAACAACACGATGAGGTCATGGCCAGCGGCGCGGGGATAACGTTTCAGCCATGCCTGTGAGAAGGATCTGACACCGCTCCCGCTCTTTTGTTCGGCTGTAACCGGGCCCCACGGACCGCTCGTGAAGCCTGCAAACGGTCTGTTGTAGAAGTGCCGGCCTTTTGTCCTTCTCACAATGTGTAGTGCGTGAGACCCGATACAGTTTCCTCATAGTTTATAATTCAGATGATATTGGGCAATGTGATGGAACTAGCAGGCCTAATCATCTTGCATTTTGTAACTAAACCACAGTTTGTGTAAACTACCTCAGACTGAATTCCTCTAAAGTCATGTGTGGTTTTGACATGTACGTACAACTCTCCTTGAAGCTTTAGTGGATCTTTAGAGATGTTCTGGCTGTCATCTAATAATCATGTAATAACTTATGTGTGTAAAGTGTTCCTGTGGCTCAGTGTTCCTGTGGCTCAGTGGTTAGAGCATTGTGTTAGCAAAGGTTGTGCAAAGGTTGTGGGTTCAATTCCCAGGGAACACACATACTGACAAAACAAATGTATAGCCTGAATGCACTGTAAGTCGCTTTGGATAAAAGCGTCTGATAAATGTAAATGTAAAGCACTAAACCAGTGTCATATGAGTTGGTTATTTAAGTTTATCCAATTTTAATTGCTGGTTTTCTGGATTCAAAGGTGCATTTCTTTGGTTTCTGTCCCATTTTAAAATTATTGTTTCATATTAAAACTAAATCAACCTGACTATAGCTGCATTTCCATCCACCTATTCTATGCGCTTTTTAGTATATCGCATAAAAAAAAACGTCAAGATGCACATAAATTCTAAAAATGCGCATAAAAAAACGTATGCACACATTTGAGTAGGATAATCTTTTTATCTGGTTAGAAAAAATGTGCATAAACTACGATGGAAACACATTTACAGAATAAATTCCTCCATGCGCATCGAAAAAGTCATGTGACTGCGCTATGAGACGGGATAACTTGACTAACCAGCGGACCGATCTCATTCACAGCATATATGATAATATATGAAAACTATCATATTCAGTACCTTCTCCTATATTCTTAGATATTTAGTGCCACAGTTTACCAGGAAGTGACGATTTTGTTCTCTTTGACTCGTTGGATGGAAACGGTGCTTTATTCGTATATGTTTTATGTGATATTCCATTTTTGCGCATAAGTTAAATTTGAATCTTTGGATGGAAACATAGCTAATGTTGACTACAGTAGCTGGAAGAAATATCAGTTTCCTGGTTAGTAGGGGATGCATTGACTAGTTAACTAATTGGTTAGCTCTACCACTGGTTAGATGTTTTGGGCCTGAGTCAACTGGCTGTGGATCGTGTGACTTGAATTGTACTTGTTATGTGGTGACAGCAGAAGGAATATTCTAATTCTTGGTTATAGTTAACTAATTGATTAGCACTAAACCTACATTTAAGTTTCAACTTAATTTGAGTTTCAATGTTTCAACTTCTAGTTTTCATGTCCCATGTCAAAAATAGTGTTTAATATGACGACATCACTCTGACTATGTTCGGTTACATGGCAGCTGGAAAAAACATCAGTTGTTTGGTTAGTAAGTTGTTGCACCAATTAGTTAACTAATCAATTAGTTCTGTGACTATTTGATGTTTTTAGCCTTTGTTGAGTAGTTGTAGACCATATGATTTTATTTGTGCTTCTGTATTGTGACAATTGGAGGAATATTTAATTTCCTGGTTAGCAGGGGTTGCACAGACTAGTTAACTAATTGGTTAGTTCCGCCACTGGTTAGAAGTTTTGGGCTTGTATTGACTAGCTGTAATTCACTTGACTCAAGTGATGTTTGTTTTATATGATAGCAGCTGTAAGAAGTTTCAGGTTTTTTGGTTATTAAATGGTTGCTAGTTAACTAATTGGTTAATGCTATTTATGCTGGTTAATGATTTCAGTTGTGCTTGTACTATATTGTGGCAGTTGATGGAAGATTTGGTTTCCTGGTTAGTAGAGGTCGTGTTGACTAGTTAACTAATTGGTTAGTTCTACAACTAGTTAGATGTTTTGGGCCTGTGTCAACAAGTGGTGGATCATGCTAACTTAAAATGCACTTGTTATATTGCAACAACAGGAGGACAATTACATTCTTGGTTAGTAGTTAACTAATCAATTATCACTAAACCAGTTTCATATGTGTTGGATATTTAAGTTTTTTGGATTTTAACTGCTGATTCTCAGGACTAAAAATTGGATCTGTTTGATTTCTGTCCCATATCAAAAATATTGTTTAAAATGACTAAATCAACCTGATTTTGTTGTAGATAGTACTAACTATTTGACAGTGTTGGTTTAATGCAATACTAAATAATTAATTCATTTAATGTATGTAATGTAATTTACTAATATTTTCCTTGAAAAAGTAAAGTATGGTATGACTCTTACTTTTTCTGTAATGTAATTACAGTTATTTCTGATGTAATTGCATTAAATTGTGTATAGACTAGAGCAATTCTATATAAATGATAGTGGAATTAACATTAAAAGGTAACATCTAGGGCTGTGACGGTTGATTGCCACCGGCGGTAACGTCACACACTATAACAAGCATAAAATACTAAGCAAGTGCAATAATAGTAACAGTTGCAATAGAATTTGGTATTTATAGCAAATTCCATTTAGCTGGCCACGGTTGCTTAAAATGCATTTGCGCAACAAGCACACCATCTGAACGTGTGTTCAGTGCTGCTGGAAACATTGTGACACCAGTGAGGTCCTCCCTTAAACCTGATGTTTATATTTCTTTCAAGGAATTTTAAATCCAACATTATAAAAGCCAAGGTAGACTTGAGTATTAGTGTTTACGTTCTAATTGTTATCAGGTCAACGCAGAGTTTCCAGCATGGCAATTGAAGGTGTTATGAATTAGTTAGGCTAATGTTACTTATTTAGGCTACTGTCTTATTTACCTGTAATATTTATTTGATAGTCTAGTGGTTTGCAGGCTGCATGTTGCCGTGTTCATGGACGGAAGTGCTAAAATAAACACATACATTTATTAATAGATGTTTAAGTCATGCCCGCACAATAGCGAGATTGTTTTTCAGGGATAAAAATCTGCTGCTGTAAAGATGTTAAAATGAATGTTTTTAATGTAACTGTTAATATTTTGTTCAGTTCAATAATTATTTATGCAGATTTTTTATTATTTATATGAAAGAATTTAAGAGTGGTTGCTGTTACTGGCTGAGAGGTTTAGAAAGTAGTTAGTAATAAGTAATCCAATACTTTTTATAGGGGTAATTAGTACAGCTGAAGATGTAATTAGTAGTTAGTAATTAATTACACCAGCCTTAAGGTAACCTTCACCGTGTGATTTGCTGCGGCTGTCATGATTATGTGTTAGCACCGCTCATCCCCCACCCTGACCAGAAAAAAACGACACTAACAGCTTCAGGGCACAAGTCAATTCTTAACATGTACAACTATCACTCCAGACAAAAGCTGTGTCAGAATCCATCTGTTGCTAGCGGTGATGACATTGAAGCGATGTTATGCATCGTGATGAAGGTTCCGTTTGCTTTCGCAAATCTGAGCCCTTTGTGATTCATTCAGGATGTGACAGTGCTGCCTTCTGAAACATCTTTGATTTTGAGTGTGATCTTTCAGTTATTCTGAGTGCGGTAACCCTTGCTGTGGAAGATCTATTGACCATCTCCATCATGATCTACCATCTTCTGTCTAACATCAAATATTTGATCATATTGTTGTCCAATTGCTGGTTAATTCCATCTGTAGAGGTTTTAGAAACTAGTAGATTAGCCCCATGCTTTGAGTCTGTGTTGATTAGTCATGGATCACTTGACTAGTTATGTTTTGAGCCAGTGTTGACTAGTTGTGGACAGTGTGGAGCAACTTTAGTTTGTTCTCCATTGTGACAGCTAGAGGGAAATCCAGTGTCCTGGTTAGTAGGGCTGACTAATAAACTAACTGGTACCACTATTCAATGTTTAAGACCCTTATTGTCTAGTCATGCACCACATGACGTTTTGGGCCTGTGTCAACTAGCTGTAATTCACTTGACTCCAGCTGCATTTGTTCTGTACGGCAGCAGCTGGAAGAATTATCAGTTTTTTTGGTTAGTAAATTTTTGCACTAATTGGCTAACTAATCAGTTTTAGTTCTATGATTATTTGATGTGTTAAGCCTATGTTTACTAGATGTAGACCATATGATTTAAGTTGTGCTTGTTCTATATTGCCTCTGGTTAGATGTTTTGGGCCTGTGTCAACTAGCTGTGGATCATATAAATTCACTTGGTTAGTTGTTAAATAATTGATCAATTCTTCCAATATTTGATGTTTTGAGCATGACTAGTTGTAAACCATATGATTTGAGCTAAGCTTAGTCTACAATGGTACAATTGGAATACAATTGAGTTTCCTGGTTAGTATGGGTTGCCTTGACTAATTAACTGATTATTAATTTTTACCACTATTTGATGTTTTAAAGCTGTTTTGACTAGTCATGCATCACATCATATCATGTGTGCTTGTTTAAATAAATAATTTATAATGGTTAGTTAACAGTTGCACCAACTAGTTAAGTAATTCATTAGTTTTACCACTAGTAGATGTGTTGGGCCAGTGTCAACTAGCTGTGGATCACTTAACTCCACTTGCATGTGTTCTATATGACAGCATTTTGGAAGAAATTGCAGGTTTTTTTGGTTCGCAAACAGTTGCACTGACTAGTTAACTAATCAGTTAGTTTGAGGTTTGGTCCCTCCCTTGTTGACTAGCTAAGGAACAGGTGACTTCAATTGCACTATATGGCAACAACAAGACGAAAATTAAGTTCCTTGGTTAGTATAGGGTTGCAACTAGAGATCGACCGATATATCGGTTTACCGATATTTTTCCCGATATTTAAGCATTTTACCATAATCGGATATCGGTTTAAAAAAAAATATATATATATATTTTTTTTAATTAGTCACATACACAATTATACAGAGTATAACCAGCAGTTAAATGTGTTCTCTGTATTTTAACCCATCCAAGTGCACACACACTTGGAGCAGTGGGCACTGTTCACTCAGGAGAAGCTCCAGCACGGCCACCGCATGTAACTTAACAAGATTCACTTGTTTGAAACACGCTGAATTATATTAACATTTACTATAGAACCATTATTTCACCAATAAACATCTCTATCGAAATAAATTATTTATTATTTCCGCAAGCGATCACAGTTTGAGTATAGTTCTGTGTAAATGCATAGATAAACCGCGCTGTCAGCAGTTTTCATAATTTAGAATGACAAAAATATTTTAATAATTCTGATAAAACGTACCAGTTAAGAAATGCAATAAAATACGATGTTTTGTTTGTTATAGCTTATTTTAATATTCCAGAGAATATTATTCATTGAATTAACATTATCCAGTGAATTATTCTTCACTCTTTAGCCTATTAAACAGCTTATAAACCTAAAACTGTAGTTTAAAATTAAGTTGATATGACTTCTGTCCTTTATTTTCTCCATTTGAAAACATTAGACATTCTTTTGCTTATTGTTAATATCAGTGTTGCTGATGATGCTTTTTATAAATAAAATGTTTTTATTGTTGTAATTTTTAGATTAAATTTGACATGAAAATTTAAATTTTCAACAGTTTTTTGTTGTTGTTAAGATGACTGAAAGGAGGAAAAACCAAAGTGAAGGATGGACTTACTTCACTCTGTTATTTATTTACTTTATAACAGTAAATAAATATCGGTTCTGCATATCGGTTATCGGGTACATAAACGTACAAATAATCGGTATCGGTTATAAAAAATCAATATCGGTCGATCACTAGTTGCAACAGCTAGTTAATTAGCTATACCACTATTGAATGCTTTGTCAACCAGTAGTAGGTAACATGAGAATCTGAAAATAAAAGTGAAACTGGGACAGTGAGTGGCACAAGTTCTCCAGCTGGCCATCAGACCACTTATGCTACATGCCATGTCAGGTAACTAGTCAACAACTCTCAACCACTTACTCAAAATGAGTACTCATACAAGCGCTGTTGGTTATATTACAATTTAAACCATGTTGGCTTAAGCCAGCGCTCTGGAGTCGCTGGGAATGAACTAATCCTGTTTTCCCAGAGCAGCCCACACCGGCCTGCTGTTTTTAGAAGCAAGTTCAAGCAAGGTCTGTGAGGATCAGAACGTTGTGTTTGACCCCCTGAATGTTTGGAGACAAGGAAGTGTTCGGACACAAAGGTGCTCATTTGTTAGAGCGCACAGGACACGACGAGCTCATTGAGCCAGTGTGAGTCGGTTTGTGTGTGTGTGCGTATGTATTTGAGGTTACAGGGAATGTTAATGTCCTCCTTCATTGTTGGAGGCTCAGACAGAAGTTTGTGAGGCTGCATATGTATGAGATGTGTTCCTGGCGAATGCTTTCCCAGAACAGTTGTTAAATAAAAAGAATCCATGGAAAGGGGAACGGATGGTGGAGGAAGTGCAAGAAGGAGTGAAGGGCTAAGAGGATAGAGGCAAATCTGTGTGGAGAGGTGTCATTATGTACATTTTTGTTTCCACTTGAGAGTTGTTGGAGTTCAAATACCGAATTACACTGTTGAGTGGCGCCATTTTGAGTGTGCAGTAAATTGTGGGTAGACTTAACCTCCTCTATGTCTGTATCTCTCAAAAATGATTTACACTTTGACCATACCCAAAGGAGAACTACATTCCAATTATGTTTTAATGCATAAAACACACTTACGTAGTTCTCAAAAATACTCTATGTAATTACGCAAACTTGAATGATTGATGCATTGCAAGGGTTACTGTGTCAGTAACAGACCTCCATACTCTAGGAGGCGATACAGTTTCCTTTACCCATCTGTAACATTTACACAATGTTACACAACACCATTGTAAACCAAAAATGGAAACCTTTTAATGCGCTTTGTCATTTCATTTACACGACAACGGTGTTTTGAGGACTTAAAAACACAAACTTTTGAAAATGGGTTTCAAAGTGCAAGTTTTGAAAGCAATGTCGTTATTGTCTCTTGTGTTTACTACAAAAACGTTAATTTGTGAAAATGGTGACGTCGTGCACATGCATATTATGTGTTCAGTCTGTAGGTACATGCACAGGCGCGTAGTGTTTCTTTATAAAGTTACATCGCACAACTGGCATGATTAATACAGCACTTTAGTCATGTTCGCGGATCCATGTGAAAGGGATTGTTTTGTAGTCTGTATGCAAACTTTTCACAAAACTTCAATTTTTTTGTACATTGTTGTGTTAACACTCTAAGTCAACCTGAACTTAAATGCTACGTCCAATCCATTTCTGAGTGAAACATGATATATAAGAGGGCATGGTGATGTCCACCAAAAATAAAAGACATTTCAAAGGCATCATAAGTTATCAAATTTAAATAAAAAATTATAAAGACAATCCTTTTTTTATTTAGAAAAAATGTGCAATGACATTTTTTCTCATAAGACCAGGCAAACTGCATTAAAGAAAAACATAGTTTTGTATTGTTATGCTTGGTTTTATGTTATGTATCACTTGTGGCAACTGCATTGTGCACTTGTCATGCATTTTTGTATCTTCGAATCAAAATTGCAATAACTTGTAATGTCTTTGAAACAACTTTTCATTTTAAGGTATGGAGGTTTGTTACTGCCACTGTAACGCTTGCAATGCATCAATCACATATGTTTATGTAGTTGCATGGAGTATTTTTCTGACCTACATACATGTAAGTGTGTTCTGACTCATTTTGGGATGCAACAAATGTGAAATCGAGTGTAACGAGAAGTGTTATTCATATAGGCAGCTATAAACATGTTGACAGGTAATCAAGCGTGGTTTATGTTCACACACTTGTGAAGAGTATGTTTCACGCTGTAGTATTGTCTTCATTACTGACATACGTTTGAAACCCACTCACACATTCACAGACGTGACCTTACCCCGAGGCAGCGCTCCTTTACTCCTGCCCTTTCTCCTCCATCATTCTAACTTTTCAGCACCAGACACATTCCTCTCTTTGACTTGGTAATGCGTTTACTCTTTCTGCTGATAAAATGCAGTAGCTAGCTGTAATACACACGCACACACAGACTCCTGATGATGTGTAGTCGTATGAGCTGACCAGAATGACTCCACAGTCTGCTTACAGCTTCTCAGTCGTGTTGTAACTCTCTTTAGGTTAGGAGCCACATATAAGCAGTCTGATTCTGGATTGCCGTTTCGTAAGAACTGAAAAATAATATGTTTATGATTTTGAATGTGGGTTGTGTGACGTTGCATGTCTATTTTTTCGGAGAAAGACAAAAAGAGAAATAACAGCAGTGTTATTTTAGTATTATGTATACTTTATTGGTCAGTTTTGTTACCTGCTTTTGGCATTTTTGTTTTTTTCTACAATTAGCCCTAATTTGTGTTTATTTCAGTTTTATTTTCACAAATTTTAAGTGAAAAACTTAAGTGAGTTACAACATTTCTAATAAAAAAACAATTTGGTTTGAGTTTTTATGTAATATCTATATTTTATTTTATTCACAAATATGATTTGTAATTTTAGTATATATATATATATATATATATTTTTTTTTTTTTTATGTCAATTATCATAACCTTAAAAATGTTTCTGTAGTCTAAGCCTTCGAACAACAAACCCTTACACGTTCAGCAGACTAATAAGTTATACACTGTTCTGCTGTTTCACGATTGTTTTGAGTTGAGTTAATCTGAGTTAAATTATGTGTGGACTGGCCGTTCTCCCAGAATAACACACTGGCATTGTTAAAAGCTGTCTGGGATTGAGGGGAAACCTGCTCGGCTACTGAAAGAGAATCACAGACTTCGACACTGCTTTAATACCGCTCTTCCACACATACAAGCACACACTCCCCTCATCTTGTTGTTGACAGGAATACACACGGCTTGTGTATCTGCAGATGCTCAAGTATTTGATATTAGAATAGCACACACACGTGTACACAAAGGCTGGACGAATGTCCTGAGCAGCTGCCGCGGAAGCAAAGGGTCTGAATAGCTCAGACAGCTGTGGACTCTGCAGGACGAAAACACACCGAACGGATCTCTGTATTAGAGAGACATCGCTGATACTTTAACACAACCCATTACGTCTTCTGAGCTATGAAAGAGCAAAAGGTTTTCCTCTGGTGTAAATATATTCAGTTTACCATTTAATACTTCAGTCAGTGACTTAAAGAGACATTGTTTAGAGGAAGTTCACTCTGTTCCAATATTTAGTGAGCTTTGTCTGTATATAGGCCATATTTTAAGGCAACGAAAGTGCATCATAAAGGCTATTCCAAAGATCATACATCTAATTTAAGCAAGACAAATCATGATTATAAACATATTAATAAATATAAAATTATACTTTTTAAGCGGGAACTGCATGTAATGTTTTTAGACACTTAAATGCATGTTATTTACAATGAAATGAAAATGTGTTTTACATGCAGTTATAAATTAACTTAAAATAGTTTTTGACCCACATACTGTAAGTAGGACTTAAATACATCTTTATATATGTGATTTCATAATAACTTCTATTGTCTTTGAAATATGTTTCAAGTTGAATGTACTGACAAACATTTATGGTAAACTATGGTAAACGTAAAAATGCCATTTCTGTTGAAACTTGTATGTCATGCGTTTAAATATATTTGCAATTACTCATTGGTAAGTTGCCATTTAGTACATTTAAAAAATATTTACAATAAATGTAATTTTGCATAACGCTACAGTTAGAATTAAGTACTTAACATGCTTTAGTAAATCAGTCAACACATCAAAATAAGTGTTACAAAACATGATGATTTAAATTCTAACAAAGTACACTATCATTTAGATCATCATGTTTAAATATTTACATTTAACTGTCCTTAAAGTACACACCAGTAATGCACATTCAATACAATGAAGCACACTTCTTTTCACAAGGGTATATTTCATGCATCCATATCGACAATGAATAGTTAATCTAATGTATGTGTGTTATGTTTTTTTTCCTATTAGTGTCAAATTTTTAGCTTGGCATGTTAATGTTAAACTGTTGGAATCGATAGTAAGTTGCTGATTTAAAAAGAAAGCCTCTGCATGAATTTGGACGGTAAAGGATTAAATCAAGTCACATTAGATTTCAGTGAGCTGGAGGAATGGGAAATATCAGGACAGGAGTGATAGATAAAGATAAAGAAAGGGAAGACAGATGGTGAGATTAGAAGCGAGCGAAGAACAGAGCGAGAGGGTGTATGTGAATGCGGTCAAGTGTATCTAAAATTGGAGATCCTGTCTTACACAAGGTCGATTTAGCAACAGTAAAATAGAGAGTGAGAATGGGAGGCCTGTTTAAATGTGTCAACTTATCTCACAGTCGCTTTGAAAAGTATGTTTGCTTTTCCTTCAAATGCAGTGCAAGGAAGGAGAAACACTGAAGATTTGGCTTGTGTGGCATGAGTAGAATGACACGCACCTGTACGTTATCAAAACTGATATAACAAAAGTCTGAGACCACAATGAAAATCTGGTATTTAACATGTCATTTTCATAAGAATTTGTATTAGTGGTCTCAGTCTTTTGAAAGCTCCGCACAATGAACGGAAAAGGGTTTCGTGCTTAACTAGTTTTTCCATCTCTGCTCCCTGATTTGGGTCTAAACCCTCAGGGCTAATTAGACGCTAGGCTAAGTTAGCCATTAAGCGCCTGTGAACTCTTCGCACCATGGGTTTTTTTTGCGACATGTTGGAGACCTTGTTTCTGAATGACCATGTGAGACGGACAGAAATAGCCTGGCCATTTGTCTTGTTTCACTTTGTTGAAAAACCCACACAGCCCAGTGGTAAGCTTAGCTTAATAAGTATATTACAGTCACGTAATGTGTGGTTATGCTGCCTAGCTATAGCTAACTTGCTAAATTAGTTTTATTTTACCAAACTTGCTTTGCTTGCCTACCCAGCTAACGGGAACATTTAAAACGTTACATACTGTAGATGTTAAGACAAAACATTCTTAAAGTAATGTTTATGGAATGTTCTTATGACTTCTATAATTTTTGATAAACATTCTCATAACATCCTTATGATGTTATTTGTACTTGATGAACATTCTAAGAAACTTTTTTGTAACATTTAAATAATGTCTAATCACGACAAAACAACTGGACATTTTAGTTTTTAGAATATTAAAAATAAACGTTTAAATAACGTTATATTTTCGGTGAAAATAAAGTTAATAGAATGTTCATAGAAGCGTTTTTTTGTAACCTTTAAATAAAGTTATAACTCCAACAAGACCTTTTGACATTTCATTTTTTAGAATATTAAGCATTTGTTATATATGTTATAAAAATAACGTTATATTTTGGGAGAAAAAGTAAGTTGTACGATTTTTTTTGTAACATTTAAATAATTTTATAATAACAAGAAAAATAGACATTTTAGTTTTTAGAATATTAAAAATAATCAGTCAAATAACATTATATTTTGGGTAAAAAAGTCAGTAGGATGTTGTAAGAAATGTTTTGTCACTTTTTTGTAAGGTTTTGTAACCACAATATAACAATATTCAACATTTTAAAAACATTTCAAAACAGTGTTCCCACAATGTTATTTTAACCAAAATTTGTTCCCAGGGTAGTCTATTAATTAGCAAACAGTCCCCAAAAAAAAAAAAAAAAAAAAAATTGAAATATGTTTTAGCGTGTCAAAAAGAGCTAGTTGTTTTTTAGGGACACCCACAAGATTTGAAATTAGCTATGCTAACATTTGTGAGCATTTGGGCCTTGAAACATAAACTGCTATCTCTACCTCAATAGAAACTGGCAGTAACAAAAATAGCCGCATACAAGAAGTCACGAACAGGAAACGAAGACTAAGTCTGCAAACAGGAAGAGTCTCGCTCTTCTGTTGTGCGTTTTGCACTCGTAACCAGCACCTCACTCGCTCTCATTGTCGCACTTTTACATGGCCTCCGTGTACACAGAAAGGTCTCTATGGTAACTCACCATTTCAGTGTTTATGGGATGGCCTCGAGCGCCCGTGGCTCCCAAACCAACACATTGTTAAACGTGTGAGAAGAAACGAGGCAGAATGAAAGAGCGAGACACATACGGAGGTAATATGCGAAAGAGGATGTTGTTGCTGACCAAAGGCAACCACTGGGGAGCAACACTATTGACTAATTATAGTTCAGAGAAAGAAAGAGAGCGAAAAAAGAGAGAGAAGTGTTGCTCAAGACTGCAAAAACGGACTCCATCCTCTGGCTATTTATATAAAACGGCAGATTGTTTTTTGAGGTAGCCATGGCTGGAGCTGTAATCACCAGTATTTCCTCAGTCGAACAGGAAACCAAACAATCCAGGCCCTATCGCCAGTGAGCCCAGGGGAGTCGCTCTCTGTGTGTGTGTGTGTGTGTGTGTGTGTGTGTGTGTGTGTGTGTGTGTGTGTGTGTGTGTGTGTGTGTGTGTGTGTGTGTGTGTGTGTGTGTGTGTGTGTGTGTGTGTGTGTGTGTGTGTGTGTGTGTGGCTAATTAAAATGGCTGAGGTCTCCTCTGTTGTTGATTAAACCTCCCCTTGTTCTGTATGTCGGCCTCTGGGGCCTCCGACACTTATTCGTGGCACTTGCAGTGTGGGTAGTTATCAGACAGCCAGACAGAAAACTAAAAAGAGAGAGATGCCGTCACCAGATACTTCTGAAAAGAAAACAATGCATTTTTAAGAATGAGAGTGTTTTGCATTCCATGCGTTGCTTCTTGCAGTCGTGTCATTGCACTTTTTTGTTGCTTGTCTTAGAACAATGTGCTTGCTCTTCAATCATCACTGTTGGTGTATTTCGTACCTATAGCATCTTGTCAAGCCACCCTGAAGTTCATGCATGAGATCTCATAAATAAACAGTGATGACTCTGTCCCTCCTCCACAGGATCAGCATCTATTTTTAGTCATTACATGATGACAAGACGGTGAAAAAAATGTGTTAGCATGCATTGGACTTTCACAGACCTTGTCTGGATTTACAGCAGTTAGTTTTATGTGTATTTTTACACTTTTGTGTTTTTGTTAAATACAAGTCTGTATTAACAGTGCATGCTCTGTTGCAGAGCACAGTGACTTTGCCTGCAGACCTCATTTTAGCTACATACGTGATGTGACTTTTCCATTATGCCACTTTGGCATCTTGTTATGAACAAACCTTTTTTAAGTTATATTGTATCTTAAAACATTTTAAAATATATTTTTGACTTCAGTTGACAGGAAAATACGGTACAGTTAGGAAGTGACGAGAATGTAGCAGTGTCGTTTTAGTATAACTGAGATACTATTATAGTTTTTGTAAATATTTTGAATTAGGTGTTATTTTTCTATTTTCTGCTTTCATGTTCATTTCAGTGACATTTTTAGTAATTTTGTTGTGTTTTGTCATTTTATTAGTTTTTGTTGTTTTTAAATGTCTATATAAAGTTTTTGTTCATTTTTTATTTCAGTTTTAGTTATTTTAGTACATTAGGAAACTCGATGAAATAAAACAAGCTTAAGTGTTTTAAATTTCAGTTCATATTTATTTTATTTCAGGTATCAAAAAATAATATTTATGATTTTAGTTTTAGTTAACTATAGTAACCTGAAATGCGCAACAAACTTAAACCAAGATGTCAGGACTAAAGAGATATGTTGTTTAGAAATATACAAAAAAAAAAAGTTTACCTATAGTTTTAGTTTAGTTAAATTAAAGTGTTTTAATTGAGTTAAATTAAGTTTAACTCAGTATTTAATCCAGTACTCAGAAGTGTCAGCAAACATAATCGTATAATAATAATCGTATAATATAATATACATTTTGTTTTATATATTTGTGCTTTTATATTGTTTTCCTTTTTACAAAATCATACTTTTAGCTTAGCAACATGCTAGTTTTGTTGATCATCTGTGATTTGCATCTCTCATGTGAGTAGCACTATTGTATGTGGCTCAGAGCGTTCCAGATCAGTCGATAAGCAGTAAATGTGGTTTAGTCGATAAATGAGTATAACGATTAACAGGAATCAGGATACTGCCTTTGGGCCAGTTCACACAGTGAATGTTTTGGTATTTAAAAACATGACATGCCAGCAGTGGAATTTTTAAAAACCTATTTTTACTTGAGCGCCACATTTTTAGAGCACTGCATCATGCGTGAGACGCTGCAAGAGTTGTCCATCTAGTGCATGTTTGCATATAACAACAATGGAATTATCAGAAAGTTTTGACATGACAAAACTACAACACTAGAACTTGCAGTGCAGCCGGTTTCTGTTGAATAATAGCGTTTTATTCAACAGAAACCGGCTGCACTGTTTTTAGTTTTGATGCACCTCATCATTCACTCTCAACATATGTAGGCACTCTCAGCACATAAAGGGATGTGTTCTTATTACTGTTTCCCAAAGACCTGTCTGATAGCAAATCAAGCATGAGCGATTGAGTAAATATTAATGATTGAATTTGAATTAAAATATTAATGAATGGGTTAATTGTTGATTGTTAATTGTTGTGGTTATGGCTGAGAGGCAGATACTGAGGAGTTTTGAAGCTCGTGTTGCTGTTGAATGTTTAAGTGAGGGTGCTCAGGGGCCATCGGACGGAGAACATGAGCGGTTTTGGAAACTTGGGTCAGGACAGTGTGGGAATATTATCCTCAGGATGCATTATACATCAGCCTGTGTTCCACACTCATTCATTTTCACCTGACACACACACACACACACACACACACACACACACACACACACACACACACACACACACACACACACACACACACACACACACACACACACACACACACACACACACACACACACACACACTGTAAATTGCACTGTGAAACACTGTGAAAAAAGACTGGACAAATTCAGCTGTACACAGACACAGACACACACACACACACACACACACACACACACACACACACACACACACACACACACACACACACACACACACACACACACACACACACACACACACACACACACACACACACACACACACACACACACACACACACACACAAATGCTTCATTGCAGTGGTTTTCATACTCAGACATTATTATATTTTAAGCAAAATCTAATAAATAATTTCAAATCCTGAGGACAAAAGGTCTTCACAAGTTAGTTTTGGTCTC
Organism: Ptychobarbus kaznakovi; assembly: GCA_027422405.1. Classification (NCBI taxonomy): domain Eukaryota; kingdom Metazoa; phylum Chordata; class Actinopteri; order Cypriniformes; family Cyprinidae; genus Ptychobarbus; species Ptychobarbus kaznakovi. Next base: position 20,470,042 of record CM049794.1, read on the forward strand.
AAAAACTCAAACATACAGTTGTAGTGAAAAATTCATCCACACATACTTACATATTTAAACAGAGTTATAAAAGCAAACTCAGTGCCAACTCTTGCTGAGTCAATAAACTCCCATCTCTCCATTTATGATATTGTTACACCTTATGCACTTTAGAAAACAGGTTAATGAACATACCAAAGTATATAAATACTCTCAAACCCCTAATCTTAAAACATGCAGAGTATGTTAGCGCACACACATACAAACGTGTGCATTATACACTGTGTGTGCATACCAACTCTGCCCTACTGAGCTGTACAGAAACGCTGTGCCAACTCGACTATCGTGTTACCTCGAGTGTCCCGTACTGTGTTCCTCTGTCTGTCGTCTTCTGTATTTCAGTCAGTTGTTCTATGGTCACACCAGCTGAGGTTAGTAGTGAATTGGCTGGAACTAATGAACGTATAAGCCTGCATATGAATGCAAAGGTACAGAAATGTGCGAAGTTAACGCAATTCATAATGTAGCGCATGCGAATGTTGCATAGTGAGTATCAGGATTTTCTTATTTTCAGCTTTCTCTTTTAAGTCAGATATTGTCATGGCGGAGCACTCACTTGCAGAGAGTTTGTTATGTAAACTGTATGTTTATAGGTAGTTCCCAGAATAACATTTTTAGATACAGTTCATTTTAGTGATGAATCTAAATGATTTTTACTAGTGCTGTCAAACGATTAATCACGATTAATTGCAAACAAAATACAAGTTTTTGTTTGCATAATATATATATGTGTGTGTTCTGTGTATATTTATTATGTATATATAAATAGCCGCACATACAGTATATATTTAGAAAATATTGACATATATTTACATGTCTATATTTATATTCATATAATTTTATTATAAATGCATATATTTAATATATGAGCATAACATATTTTTCTGAAATATAAACATGCATGTGTGTGCATTTATATATACTAAATATACACATCACACATACATATATTATGTAAACAAAAACTTTTATTTTGGATGGTATTAATCGTGATTAATAACAGCACAAATTTTTACTGAAACAAATTTAAGTTAAAACTAAAAATTTAGGTTTTCATTCAGTCAAAAGCGGAAAACTAAAAATAAATTGTATTTAATAATCAATTTGAATAAAATTTTTGAATGTTAATAATCATTTTGATTAAATTGATTCATTAATAATCAATTAATGAATCAAAATGTATTTAATAATTAACATTCAAATAAAATAACTGAGCCGTATATAGACATTTACGTTGCATATAAAGCAGTTTTTAATTTCAACTTCTTAACGAATTACAGTAAAAACATATTTATATCATTATTGAAATATAAACATTTTAAATGGTGTCCAAAATGACATTTTTATTGTTTGGATTTTGTTATAAAATTGACAGAATTTGAAAGCTCAGACGTCGTTTATATCAAAAGTAACAAAGCAGATGGCAGGAGCCCTACAAATAATGTTTAGTGATGATTTTGGCTCATCAAAATGAAGATTGATTAACAAACTGATATTATCAACCAGCCCTATCAGTCTTTGTGTTCGTGACAGTGACACGCTATCAGAGAAACGCTTATTAAACATCACTGTTTTGGTCAGTATTTTTGACCCTCCAAAACTGTTTTGGCTGAAATTGAAAATTAATTTTAAGCTTAAAATTATGGGTTGCCGAAATTCCAGTGCATCACTAGTTCATAAAATCTGTCAGAATGCAATTCATTATGCAAAACAAAAATGAACAGCATTTTTAGAGTTGCTCTATAGTAAGCATTAACAAACTTTTTACTTTTAGCATAGATGTATATACATAGATTCCTCATTAGCAGCTGTTTCTATGGGCCTCTGCACTCAAGCCAGAACAGTCAAAGCTGGTCTGTGAACACTCGAGAGCAATGGACTGTGTGTCTGCAACCAGTTACACCTCTGTATGAATATCTATATCTGCAACAGACTTCAGCTAATTATTTAGCTAAACTAGCACAATACAACAAGACTCCAGGCGTTAGCTAACACAACATAAAGTTACCATAGTTTAAAAAACTGTTATATTGAGTGAATACATATTAAAACTCAAGCCAGCACATTCTCAGCTGTGGAAGGTTATCCCATTGCTTCTGGAATTTAAATCTGGGCAGTTTTTGGCGTCTTGGAAAACACGCGTCTAAGATGGTGGATCCGTTGACGTGTCTTACATATATATCCTTGACTTTTACTGTCAGTTTTCTCTGTCTGGCTTACTACTGTCAGGCCAAAGCTAAATTATAGTAAATATTACAGTAGCAGACATTGTGTTTAATTATACACACATTAAGAAGGTAACGCTATCACCCCCTGGAGTACAGAGATTACTGCCACAGTAACACAAAGACATATGTGAACCTGGACCACAAAACCAGTCATATGGAGAATTTCTGATTTATACATAATCTGAAACCTGAATAAATAGGTTTAAATTGGTGTATGGTTTGTTATGATAGGACAATATTTGGCTGAGATACATGAACATGATCTTTACTTAATATCCTAATGATTTTTGGCATAAGAGAAAAATCGCCAATTTTGACCCATGCAGTGTATTTTTGGCTATTGCTACAAATATACCCCAGCGACTTAAGACTGGTTTTGTGCTCCAGGGTCACATATATTAAATACCACACACTTTCAATGCATGCTTGTGAGGAATATGTTTATGACCTAAATCACAAACATATTTGTGGTTTGATTTTGCTCAATTATTTTTCGTAACGCGAGGTCATGTGAGAGCCTGGATTCCCAAAACGCATTTCTATAGCAATCCAAACATTTCAAACGCACCTTACTATGTGTTACTATAAACAAACAGTGGGTCCTGCCTTAAGCAAATCAGTTTCAAGGATAGCATTACCAAATGAGTGCTTGTAAATTAAAGGATATCAAATGAACTTATTTGTGTACTGTATGTCTGTCCAAATCTAAAATGGCATCTCAATATAGTTAACAATGATGTAGTGCAACGTAGCTAATGAGCCACACGGATAAACAAAGACCTGCTCTGCTTACTATTAAATGTATTTCATTATGCATAAATTACAGTTGAATCCTATAGAGGGCTGAATTAACCTTTCAAGTCCTGGCCACGTTTTAGTACAGCTAAAAGCAAAACCTCTTTAATTGCAAATACTGTGAGCACACACTCCCTGATTTCGGACGGTCCTTGCTCCATCGGCGGCTGACCGGGGGCCTCTTGAGTTACTTTCTCAGGAGTGTCAGGTTTTCAGATCGGCTCCCCACTCCCATACCCCCCAGCTCTCTCTGAACCTCCACACACACGCACACACACTGAGAACGCTTTCATCTCCAGGATCTGAGGAGATACAGACGGTATCACAGAGGTCAGGGCCGTGACATGAGAATAGACACAGGAATGAGGTTTTCTCAGGCAGCTCATTAAAGGAACATTCTGTGTTAAAAACACAAGATCTGTGACCAACTGACAATTTCCACAGACAATGATGTCGTTGCTTGTTTGGTAAAACTGAAAGCGTACACTAATGTGGTTTTAATGGAAGCTTTAAGCATCATATGTAACAATGATACATTTATGTTGTTTCCAGTGTCGCAACTCGTTTCACACTTTCTGATTTTCCTCTGCCAACAGTGGCCTATTTTTCTGCCTTTGTTTGCATAGCCTGCCCATACTTCGTTCATGCATATGAGAAGTTCATCTACGTAGACAAGAAGTCTCAATTCAAACAGCTTCACAGTTAAAAAAACACATTTTAGTGCTTTAACAATATACAAGCTTCTTATATCTGCTGTTGAATGCTCTGGAAGGCTTTTACAAACTGAGGAAGAGGTCAACTCGATTGCCTAATTTTCACAAATATATATATATATAATTATTGTTTTCAAACCGGTTTCCCACAGAGTTGTTATTCTAAACTAAAACTATTAAAACATTTATTTAATTGAAATCAATGAATATTAAGTGAAAAAAATGTAAAAGAAAAATCTTAATGTTGTGTTTGCAACTAACTGAAAATAATTAAAAGTACTGAAATTGCTAAAAACATTTAAATGTAAAAAAAATACTATTGAACCTGAAAAACTCATTAAAGCTACATATATATTTTTAGAATAAACTAATAAAAATAACAAGGTCACTACAAAATTGCTAAATTATTTGGTATACAATTAAACTAAAATTAAATTGAAAGCTAATAAATAATTAACAAATATCAAAATAGTATATAAATTAAACTGAAATAAATGATATTTTTCGAACACTGAGAGTTAAAAAAAAACATTTTCTTAACTACTTCTACAGAGCTTGTTGAACTCTTGATGAATTATAGTGAATATATGTTCTTGCGTATGAAGTGTGTAAGATATTTTCATGAGTCTGGTTTAACAGCTGTGGTCATTGGTTACTGCACATTTTAAAACCAAATGAAAATCAAGAGTCTTTATTACTACCACAGCATTTTATTTACTGGCTGCTGGTTAACCTGCATTTTTGATTAATCTAAGTTTAGTTTAACCCTTAATACTCTATTAAATGCCAGGTTAGCTACAAGTCATCAAAGTGCAGTCGAGGGGACACTCAGCATTTAATCTCCACAGATAATAAACACACAACCTGAAAGCTTGGCAGATATCTGCCCATTACTCAGCTGTGAGTGTGTGTGTGAGAGTTATGCTAGTCACTCAACACACTCTTAAGGCTGATGATAGACTATTTAGCAGTCATGGCTTGTTGTCAATCGCTTTGGAGTGCACAGATGCTCTGACAGGTTATCTACAGGTTTTTGTATGGTTTTACACAACCCTTTCGCACACAAAACCGCTGCCACGGTTAAAGCAGCCATCACTTAGACATCAAACGTTGACCACTTTTCACTTTTATGAACCATATCAAATCATAACCTTCAAGAATCCAACTTTTCAAGAGAAAAGCTCTCTCTTTTTGAACTCTTCCCTGCCCTGAGGAAGTTCGTTTCACCCCTCCTCTACTGTCAGATGAGCATAACAAACAAAAGTGGGCATTGAAATGATGGGAGCTAAAAACACACCCCCCCCCCCCCGCTCCAGAATAGCTGTGCAGCTACATGCCAATTACACAGCCTAACATCAACATCTCTCTGCGGGGGGGGGGGGGGAGTTTGACCCCGTACAGGCAGTTGTCACTCGTTCTGCACTTCCTGTTTTGCTGGCTGGTGTTATTTTCAGATCAGCACACACACTCGCAAATACACAAACCGGCTCTTTTTCTAGGCTCCCAGATTTACATCGACAGCTTGCCTTCTGTTGTTCTCCATTTCCCATTCTGCAGGCCACATCGCTGGCCAACAGAAGTGTGTGTGTGTGTGTTGTGTAGCTCACGCTCGGCCAAAGCACAGCCCTTGCAGCTGGTGTTCTTGGACTGGACTTGTTCGTGAAGGTCAAGTGATGTAGGATCAGCAGCGCTGACTGACAAGCCAACATAATCCACCTCTACCAAAACCAGGCCCGTTTACACCAACACTCCTACAGATAAAGGATTTTCATAGCGATGCCATGAACATTTTTGGTTCCCTAAATAACCCTTTTTTCTAGTGTGAAGAAAATTTCTGAAGACCTTTTTCCACTATAAAGAATATTTTATGGAATGGAAATGATCTATGGATTCTAAAGGTTGTTCATGGAACCATTGATGCCAATAAAAAAACTTTATTTTTAAGAGTGAGGGATGATAACTATAAAAATACAGTTTTAAAGGGGTCATCGGATGCCCATTTTCCACAAGTTGATATGATTCTTTAGGGTCTTAATGAAAAGTCTATAACATGCTTTGGTTCAAATTTCTTAATGGTTGTGTAAAAACACCCTTTGTATCTAGTCAAAATCAGCTCTGTTCACAGCAACCTGCTCTGCTGCATGTTCCTTTAAATGCTAATGAGCTCCGCTCACCCCGCCCCTCTCTTCTTTGGGGTGACGAGCCGTTCTCATGAGACTGTTTACTTTAGCCACATTTAGCCGCGAAACTGGCTAACTATTATTAGGAATTATTAGGAAAGGCGATTTGCAAAGATTCATATAAAACTTCTACTCACTTCTTCTGTAGGTGAAGCTGGATCACGAATGATTCGCGAGAACATAGATGCATTTAGGTAGATCCGGGGCACATTCCTTCAAAAACAAACGTGATCCACTGCGTCTTCAGCGGCTCAGATGTCAGGAGTAAATGACAACTCCTATATTCATTATTACATCCAACAACTAAACACCTCAATCGCTTAATCGGAGACATTGCTGTCTACATCTACTTCGGAGTAGAAACAATGGCGGTCGGCAGCTCAGGCGGGTCTAAGGGAAGACGGCCGTGTCAATCAACAATCGTGGGAACAGCCTGGGTCTGTGTGACGTCACAGAGAATAAGCTGAGAATGGCCTGATTTGAAAGAGGGGATATTATTTTTAGGGATTAAATAAAAACTACTGGTGGATTTGTCATCATTTTAGGGTGATTGTGTACACACACTGCCAACACACCTTTATGTTCAAACACATGTAAAAGTTAATTTAGCATCCGATGAACCCTTTAATGATTGTTCTAATTCTATGAGAATAGTGTAATCTACACTTCATCTATAAAGATAATAATACAGAGAAATGATATCGTTGGAGTCAGTTTCAGATTTTTCTCCAGCTGATGAAAGATAAAAACACTGACAGCCAGATTCGACCTGTCTTTGTAAGAGCTTAAACTGAACGTTATAATGCATTGATGTAGATGCTTATACAGCTGTGGTTCTTGGTGTGAACATTTTATTTACACGACAACAGCGTTTTGGGGGCCTGAAAATGCAAACTTTTGAAAATGGGTTTTAAAGTGCACAATTCTTGAAGAAGTCTTTGTGTAAACTACGAAAATGCAAATTTGGGAAACCGGTGATGTCATGCCTCGAAGGTGTCAGAATACTTAGACTGGCATAACTCCCAGTCCACAATTTCTTGACATCTTGCCCTTGTTACTTGTAGTAATACATTAAGACAAAAATACTTGATGCTTTCGCCATCTTGATTGTTTGTATTCACCGCTCTGTAGAAGAATGTGTACTGTATGTTTGCAGGCGTGTGTTTTTTTCTAAAGTGACATTGCCACCTACTGGTCTGGCATCTGATATAGCGTTTTTTGCTGTTTTGCAACTTTTACGTTTTTTGTACAACGTTGTTGTGTAAACTTACCTTAGTCTGCTTAAACCACAGCTCCTTCTTACAGTTTATTGTTGTATAGAACCAAGTCTCGCCTTACGTTTTTTTTCTATTCAGTTTCTAGTTCTAGTTTGATAATCTGTTTCACTTGGATGTGGATCATAATGCGAAGGATATGATCTTACGCGATTTCCATTTCATTGCAAATGTTATATTGAATTACACTTAAAATGTTAATTGCAAATAGCTTGCACAAACAACACACTGATGGTGGATCAGTAAGATATTTAGTTCATAACAAAGTAAACTGTTATACAGTATTTTATAATTGTATTTCTTGATTCTTACAACATGTCAGAATGATTTTATGTATGATTTTCTATTGCTGTTTGTTTCTATTTATACATTTGGCATCAGTTCATGTATTCTCTCAGAAATCAAACCTACAGTTCGACCTTGTTGAGCTACAGGAACTCCCGAATGTGAAAGTACTGTGAAATGTGACAAAACCACAGCCAATGAAAACAGAGTTGATGTTGAGACAGTATATAGCAGAATTTTGGACCAACTGTGGGAAATGAGAAATCAAAACTATTCAAGATATAAGACAAGCTCCTGTCACTCATCTCTTCCTGTGGTTGTGAATGACTTCTAAAGAAACTAAGAGTGACGTAGAAGAAAATGAACACTTCTCACATTGTGCCTGATGACATGCTGCTGTTTCCACTGAAAAACGTAATTCAAGAAGATTTTATTACAATGTTACAATCATTTTACTGCTATATAGTATTTCAATAATTGTATTCTCTGATTTATGTGTGATTACACGAGTATGAGTACCGCTATCAAGAGATCACCTTTGACGGCACCTGTAAGTGTTATTTTTGATCCACAGAGGTTTTGAAGTTTTGAAGTCTGACTATATCAAGTCTCACACACACACACACACACACACACACACACACACACACACACACACACACACACACACACACACACACACACACACACACACACACACACACACACACACACGGCTTGACTTTCAGCCAGAGGACTTTTAAACTGGTTGTGCTGGTCAGACAGGTCGGGGTGTGAGAGGCTGGAAGTGGGAGTGTGTTATACACTGGAACTTGTGTTTTTTTCTGTCGGTCTGATGCTAGTAATAGAAATAAATGTCTCATCGTCACTTCTATGACATACACCTAGCTGCAGTTTAAAAATAGTGTCTATTTTAGCATTTATGCCCTGAAATGACTGGTGGTGGTAAAACGGACTTGAGTCCATAGAGACTTGGTGGAGCTCTTTTGACTTGAGCCAGTAAATAACCTCCTAGCAACTGCTTAGCACAGTTATGAAGCACTTTAAACACCTTAACAACTGCATGACAACAGCCTTGCATCGCAGCGGCATGTTTTTCAAAGGCAAACACCATTTTTGTAAGTTCTACACAGAACTTTAAGCAAGGAATTTGATGTAAAACAACCCCAAAGCAATGCATTGAACTGAAGGACTTATAATATAAAATCAAGAAGGTCTTTAATCTTGAAAGTTCAATTCAAGAACACTATACAGCAAAATAATAGTTCTTGGCAAGCGATGGGATTTTATGATCTGAACTGAACCCCTGAAGAGCCTTTTAAGAGTTTGTCAGCAACTCCTTCACACTTTATGTTCTGCATACATTACACGAACAAGTGGCATATTGCAAAAAACTAAAACCTAAAATGATCTCTGACGTGCCAGCATTTCTTCCTCACTGCATAATGAATAGGCAGCGACAGGAAGTAATTAACTGCAGTCAAATAGTGAGCAAGAGTCTACATCGTGTAAGGAAAACATGCACCTAGTTGGTGCCTGGTCCTAAAATACAGTTTGGTTAGTGTATCACAAATAACTACTATTAGTGTTGCTATTGCTCATACACTGTGATTTATGCCTTTATAAACCATCAGACTTATAGAATATTATCGAGACCTGCTTTTTTACTGTGAGAACATCAATATTAGATCAAATTTTATTTGCTTTTACAGCAATTACCCCTAAAAATCTAAGATTGAAATACTTTGAAATACCCATGATAAAAGGTTTGGGGACCGTAAGATATTTTATTGCTTATTTAAGTCTCTTATGCTCACCAAAGCTGCATTTATTTGAGTAGAAATTCAGTTAGAATTGCAAAATTGTGAAATATTATTACCATTTAAAAGAACTGTTTTCTATTTTATTATATTCTAAAATGTTATTTATTCCCGTGATGCTCAGCTGAATTTTCAGCATCATTTCTGCCGTCTTCAGGGTCACACGATCATCAGAAATCAGTCTAATATGCTGAATTTAGTTTCAATGTTGAAAACAGCTGTGCTGCTAAATTCAGGACTCTTTGAAGATTTAATTTTTTTTTATATTATAAATGTTTTTACTGCCATATTTGATCAGTTTAATGCATCCTTGCTTAATAAAAGTATTAATATATTTTTAAAACAGACCTTACTGAAACTCAAGTGTTTGTTCATGAATTCATGACTGAATTCAAAATAATTTCTCCCATTAGACAACCAGTTTAGTTTGCAGTCAGTCTCAAACGCTTATATTCACCAACTCACAGTTTCCTTAGAAGCAGATTCATACTTACACATATTTTCCTGCAGACACTCAGTCTCACAGCTTTGAAGAAAGATCCCGTCGCACACACACACACACACACACACACACACACACACACACACACACACACACACACACACACACACACACACACACACACACACACACACACACACACACACACACACACACACACACACACACACACACACACACACACACACACACACACACACACACACACACATTCCTGTGTGCATTCCACTGCACATCTGCTTGTCTGTCACTCTTATTAGTCTATTTGTCGGGTTCTGTTTCTGTTGAGTTGGCTCAGTTACACTATTGTTTGCCTTTCTGAGTAGGAGCACAAAAAATGCATGCATACAAACACACACGGCTTGCCTCAATGCACACACACATGTATTCATGTTTTATTTACATGTTACATTTATTTATTGTACCATAAATGATCATAACATGTGTTATAAATGTATTTTGTACTGAATGATGACCATATTCTTAGATTTACAAGGCGCTTCAAGTAGCGTGATGGTAGCATAGTACTTTATTTTGCACGATTATTCATATCCGTAGCACTCCAAAGGTCGGAAAACATTATGTTGCTCAATTCTGCCTTGAGTTCCTTTCCTGAAGCTGTCAAGCCTGGGCCGACAGATCATTTCTGGGAATGCCATGCAATGCTGGAATAATCCAGGGCAGAATATAGGACGTGTTATGTGTTACCAGGAAGGGAATGCTAAGGAAAGAGAAATGTGGGAGTCGTGTTATTTCCTGGAATACAGTGGAGCGCTGCGGATCGTGTTCACTGGGTCTGGGTGAGAAAACGCTGGATGTTGAGAGCTCAGGGAAGCAAGAACCCAAAACACGCTTGGCATCCACGGCTGCGGTGCCAAGATGTTCCTCCTCTCCATTTCAAGATCCTAAAATGGGGCTGAGGAGATCCTGGTCTGTGTCAGAACATGTCAGGACATCCCTTGGCCTGTAAACAACTCCAGCGGGTCACTTTTGGCCGTTATCTTGCTGCTCACATGCAGTTTTTCATCTTAATCTTCAAATGTCATATCATTTCGCCTCTTTTGATAATAGTACTTATGCTCGTATGCTCACCAAGGCTGCATTTGTTGATCGTAAATACAGTAAAAACTGTAATATGGCAATATTGTTATATCAGAAATATATTTACATTAAGCGTTTTCTGTTTTAATATGTATGTAATTTATTCATGAGATGGCAAACCTGCATTTTCAGCAGTCAGTTGATAACTAAAATAATCCACAATGGCTTAAATATAACAGGTATTTTTATAGATTTTAACATATCATCAGCATGAATTATAAACAGAAAACAAGTATGTTTCTTATACGTTTTATCATATTTTTGACATTGTATTTAAATATCAGCCTGTCCAGCTCTTTCATAGCATAGGTTTGATCTTGGAGACTAATAGCAAATAATATAACTAATATTATTAAAATCCGATAAAATAATACATTTGAATAAAATAAATGTATGCATAAATGTTTATTAAATGTATAAAATAATATTCATACTATTCAAAGGTTCACTATTCAAAAGAGTAACATTTTTTATTTTTGTTTAAAGAGAGTCAAATCCTCCTATTCTTAATGATGCTGCATTTGTTTGTTTAATAATAAAGTAAAGAATTGAATATTGTGAAATATTGTTACAATTTAAAATATCAGTTTTCTATTGAAATATAGCTTAACATGTAATTAATTCCTGTTGTTGTGAAAGCTGAATTTTCAGAAAATAAACATGCAAAATGATACTCAATGGATCAAATATATCAATAGATTTTAATATATCAACATCAACTCAGTGAAGAAGAATTATAAACAGAAAACAATTCATATTTTAATGCATTTTTAATCATATTTTTTATATACAATTTTAAATAACTATATAACTTAATTATAATTAATATAATAATAATAATAAAAAACATTTAAAACAGGCGTTTTCTGTGAATATATGTTAAAATGTAGTTTATTCCTGTGATCAAATCTGTATTTCCAGCATCATTTCTCCAGTCTTCAGTGTCACATGATCTTCAGAAATCGGTCTAATATGCTGATGTGCTGCTCATTTCTCATTATTATCTTCTTTTGATCTCATTTCTTATTCTGTTTCTCAGTTTCTTCCTCTTGCACAACACACCAGCTTAGAGGTACATATAGTTCCTCACCGGTTGAAGTAATTTGTGAGTCATTTTCGCCGCTGCTGATTGGTCTACTGTAGAAAGCCTTTTTGTTCAGTGACTTTTGTGTCAGAATAACGGTGACAAAGCAGGAATACAATAGCAAGTGTGCTTTGAGGCGTCAAAAGGGCATGAGTCACCGTTTCTGAAACACTGGATCTTGTGAGTGTTGGAGACACAGCTATTTTTGGGAGGCTTTGGTGGAAATAAGTGGGAAAGAGTTGGGAAATACTGAAAAGTCGATGGCTGAAGTGCTCTTTTAACTCCTCGGATGAGATATCTGTCAAGCGCTCTGGTTTTATCTGGGCAGGGAGCCAGCTCGACTGACATCAGTGCTGTGAGAGCCCAGATATGCACCGACATACATGTACACGGCGGCTTTGTGATTTTCCTGTCTGCTCTGTGTGAGGTGAGGGTGAGGCAGTCCGTCCCATTGAGTCACTGGTACCATGCAAATATTCTTAAAGCAGCATGCAAAAGTTATGGAAAGCAGGCCCACTTTATATCACTGTGGAATGTGCCGTAAGGGAAACGCTGGAGCATGTGCTGATACACACACATATCTCCCTCTCTCTCCCCATCTCCATCTCTTTTCTCTTTTTCTGTGTATTCACCTGCTTTTTTCTTCTGCCTTCTGCACCAGTGAAAATGTCCTGCAATTGATTTAAAAAGCATAACACACACATGTAGGGTGACACACACACACACACACACACACACACACACACACACACACACACGCACACACACACACACACACACACACACACACACACACACACACATACACATGCATGCACACACACATACACCTAAACCTAAACATTTATTAAAAACCTAAAAAGTGTAATGTATCATTATGTAACGAGAATCGTGTGTGAAAAAAATGAAAAAATAAACATAATGTCACAATGCAAATAAAGACAATCACCCATAAAATAGACTTCATATTTTTAAGAAATACACTCTACCGTTCAAATGTTTGGGTTAAATATTACAGTATATATAATATATATACATCTACTTTTATTTCGCAAGGGTGCATTAAATCATTAAATTGCTCAAAAGTAACAGTAAAGACATTTCACAAAGATTTCTATTTAAAATAAACGCTGTACTTTTGAACTTCCTATTAATCAGAGAATCGTGAGAAAAGTATGATTTCCACAAAACATGATGCAGCACAACTATTTTCAGCGTTGATAAGAAATATTAACAAGCAGCAAAATAGCATATTATACTGATTTCTGAAGGATCATGTGACACTGAAGACTGGACAAATTCAGCTTTACATCAGAGGAATAAATGACATTTTACAATATATTCCATTAGAAAACAGTGATTTTTAATTGTAATAATATTTCACAATGTTACAGTTCTACTGTATTTTTTAATTATTATTTTTGAGTGTTTCACATGTATGTTTATTCTTCTATTTCTGAAGGTTTTTTTCATTCTAATAATGTGTCTCTGTCCATCCAGAAGCCTCGGTGTGGTCTCCCACGGGCCCCGTCCCCATGGACCTGCGTGTAGGTGAGCGTCTGGTGCGTCCGGGTTCGGACCCGGCCTTCCTGTCCCCTCTGCACCCCCCTCTGCTGATCGGCCCCTTCAATCCACAGCACTGTTCCCAGTACAGCCAGCAGCAGCTGCAGCACATACAGGTACATGTCACTGAAGTCTCACACTGATCTCAGTGCAGGCAGAGACACAGACACCTGTCATACCACCGCAACACAAGCAATGCAGTGCACAACATGATCAGCTGAACATTACTTACAACATTAATACCTGTAATCCACAGCCTGGAAGTATGGTTGTTTCTGCTAGCTGGTTCTTCAGACAGTTCATTTCAATTTTAGCCCAATAGGACGCATTTTATAGTTCGGGTTAGTTCATTTGACTGATTATTATCCAATTTATTTTACACCTGTATACAGCAGTTTCAGAGCCTATAGTTAACACCTAGCATTAGATGAGCTCACCTGGACAATGAGTTTAAAAGCAGTTCATCTGTAATTGGTTGCTAAATTGATGAACAAATAGATTAAATCCATGAGCAAATAGATTTATTAACAAAATGTATTTCATGAATGAGACCCAATATATGTGTGTATTTTATTAGCTTGATAAACTAATCAGCATTGTTATGAATAATTATGACTGACGACTCCTCTTTTTGTAGTCATATAACATGGAGCAGCATCTACGAGACCAGGAACTAGCGAAACAACAGCTACAACAACTTAAAAACAAGGACAAGAGTCAACAGAGTGAGTGACACACACAATAACCCTTAAATAACTGCTGTTCACAGACTTACTATGTGCGTATGTGACAAATACGGAGTGAATGTCTAAAAGAATGACTTGTGGTCACCAAACATAGCATGCTAGTTTAGGGTTGGGGTTACTTTGATTAGCAAGAGAGAAATGAGATTCTGTTTTTGTCACTTCACGAATGAGATGCCTTTAAAATGAAGCACTTGGATGATTGATCACTCAAATGTGACTAATATGCATCTTTAGCACCAAGAAAGAGATTGACATTTTAGTTTGTCACAGGTGTTCAACTGAGAAGAAGGGAACAGGTGCTGTGCACAAGTAGGTTGTGTCGTGGAGTTTGAACAAACAGTTACAAGAATTTCAGAAATGCACAAAATCGACGGAGAAAAAGAGTTTTACATTGTGCCAGTGCCCTTTTAATAGTAGCTCAACTGAAACAGGGCCACGGCTGCCTCAGGAAATAGCTCTGAGAGTAAAAACAAAACTTTGTGGTTGAAAACACATGGGAGGAGTCTGCACTGAACCTGGGAACCCTGTTGTTCTATAAAGAGTCTGTCCCACAGCCGCCAGTGACCTGCCAGTTACAGATCGTGCCATACTATACCGTGCAATACCATGGGGCTTTTTGCAGACATACATGAATAGATAGATGGTAAAACCATAGTACTGTGATGTATCTCATGGCACTGAATAATAGTAACATAGCTGCACGTATTTACCTGTTAATTACAAGTTACTTAAAATATTACAGTGGAATTTCTATGATATACTGGATCACCAAAAAAAAAAGCCATATCCAAAACATAGACAGACAGACAGATAGATGGATGGATGGATGGATGGAGGTTTTACACTTTTGTCCTCTACATGTCTGTAGCAGCACTGTGTGTGTGTGTGTGTGTGTGTGTGTGCGTGCGTGCGTGCGTGCGTGCGTGCGTGCGTGCGTGCTTGTGTGTGTTTGAGTGTGAATTGCTTTACTGTGATCATGAGCGTCTCCAGTCACTCCAGAGCTGTGTCATGCTGCAGCGCTTGGTTATGCTGGCAAACATTAATACCACTTTTGTTGTTGTTTATTTTTCACTGATTGAGAGCAGTAATTATCCTGTTGAGTCGTGTTGCATCTAACAAAGTTAAACAACTTCTGGAGTCTGAAACCTATTGCCATCTGATTTGATATTAGATAAACTGTGCATTTGTTGTGTCAGTCAGTGCTGTTATGATGTACAAGTGTCTCTCACACGATGATAATTCACTGCAGCTGGAGTTTTTTATCCCAGCTGATGCTATGACTGTTGTGAGAGAAAGCACCTGTAGAAAGGTAAAATTAATCACTCCGCGCAAACAGTAACCGTGTCAATATTGACCAAATTGGTTAGAGCCAGCATGACATAGCCGCCACATAATGGCCGCTCTGGAAGGACAGGGAGGCACTGAGTCAACATGCAGTTTCCTTCCCTCGAGCTCACTGCAACCTCAGCCGCACAGCTCCACAATAAGAGCTCAACCACACTCACAATGCCGGCCCTCGATAGAAACATCGCTGACATTTTTCTGTGGGAGAAAACTGCCATTTGATTTAAAATGGCCTATTTCAGGGCCAACTAAACTAAACTAAAATAGACTAAATGAAAATAAAATATAAAATAAAAATAACTTGACGTTATAAAATAATTGAATTAATAACAAATTTAAAATGTATTTAAAAATATAAAATAAACAAAAATAACCTAACATAATAAAATAATAAACTAAAACAATTTAAAATTTAAAATGAATAAAAAAGTATTTAGTTTATTAAGTAAACTAAAAATATCAACGTAATAAAATAAAAAATAACATAAGGTTATTTTCAAATGTAATATTTTAATTTTAACATAATAACAAAGAAATAATAAAATAAATACGTTTTTAATTTAATATAATTTAAATGTAATTACAAAATATTAAACCTTACTTAAGTTACTTAAAAATGGCCTTGTCCTGGACCAACTAAATAAAATTAAATATTAAACATGAAAATCAAATCAAATATAAAATAAAGAATTAAAATAATTAAGTAAAATAAAGATATAAAATTAATATTATTGAATATTTTTTTAATTAAATTAATTTTAAAATAATGTTTGTATACTTGACATTGAAAAAGTTATATTTGCATTGCTGCTTCTTTTTGTGGTTTGACATTATTTCATTGGCTTGTTTTTTTATGTAGGGTCACACTCTCTGAAAATATGAAATTGAAAAACTGAGAATGTTTTACTTTTTTTTGCTTTTAATTGGCTGGTTGTATTGATTGACAGGTGCTGTTGCCAGTGCGTTGGTGAAGCAGAAACTGGCGCAAGTGATTCTGAAGAAGCAGAAGGCGGTGCTGGAGAGGACCAACTCCAACCCTCTAAACAGCCCGTCCGTCGCCTACCGGTTAGAAACTGCTCTCATATCCACCCACAACTGGTAAAGTACAGATGAAAAGTACATGCTTTTCTTCAGATCTTAAAGTAAAGGTCTTCTGTGTTCCCACAGGGAGTTGGTTCCAAATCCCAGCGCTTCTGTCCAGCCGCTCCTGTCCTCCACAAATACAGCTTTCAGCGAAGGGCCCGACGAACCCCCCCTGAGACGAGCGAGTATGTCACCGTCACATATACATATGAATGAATGAATGAATGAATGCATTTATATAGCGCTTTATTGTGTATTGCTGTACACCCAACATGCTTTACAATCATGTGGGGGGTCTCTCCTCAACCACCACCAGTGTGCAGCATCCACTTGGATGATGCAACGGCTGCCACAGGACAACGGCCTGTATTGCAGTTTAAATTGATGTTAAAGAGTATACGTTACATAAGGGATAATGCACGGCTAGCCAACCTGTTCTCGTTGTGAAATAAAGGATTTTAATGCACGACGTGAAGGCAAGGACCACCTGACGCGAAGTTCGTTAGCTCTAGCATTCTTCCCGCTTCAGACAGAGATGCGGAAAGAGAGACAGAGAGAGAGAGAGACAGAGAGAGAGCGTGCGAGAGAGAGACAGAGAGAGAGCGCGCGCACGAGAGAGAGAGAGAGACAGAGAGAGAGACGTGACAGTTGCATGTGTGAATTAGTCTACCTGCATCTGCGCGTCACTACAAACAATGAAGATTTGAGTTGAGTCATTTAAACAGTAATTTTACCCCCTCTTTGCTGATTAATATAATGTAGCGATCCAGTATCTAAGCTATTTTATTAATGAAAGTCGCTGGGCAGCGTTGACAACAAGTTTCTGTCCTCCTAAATCGATCTCGATATCACAAACCAAAATAATAGACATGATTTTCTCAGGTCATATGTAAAATCAGATGAATAAAGATTATTAAATTGAATAAGTATGGATGACAGTTGATTACAATAATAGTTTTTTATTCTTTAGTATTATTATTTTGAGCTGCATTATTGTTTACTGTGTTATTTCTGTTTCAAAAGGCAGCAATAAATAACACTTTAATATCTAAAGAGAGTTTATGTGCACCCCCTGCTGGCCTAACTAACACCTCTTCCAGCAGCAACCTAGTTTTCCCAGGAGGTCTCCCATCCAGGTTCTGACCGGCTCAACCCTGCTTAGCTTCAGTAGGCAACCAGTCTTTGGCTGCAGGGTGATATGGCTGCCGGCATATAAACAACATCACATGACACTTCATTCATCAGAATCTACATCAGTGGCGGCTGCTGTGCTTTTAAAGAGGGGAAGCTCATTTTTGGCCAACATCATAAAAAATTGTTTCATTTATTTATACATAAATTCTTCCCTATGTTCCTTTTCAAGAAAATGCTCTAGCCTACTGTATGAATGAATGAATGAACAAACGATCTAAAAAATATATATTAAACTCGACGGAGGAAATGTGGGAATTATGTTAAAATGAAACAAGGAATGTGGTGTATAATTGTGTGAAATGTATGATGAATATTGGCTAGCAATTTCGCCAAGCAAATACCAAGAAATTGGTTGCAGCAGTTTGTCTTTTGACTACACTTGTAAAATCCGCGATGGGACTGAGCTCGAATAGCTTCAGTGTCAGCGACTTTTTATAGTACAAAATCGCTGTCAATCAAAAGCAGATGCAGTCTTTCGACAGAACCTCCAATCATCACGCAGAAGCCCGGAGTCCAGGCCAGCCCACTCCTCCATTCACCCTGAGTGTCCGTGGGCAGGACATAATCGCAGCATTTATCCAATGACCGTCTAGTTTCAAGCACTGAAAAAAACTGTTCAAATCAGCCCCATTGAAGTCAATAGACGCTAGGCTTCAACAGGGAAATGCACTGTGATGCTACGGGAATGTATGAGAAGGAAATCGAGTCAGCCGACCTGCTACATGTAGCTGATTCTGAACCAACACAATAGTACATATTTGACCATTAATTCTTTGACATTATAGGGGAAGCCGAGCTTCCCTCGCAGTCTTAAAGAAATCCCCACTGATCTACATACAGATCAGAGAAGGGCGGGATGAGTGTGGAAGCGTTCAGACAAACTCCCAGCGCCTCGCTTTGCTCCAGGCAGCACTCTGTTAACAAGGCCTTGCCTCTGAGAGACACTCCCCTGTCAGCCCCACGGGCGAAACACTATGTCGTAATAACTCTGACTGGACGTTCAGTTACTCAAATGAAGCCGCAGAGTTTAAACGTCTTTGTTCTGCTTTTGTAGTGCTAATCATCTCTATAATTATTGCTCAGACTTGTATGGGTTCAGGATTTGCTCTAAACCTGTAACTGAAACAGTCTGTTCACACCAAACACAAATGTGCGGCAGTACAATTCAGCCCAATTTTCACATTCGATTTATCTTTTCAGACCAAATCCACTCTCTGACAGTACATTTACATTTACATTTAGTCATTTAGCAGACACTTTTATCCAAAGCGACTTACAATTGGGGAATACATAAAGCGATTAATCTTGAAGAGGCAAACAGACAGAGGAAGTGCCCCTAACACCAAGTCTCAGGCATTGTTCAAATAAATACAAGCTAGCAAGGGAAGGAGAGAAAGGTAAAGAGAAAGATGAAGATATAGAAAAATAGTTTTTTTTATGATGAAGTCAAGTAGTGTTGAAAGAGAAGAGTTTTCAGTTGTTGCTTGAAAATTGACAGGGATCCAGCATTCCGGATGGGGGTGGGAAGATCATTCCACCAGCCAGGAACGGTGAAAGAGAATGTTCTGGAGAGTGATTTTGAGCCTCTCTGTGATGGTACCACAAGGCGTCGCTCACTAGCAGATCTTAGACTTCTGGAAGGGATGTAGATTCGTAATAGTGAGTGGAAGTAGGTGGGTGCTGACCCTGTGGTTGTTTTATATGCAAGCATCAGTGTCTTGAACTGGATGCGAGCTGCAACTGGTAGCCAGTGCAAGGAGACAAAGAGAGGTGTAACATGGGCTCTTTTGGGCTCGTTGAAGACCAGTCGTGCTGCTGCATTCTGAATCATTTGTAGAGGTTTGATTGTGTTTGATGGAAGTCCAGCCAGAAGAGCATTGCAGTAGTCCAGCCTGGAAATGACAAGGGCCTGGACAAGAAGTTGTGCAGCATGCTCTGTCAGAAAGGGCCTGATCTTTCTGATGTTGTGAAGTGCAAACCTGCAAGATCGAGCAGTCTTTGCAATGTGCTCTTTGAAGGTCAGCTGATCATCAAAGATTACACCAAGATTTCTGACCGAAGCTGATGGGGTAATTGTTGATGAACCTAACTGAATCGTGAAGTCATGCTGTAGAGTTGGAGTGGCAGGGAAGACAAGAAGCTCAGTCTTTGCCAGGTTGAGCTGTAGGTGATGTTCTTTCATCCACGCCGAGATGTCTGCCAGGCAGCCTGTGATCCGTGCAGCTACCGTTGGATCATCTGGTCGAAATCACAGTAGGTGAAATAAAGAAATTAATAAAATGAGTATTAATAAAGTAAACAGCAGAGAGACTGAATGAAAATGCAAATTCACTCTCTGGAAGTAGGTTACAAATTTAGAACTAAAATAAATACTAATAATATTCATAAAATATTTTCAGACAGACAGAAAATGCAGATTCACTCACTGACAGTAGGTGAAATAAATAAATAAAAATAATACAATTAATATTAATAAAATTAAATAAAAATGCAGATTCACTCTCTGACAGTTGGTGAAAAAGAAATAAAGATTTTTTTTAAATAAAATAATAAAATATATATTAATACAATGAAAAGAAAATGCAGATTTACTCTCTGGCAGTTGGTGGAAAATAAATAAATAAATAAAAAGAATAAAATGAAATGAAAATAAAAATCTCAGTCAGTCAGTCAGTGAAAAGGTAATAAAGAAATAAAAATAATAAAATTAATGTTATAATGAAAATGCAAATTCTCTCTCTGACAGTAGATGGCGCTTATAGAAAAAGCAGCACAAAGAACACAAAAAGTAGACAAAAGGGAGTCACAGAAAAGAAAAGGAAGTCAAACAGTCGTTACATGTTTTCAAACAGCCATTCAGATTTTTTTTTTATTCGTGATGCAACACCAAAATACTTCACATTATTCATTGTCACTTAGCTAAATAGTCTGTTTGTGTACGCCACCAATTTGTAGTTTTATGTAACAGCGTCAGCTCTGGTCATGTGACAAAAAGGCGCTCATTGATTGGCCAGTTTTCTTCGCTATGTGATGGAAAAGGCATTAAAACACCTTTACATGTGACTCTGAACAAACGCATTTAAAGTCCATTTAAATTAAATTGATTTTGATATGAACAGGCCTCAAGTATTAAACTTTGAGGTTTATTTAAATTAGTACAAACATAAATGCTAGACATATGCAAGAATGCAAATCCCTCAGCTAGTTCAGAAGAACCATTATTTTACTGTACTAAATTATTGAGTTTTATGGACGATAAAAAGTACACAAATCATAATCATATACATATAGGGACCAAAATATGATTCTGGAGATGTTTTTTTTACTTATGACAATAGGCAATCATCAGAAAAAGTTCAATTGTGACTCTTATCAGTCAGTTTTCAGCATCGAACCGAATGTTTTGCAGAAGTAGTCCTCGAGAGAGTTTCCAAACACTTAACCTGTCCACTTCGTATCAGTTCAGCGCCGTCTGTCAGGATGACTTTGCACTCGATGGTCAAACGAGGAAGCATTTAAATTCATGTCATTTACTAGTAAAGACGAGTAAGTACATCTGTGGAACTACAGTTCTCAACACGTCCGCTGCCAGAACTAGTGTTTTACAATGACAAAAACAATTAGCAGGAAGTACAGAAGAGATTTCAGAACCACCTTCTTTTCTGAACCAGCAACAAAAGCACAGAACTGTGACTGTGTGATCAAACAGAGGGGAAGTAGATGCTACGGTTGCATATACTGTATCTATAGTTACAGGTCAATAGACGTACAAAACGACATCTAAATCAACTAATTGCTGAGTTATATCAATGAGCAGTCGAATAGTTGGTCTTAAAAGGGTCATATGATTTTGCTAAAAAGAACATTATTTTGTGTATTTGGTGTTTATGCGGTTTAAGGTTAAAAAAAGTATTATTTGTATTATTAACATTATTTTCCACATACTGTACATTATTGTTGCTCCTCTATTCTCCACCTTTCTGAAATGCGTAGATTTTTAAAAAGCTCATCGTTCTGAGAAGCGAGGTGTGCTCTGATTGGCCAGCTATCCAGTGCGTTGTGATTGGCCGAATACCTCAATCGTGAGACGGAAATGTTACGCCCCTCACGTATTGTAATGCAGTGTCCTGGAGCGATGACACAAAAACAATAAAACCCATTATAAATGAGGCATTTGTTGCATCCAGTGGGGACATGATTACTGATTATAATAACTTATACAGTCCTTTTACACGTTGCGTTGCATCGCACCGTGTAAACATTACCATGTCTACATTTGTGATCATAGAAACACCAGACAAGCACTACTCTACACTGCTCAAAACTCAGTTTGAATCGTCTGTGGAAGAAACATGCTTACAGGCTGTGAGTCAGAAGCGCCACACTGTCCATGCAAAGCTGGAATTGCCCCACTTTATAGAAACAGCCTTTGAGCACAGCTGACAGGCTACTCTTCCAGGTTCAGGAAATAGTCCTCCGTAAAATGCGCTGCACACACTCTAATATTTGGGTTGAACTGTTCTGGAACAGTGTTGTAAATTTGGGCGGTGTTATGCAACTCTTCCCACATCGTGATGTAGACATGTTGGGGCGTGTTTAAATGAGCCGTTTTAGGGAGCGGCAGACTTTTATTAACTTATTTAATTGCATTAGTCTTAAACATAGCATGCTATCAGTGAGTTAATGCCCACTCTGAGAAGATGCTCTTTAAAGCATCTCCCATCAAATCTGTGAAAAAAAAGTTACTCAACTAGTTACCCGTCCTAATCGTCTCCTAGCTTTTTGTGTGTGACTGTGTTATTTGTGTAGACTCTGGAACAATCCCCTTTAAATCTCAGGTGTTGACGTGTGGTTATTACAGCCCGTTGGTTGTCTGCGAAACACACGCTGGTTGTTTGTTGTGGTTATGTCGATTTTGTTGATGGTACTGTATATTATCATTTATACACTTGGTTGTTATTTGTCATCATGAATTGTTACTTTTTAAAAAGCGCATTGATGACACATCAAAACAGGCGTATGGCACAAATAAACTACAACTGAACATGCAAACGATCCAAACTGACTGAAAACTTCCTTTTGGTTACGCTATTGTTGTTTTGTTCTTGTTGCAGCCTCGGAGCCCAACCTGAAGGTGAAGCATAAGTTAAAGAAGCACCTGAACACCCGTAAGAGCCCGCTGACCCGCAAAGAGAGCGCGCCGCCCGCCATCAAACACCGCGTCCCTGACACGCTGGGTAACTACAACACCCTGCCGCTGCTTTTTGTTGTTATGATTGAACTCTTTTGATGTAGTCGTATTGTATAAGTAAATGTTGTTTAGGTATTTTCTTGCTTTTAATTGTACATATTTTATAAGATTAAATTGAAGTTCTCATGTAGACGTCCTGTCAGTTAAAGGAGCATTGCTGCATAGTTACATTAATTTAGCATAATACAATTTTAACTAATAGTTCACCCAAAAATGTAAATTCTGTCCTCATTTACTCACCCTCGTGTCATTTCCAGACCTGTAAGACTTTCGTTCATCTTCAAAACACACATTAGGGTATTTTTATGAAATCTGAGAGATCTCTGTCCCTCTGTTGAAAATCGACACAACTTCCACTTTGATGCTTTATATAATGAACAGATTCGATTTAAGCTTTTATTACATATGAACATTAATTAAATCGCACATATTGTATGAGGTTCATTCTCGCAGTATGTTTGAGCTTAAGGTTTGTTCTTGTGCATCAAGCAAGTATGATTGAGCTTCTGTTTGTGTCCAATGATCAGTGTTTATATGTGAATAAAATCCTAAATTAAATCTGTTCATCATATAAAGCCATCGAGGCTCTTCAGTAAATTTGGACTGAACTGTTTGTTTCATATTGATTATTAGTTTTACAATCAACTTTTTGAGTGTCAATTGAGGGTCAGAAATCTCTCAGATTTCATTAAAATTATCTTCATTTGTGTTCTGAAGATGAACAAAAGTCTTACGGGTTTGGAACGTCACGAGTAAATGATGACAGAATCTTCATTTTTGGGTTGACTATATCTTTAATACATGTGCCGCCCATGTTTAGACTGACAGATTGTGTGTTTGCTGCTCTCAGATTCGTCCCCCAGCAGCAGCAGTACCCCAGTGTCCGGCTGCAGCTCTCCAAACGACAGTCTGCCCAATGAGAACGGAGTGCTGCCCGCTACCGCCAGCCTGTCCCATGAGGTAATGGTCCTCACACTCCCAAAATCCACTCCTCAGCCCGGTCTCTAAGGTGTATCTTGGCTTCCTTATAATGGGAAGTTCTGGCAATGCAATTATAAATCCTAACAATTATGGAAAATGGCTCATTATGTAATGATGCTGTCAGTTGGTACAGTTTGAATGTATTT
This sequence comes from Ptychobarbus kaznakovi, assembly GCA_027422405.1. Taxonomy (NCBI): domain Eukaryota; kingdom Metazoa; phylum Chordata; class Actinopteri; order Cypriniformes; family Cyprinidae; genus Ptychobarbus; species Ptychobarbus kaznakovi. Next base: position 20,494,371 of record CM049794.1, read on the forward strand.
AGCTTCTCCCTTTTTGTTGTGGAGAGGATGAACTCCCAGACACACACACACACACACACACACACACACACACACACACACACACACACACACACACACACAGAAGCATGATGGGACGCTTCTTTAATATTCCTCCGGTGGGAGTTGTTTGTTGAGAAAGTGGAGTTCGACAGGGCTTGTTTAAGAAGGTTTGCGCCGCCCTTTGGCATAATGACATGTTTTAAACAAAGACACTGGAGAAGGACAGCTGCAGGCAGCTGCCAGGACACCCAATCTCCCGTTTCCATCCCGAGACTCCTCATCGCTTTATTACTCCGTTTTTGGGCTTGCATAAATGCACATCTCTCTGATGCACACAGGAGCCTCGTCCACTCGCACGCAAGAGTAGATCTCAGAGATTTTAAGAACTTTTTTATTAAGGCTCAACATTTGCCCCATGGAAATTAATGTCTGGGACATTTTTTGTATAATTTTTGTTGGCATTTTGTTTCTTTCAAAATCCGTAGTCAACTAAATATTATTATTTTTTCAATTGATTTAATCAATTTAGTAAACAAATTTGGTAGGGACCAATTTTTACTATTAACTAGTTGCTTATTAGCTTGCATATTGCCATATTACTAATATATTGGCTGTTTATTAGTATATATTAATGTCTTATTCTGACCATATTTTAGATCCCTTGATCCTACTTCATACCTAAACTTAAAAACTACCTTACTAACTGTTAATGAGCTGCAAATTAGGAGTTTATTTAGGCAAAAGTCTTAGTTAATTGTTAGTTAATAGTGAGAATTGGTCCCCGAACAAAAGTGTGACCACATTTTATGGCTGATTATTATAATAAAAAATCAACATCAAATATAAAGACAGCTGTAAATTATAAACATGAATAATGCGTTGCTGAAATAAATCAATTATATATATATATATATATATATATATATATATATATATATATATTATTATTATTATTATTTATTTGTATTTTTTTCAGCAAAGCATTAATTGAATAAAAAAAAAACATAAGATTTTGGTCACACTTTAGTTTGGGGATTTTATATATATATATAAAATAAAAGAAATACGCAAGAATGCATATTATAAATGTATAATAAAATACATATATTATACAAAACATTCAGTGTGTTCAGAGCTGATTTTAGTTGCTTTTTGTTAAAAAACATTTCATATTAGCAACTTTGACCCAAAACTAGGCCTACTGTGAATAATACTAATCGAATATTTAGAATTATAGAATACAGATATGAAAAAAGTTAAATATTGATGATTTAGCTGCATTTCCCCCCCCAATCATGTGTAATTTTTGTACCGTGTGTGTGTGTGTGTGTGTGTGTGTGTGTGTGTGTGTGTGTGTGTGTGTGTGTGTGTGTGTGTGTGTGTGTGTGTGTGTGTGTGTGTGTGTTTCAGGCTCAGAGGCTGCTGTTGCAGGACGGCTCTTTAACTCACTTCACAGTGCAGAATCCCTCCGGTCTCCCCACCATCACGCTCGGCCTCCCCGCCAACACCAAGGTATCGCAATCAGCATGACAGCCCTGCTTTTTCTTACAGTCAGTCATCAGTAATTCCTAACGAGGATTGTACGACTTTAACAAACTACAGTTCAAATGATAATTAACTTTACATGTGCTTTAGTTTGTTAATCAACTCATCAAAATAAGTGTACTTCTTTAAAACTCAAAGATTATCAAATATAATTACTGAAAATGCCCTTTTAAAGTAAAATGTTTAATTTGACATTGCAAAGTGTGGTTTAAAAAAATGAGTTTGATAAGAAAAGGTATAAATTTGAGTTGCATTTTATCTTGCATTTAAAGACTGATATTATTCAGAGTGTACCTTAATTGTTTGTAATAGTTCCTCTTTAGCACAATCAAATGTACTTCAGTATATCTTTAGTTGGATTCAGCACTACTTCTGCACAATTAAATTGCATTAAGCACAACATGAGTTGTTCCGATTAGAGCCTCGGATAACATGAGAATAACTGAAATAAAAGTAACAAATGTGTTACTTTCCATATAATTAATGAATTAAGACACTGTTTCACCTATAGTTTAAACATCAAGTGTTGACACAACACAGTACCAAACATCTTTCTTGAGTTTTGATGGTTTCATGTTTTAGTTGCATTAATGATTTACATTTAGTATTATTTTTAAACCTGTCAGAACTGACCTGAGACTCGCTGTAATGTACTTATACAGGGGTAATGCATCATATGATAATATTCATCCGTTATTTTGAGGCTGCAGTTCACCCCAGAAGCTGCTAGCGTGATGTGAAGTGCTCTCATGCGGTGGTGTGTCTGCAGGTGGAGAGGGAGCTGGGCTCGCTGAAGCTGGGTCGTGTGTCGATGGTGTCGGGTGGGTCTCTGGTTCCTCTGGGTGTGGAAGAGCAGAGCGGGCTCATGCATCCCGTCCTCATCCTGGAGTCCTCTGGACTCGTACACACCCCTCTCCTGGCCGGTAAGAGACCCTAACACAGCTGAGAGTTTGTCTATGAGGAAATGCTACTGAAGTACAATATGCTCGATACGTGCGCCATCTAGTGGTCACAACAACAACCGTCTAGCTGCGGGGAATAACATAGCAGTGACAAATTATCTTCAGAATATAAACTACATTTATTTATTTGATTGTTTGTTTGTTTGTTTATTCATATTTGTATTCATAGTGTGTAGTTGTTATCTTTGTTTTACACAACAAATAAATATAGGAAGTATAGGACATTACCATTCAAAGTTTGGAGTCAGTAAGATTTATTTTATTTTATGAAATTAATCAATTTTAATTGGCATGGAGACATTAAATTAATTAGTAGTGACAGTGAAAGTAAAGTCTTTCAAATTATTACAAATGTATTTCAGTTTCAAATAAATGCTGTTCTTTTTAATGATGCTGAAAATTCAGACATGCAAAAAATATATAAATATTAATAATATTAATATACTATACACTATTAATTTACTGTATTTGTGATAAAATAAACAAAACCTTTGTGAGCATAAGAGACTTCTTTCAAAAACAGTGTATATTATGGTAATAATTTTATTGTATTTATCAGATTTATTTATCAGAAAATATTAGTTGTATTATTCTTAAGAAAACAAAAATCTAAAAATAAAAATCTGGACAGTCTAATATTTAAATACAAAATCAATATCAAAATTAAAAATATAAAAAATAAACATGAAAAGTATGTATTTATAATTCATGTACTATGTTCACTGAGTTCCTGATGTTATATTCATCTATTGTTATATTTAAGCCATCGTGGATCATGTTTATTTTCTATTTTGTGTGATCTAAACTATGTGGCATGATATTTTGATATCTAGCTGGAATATTATGCTTTCATCTCTTGTTTTTATGAAAGTATAATCAGATTTGTCCCTGCTGTTTGTGATCAGTTCCAGGTCTGGGTCCGGTTCCCCTGCAGTTCAGCGCGTCTGGTCCTCATAAGCCTCTGAGCCGGACCCGCTCCGAGCCGCTGCCCCAGAGTCCCCGCATGCTCCATCCTCACCTGCTCCATCATCAGCAGCACAGCGCTCAGCTCCTGGAGAGACTCAAGCAGCAGACTTACCTGGGCAAGGTCAGATCCTCACTTTACTCTAGGACTGCGATAATGCCGTGATTGTTGACATATCAGAAGCAAATCTCTTTAGATGTTTATAGTCAGGATAGAAATCTGATTTATTTTACAAGCCTCGTCCAAACTGCATTCATTTGAAATGCAGTTAAAATCAGATTTGGGGTTTTTGTTCGTTCAAGATGTGAAACGTCATACAAGTTTGTGGATGTGTTTCCTGAATGGATCTCTGTCTGTGTCCCCGCAGCTCATGTCGAAGTCCAGCGAGAAGCCTCGTCTCCGGCAGATCCCGTCAGAGGACATGGACTCCGAGGATTCATCAGCGGGCGACGCCCATCAGGACAGGGTGAGGGCGGAGTCTCAGAGAGAGCTGGAGAATCAAGAGGAGCAACTCAACCTGCAGCACGCCCTCCTTCTCAACCAGGTTAGACACAAACCACCAAACCTGAAGCAAACATGCAGGAGAAGAATAAGCCATACACCTCTTGTTGTGCCAAAAACATCTGCCAAAATGTTATCAGGTATCATTTAAAAGTGAAAATTAAAAATACATAACAAATAAAGAAAATCTAAATATTACAATGATTCTGTGTGGATGAATGTCACAAAAACATTTGTTTTAATGTTTATGAAAGAACCTAGTCTGCTTACCAAGGCTGCATTTATTTGATGAAAAATACAGTAAAAACAGCAACATTGTGAAAAAAATTACTATTTAAAATAAATGTTTTCTATTATAGTATATCATAAAATGTCATTTTTTGTCATCAAAGCTGAATTTTCGTCATAATTTCTCTAGTTTCCAGTGTCACGTGATCCTTCAGACATCAGTCTAATATGCTGATTTTCTGCTCAAGAAGCATTTCTGATTATTATCAATGTTGAAAACATTGTGCTGCCTATTGTTTTTTTTTTTTTTTTTGAGTAAACAGATTATTTTCAGAATTTAACAAATCTTTTGTAATTTTATAAAGGTATTTCCTGTCACTTTTGAACAATTTAATGCATCCTTGCTGAATAAAAGCATTCACTTCTTACAAAAAAAGAAAAAACCCACTGACCACAAACTATTGAACGGTAGCATAAATGATCTCAAAATCAACAGAAAAAGTTATATTTTGAATAAAGAAAATGCTTGTTTTTACCAATATGACTTTTTGCACATCTTAATTTTTTGACGACAATGAAGTATATTTTCCCTCCAGTTCTCATTTACAGTAATGTGTTTCAGTGTTTTATTTTTGAGTTTGTTTGAAATGTTTATTATTATTCATTATAATTTTCATTAGAGGTTCATTGCTCTAATACAACAAAAAGACAGTACAATACCTACAAATTTTTTTTATCATCTTATTTTATTTTTTGTTCATTTTAATTTACATAAGCTACTATGAGGTGTAAATACCATTCATATATCATATACCGTATCATAATTTTGTCACATTACAGAAATTAAGAATAATTTTTTTCCATGTAGTAATACTTTATACCAAATGAAATATGATATTTTATTACAGACATTTATCTGATGCAGTTGAAGAGTTTATGCAGACATGTTTTCATAAAACATGCTGAAATGCTTTCTTTGCAGTCACGTCTGTGGGAAACACAAAAACAACTCCAGCAACTGCGCAGACAGACGGCTCAGATGGAGACACTGGCGGTACCCATGATGCTCGGCGCCGCTCACCGGCCGCTCTCTCGTACGCAGTCGTCTCCAGCCTCCACCTCGCTGACGCTGCCGGACAAAGCCTTGCCTCTCACCACGGCCCCGGAGCCGCCCCAGAGCCAGCCGCGCTTCACCACGGGTACACCGTCTCCACCAATCACACGGCACTCTGCAGCAGATGATACACTCACACTGACTCAAACCTCAATGTGTGTGTGTGTGTGCAGGTCTGGTTTATGACTCCCAAATGCTGAAGCACCAGTGTGCATGTGGAGACAACAGCAACCATCCAGAGCATGCTGGGAGAATCCAGAGCATCTGGTCGCGTTTGCAGGAGAGGGGCCTCAGGGGCCAGTGTGAGGTATTCACAGCCTGCACTTCCTCTCTTTCCTAAAGGGGGCACTGAATAATCTGTCCTGCCATTCTTTTCAACATTCTCTTGAACACATCCACATTAAATGCACAGTTCTGCCTAAAATTATCATCCTGTCATCATTTATTCAGCCTCATGTTGTAACAAACTTGCATGACTTTCTTCAGTGGAATGGAAAAGATTTTTGGGCCTTTATTAATACAATGTATGTTAATAAGAGTCTTTAAAGCTTCAAAGTGACAAAATACACCATAAGGGTATTATAAAATTTGTTTATATCATGCATCCAATATATTCTATGTTATAGTCGACTATAGTATATTCTTCTGAAGCTACGTGATAGATTAATGTGAGGAACAGACCAGAATTTAAAGGGATAGTTCACCAAAAACCATTTACACACCCTCAAGTTGTTACAAACCTGTATGAGTTTTTTTCTTCTGTTGAGCACAGAAAAAAGATATTCTGAAGAATGTTGGTAACTAAACAGTTGACGGTAGCCATTGACTTACATACTATGGAAGTCAATGGCTACCGGCAACTGTTCGGTTACCAACATTCTTCAAAATATGACTCACCCTCAAGCCATTCTTGGTGTATATGACTTCTTTCAGACGAATACAATCGGAATTATATAAAAAAATATGTCCTGGCTCTTGCTCTTCCAAGCTTTATAATTGTAGTGAATGTAGGCTGTTGAGATTTTGAAGCCCAAAAAAGTGCATTCATCCATCATAAAAAGCTCCAGGGGGTTAATAAAGGCCTTGTGAGGTGAATCAATGCACTTGCGTGAGAAAAATATCTATATTTAAAACTTTATAAGACATAGTCTCTAGCTTCTGCTAACTGTCGCATGCGCGATCACGAGAGAGTGGCGTTCCAGCGGATGACATAGGTGTAGCGTAAACTTTTCTTCCTTCCTCGAAAATTAATTCTCATCTTTTTAATTTCTCAGTCGACATTCACTTTTATTATATTGAAAAAAGATATCCGAAAACCTCCCTGCTTTTAATAACTCCAATGCTGAACATGTTTGCACCATGAACATCCTCTCTCATGTCTTTGATGTTTTTTCTTCCTCTGCAGAGTATTCGGGGAAGGAAGGCCACTCTAGAGGAGTTACAGTCTGTCCACACCGAGCGTCACGTTCTGCTGTACGGCACCAATCCACTCAACCGCCTCAAACTGGACAATCGCAAACTGGCCGGTAACACATCATCACACACACACACACACACACACACACACACACACACACACACACACACACACACACACGATTCTCATCTGATAGATGTGAGTCAACTGCCTCTTGGCCAGTACAACACCTCATTTTTCATGAAAAAGCAAAGGCACTCAGGCACCCCAACACACGAATATAAGCGACTTTCAAAATGACTAAAGGGTTGGAAATATCAAGCGGCAAATGCGAGAATGACAGTTAATCTGCTTGACGTCACTCTGTGTCCAACAGGCATACTGTCACAGCGGATGTTCGTCATGCTGCCCTGTGGGGGAGTCGGGGTAAGTGAAAACACACACACACACACACACACACACACACACACACACACACACACACACACACACACACACACACACACACACACACACACACACACACACACACACACACACACACACACACACGTCAAATGATTAATCGCATCCAAAATAAAAGCTTTTGTTTACATAATATATTTGTTTTTTACTGTGTATATTTATTATGTAATATATATTCATTATGTATATAAAAATACAAACACATGCATGTTTATATTTAAGAAAAATATGTTATGTTTAAATATTAAATATATGTATATAATATAAAATATAAGAATATGAATATATAAATTTATAAACGTAAATATTTTCAAAATCTATGCATGCATGTGTGTGTATTTATATATACATAATAAATTAACAGAGTACACACACATATATAATGTAAACAAAAACTTTTTATTTTGGATGCGATTAACTGTTAGACAGCACTAATTTAATTATTATTATTGATACGTGAAGTGGAATTACAGCAATTTTTGCAAAGAATGTTAAAGTATTTTCATTTTTGGCCATGTGCAGTAAAGGTACATTCACACGGGGCGTCGGCGTCAACGCTTGATGGAGGGCGTGTCTAAAGCTTGGTGCTGACGTGACCGTCATAGTGACAACAGCCAATCACATACATATTTCTGGTGTTGCATGAATGCGATTGGCTAGCGTTTCTGCAGGGGTATTTGCATAAGGCGATCTGATTGGCTGACGCCTGCATTGGTGCTTAAAAAGTTGAAAAGTTTTCAAATTCTGCCGCGAGCAACAGACCCAACGCTTGGCATCTCTCCATTCAAAGTAAATGAGAAGCGTTAACGTTGACGCCCCGTGTGAACCTGTCTCATGAATTAGTGAATTAATATGTGAATATGAGCATGACGCGGAAACGTGACTACATTTTATTATGATGGTCCATGTTCAACACTATTTACTATAACTACATAAGTAACTTCCAACAACCTGTCAACTACCTCTCATTAGTTTGCAACTACATGTCAGCTAACTCTCATTAGAGTATTATTAGACTGTTAGGGTTTGTAGAATAAGTGGACATGTATTTGCAGAGTTACTTACAGTCAGGAGAATGTCTGTTGGTGGATCATCAAATAAAGTGTTAGCAGATATTATGCAGACATGCTACTCGTACTCTAATGACTGCTGCTAGTTGACATGTAGTTGCAAAGTTACTTATAGTCAGTAGAATGTCTAAAGTGGACTTTCAAAATGGAGTATTACCACATGTATTTTTTTTTTTTTTTTTTTTGCCAAGTTAGCATTTTATGTGATCTGTGAAGGTTTAATTCAAGACCCACATGTCATTTTCTGTTGTGTTTGGACAAATTTTAATCGGGTTCATCTGCTATAAGTAACAATAAACCATGTGGGAACACTTTAGTTTAGGGACCAAATCTCACTGTTAACTAGTTGCTTATTATCTGTTTATGCCTACTTATAAAGCACATATTAATGCCTTATTCTGCATGATGTTAGATCCCTTATTCCGACCTCATACCTAAACTTAACAACTATCTTACTAACTATAATAAGCAATTTTGAGGCAAAAAAGGTTGTAGTTAAATAAAATTGGTCCCCAACTAAACTGCACACAGACCATTTCACTTATTCTGTTTATGTTTTAAGATGCACAAAAATGTAACAAAAAGCAACCACTGCTAAATGCTTTCTCACATACAAATGCTTACTATAGTTTATGAGTGAAATAAATATTATTTTATTGTTATAGCCAATTTATGGCACATCTATTTGATGTTTTATTCTCAACATATTTCATAGATTGAAAGGGATGTAATGCAAAAACACTGTTCACTCGACATTGTTATCTGCTGAAACAATGCAAATTTTTTTTTAATGAAAAACCTGTCAAAATTGACTCACCCTCATATTGATCCAAACCCATGAAACTTTCGTTCTTTTTCAAACACAAATGAAAATATTTGTAATTTTCTCTTATATTTTTTGGCAATCTATTGAAAGTCTACACAACCAAAACTTTAACACATGCAAAAAAAGCTTCTGTTTACCATATTTGATGTGCTCTATGTATGTACTGTGTATTGATGAGCGTTTATATATGAATAAAGCCTAACTTAAATCTGTTCATTAAATTAAGCGGTTGTGTACTTGACTTAAACCGCTCTATTCATATTGATTACTTTTGCGATGTCTAAAAAAACAGTTTGTTGCATCAAAGTTGTGGTTTCATGGACTTTCAGTGGAGGAACAAAAATCTCAGGTTTCATTAAAAATAATGTGTTTTGAAGTTGAACGAAAGTCTTATGCATTTTAGGAACAACAAGAGGATGAGTAAATGCATTTTTGGATGAACTATCCCTTTAAGTAAACCGTGTGAAAACTGAGCAAAACAACCTCAAAATGGTGACCCAGGATCGGTCTTGATCCGCACACACATGCGGCTGAAGTACATGACGCTGTAGAGTGTCCCGTTTGTAATTTTAGTTTAAGAACAGTGATCATGACATTTGTGGCCACTAAGTTCCCTCAAAGCAAGCCCACATTGACACCTGCTCTAGAAGAAACCACTGGCTGACAGTCAATATGGCAAAAGTGGGCTCGCCGGCCCCTTCTGGGACAGATCTGAGGTCAGAGAGCACTCTATCCAGGCAGAACCCTGGCTGAAAATTTGGAGAAAATGTTGAAAACTTCACTCAAGCTCAGAGCAGGTCCATGTGGAATGATTGGAACAATATGTGCCATGAAGGATAAAAGAAATTCCAGCCCGCTCATTGTTCACGCTGCCAAACCACAAGCAATGCAAGTTCGGAAAAAAAAAGGATGAGGGAAAATGAAAGAGAAAAGAGAGAAGGAAGATGTGGGGAGCAGGGCAACAAACAAAAGGGAGAGAGGGGGATGTATAACCTCATTCTTTCTTCTCATGGCCACCCCTTATGAATGCAGTTTTATAGAATAATGATTTTCTCTTACTAGTGCTGTTTACTAAAGTAAGCATCGCTATTGAGTTTGTTCAAATCACATGCATTACGTTCATCCTGTAAAACGTTGAATTATACCTCAAATCCATTTATGATTTTGACTCGGCGGCTGATAAAATCCTGTAGACTTGCACTGAAGACGTGTCCTCTGGTGTTTACTTGAGAACATGTGCACAGATTACTGAGTGCCCTGTTAGAGCGTTTACTTTATTTATGCTTTTTTAATATTGTAATAGAGTTACAGATGTCTAAATCTACAAATCTGTTGATGTTATAGATTTGTAAGTTTTTAATCAAAACAAATCTAAATATTATGTAAATTACATATCATTTTAATTGCAGAAATTCGTATTCGTGTGTTAATTACTATTATTAAAATAAATCGTGCAATATCATATAGGTCTATTTCAGCTTTATATCAGGCATCAGCCACACTGCACCCTAAGAAATATTGACACCAGCCATCAAAAAAATACAAAATAAAACAAAAGAATAGCGGTGAACCACTAGTTATAATGTTATATTATGTGATGTGCAAATGTGTCAATGCGTCCCTCTTATTGCTCACTTGTCATGACATGTGCTCCATGAAAGCAGAAATGACTTATTAACAAAGGGGGGAAATCCAGGCTTGATAATTAGGTACATTTCAGAATTTGAGCTAGATTTGAAAGTGGCACATACTGAAAAATCTGATTATAAAAGATCATTTTGCACAAGTGTGTGAACAAGTCTGTTTTGTGCCAGTGTATGATAAAAACATGCAAATGTAGCTATGCAACTACCCACAACAGCTAAGAAGCCATCTAAAATTGCCCTAGCAACCAATAAGAACACCCTAGCAACTGCATTTAAACACCCTTGCATCTAGTACATTTCAAAAGTTTGGGGTCATTGTGATTTTTCTTTAAATAATTAATATGTGTATTCATCAAGGCATTCAATTAAACAGAAGTAAAAACAATAAATACAAATAAAGACAATGTCACAAAAAAATTCTATGTCAGATTAATGTTGGTCCTTTCAACTTTATATTGATCAAAAATCCTAAAAAAAGAATCCTGTTACAGTTTCCACAAGAATATTAATTAGCACCGCTGTTCAACACTGATAATAATCAATGCAGCATCAAATGTTTTTTTAGCATAATCAGTATATTAGTATGATTTCTGAAGGATCACGTAACTCTGGAGTAATGATGCTGAAAATTCAGCTTCGATCACAGGAATGAATTACATTTAAAAATATATTAAATTAGAATACAGGTATTCTAAATTGAAATAATATGTCACAATATTACTGTTTTTACTGCATTTTTGATCAAATAAATGCAGCCTTTGAAAACATTTAAAAAGTCATATAAACTAGTGAAAAATATAACATTTTAAATAGAAATGATAATATGCATAGCCTACAAGCCGGTGTAACGATGAGAGGCCATGTTTATGGCAATATGGAGACCACACACAAAGAATATTTAGACATTAGTATGACACATAACAGGACATCTATTTATAGCCTCTTTCTTTTAGTGTGTTCTTGAAATGTAGTTTATGTTCTGTAATTTGTAACACACACTTCGCCTTGTGGATGCTTACAACAAAAATAAGCATCTAAATACTTTAGCACGCATGAGTGATCTTTATACAAATATGGTTGGATAAACATGTTTCGTCATAATTCTCCATCTGTTTGAAAGCACACAGCTGGCTATTCATTCATTAGAATAGGATTACGCTCAGTTTGCTGATTGGTTTAAATTGTGGATTAAAACTGAGATGAGTTCAGCTTCCACCTCGTCTTGTCGTCTGCGGTTGTTGTTGTTGACGAGGACATCTCTAGTGCATGAGTTGTGCTGTATCACGCGGCATGCAACGCTGGCATCACGCAGCCGTGCCCTTCAGTTGAACCGCTGTTTGCGGCTTTGCAGATTTATGAACGTTGATCACGGCTGTCATAATGATAAATGTGCAAGTGTACGCCAAGACAATTCAGCTACATCATTTTATTCTGGCGGAATGGGTGACTGACATCGATTATTTGAGGATTACGTGAGCCAGGGCTTGGGTGGAGGCGGCTACTCGCAGCAAAAAAACTGTGAAACATTCACAAAATCAAGTGTTGACTCGGGTTTAAATGCACATAAATCACTGAGTGGTTACATCTAAGTGGAGTAAATGGCTAAAAATCTGCAAAGGGGTAATTAAATGTAGCAAATAATGTAAAATGTATCATATTTTGGAAAATTAAACCACAAACTTTGAAATTGCCTTAATCTTTTAATCAACTGAAGTTGAATCACCTCAGTTTCTGCAAGGGAAGAACAATGCATCGTGTATTAGGTATGTTATCGTCTTTGACAGACAGCATGTTATCAGGCCGCTATTTGATTTTTCTTCTCTGAAAGCAATGGTGTAGTCAAAACATCCCATAGTGTGGGTTCTCCAGGAAGTGCATGAATCGCTCGATCTCTGCTTCTCGGAAATACTACCGTGTATTGTGCATGTTGTTTTTTGACAGACATTGATGTTGTTGTGATTCAAATGGTGTTGATTTGAAAACAGATTGACCGTAAGGTAATAATTATTTAATTCTATGCCTGTGGCAAGTATTCAGTGAAGCGAATGACGCTCATGAGCGTGTTATGTCGATGATTTCAGTTCTAATATTACAGTGGATGGCATGCGTGAGGAGTGAACTATGTTTGTTTTTTGAGTGTTATAAAACGTGCTGGAGATGTTCGAAAAGATTTTTGCATAGTTCAGTTTGCCTATTTAATGGAATGAAGTTTATTTTGTGGCTTAAATTATGTTTTCAGAGATGATGTTCAGAAATGTTACGTTCAGCTGTTGCAAATTCGTTGACTTTTAAAAAATCAAGTTAATTCCTTTTTACCAGAAAAGAGTGGTTTTGATGCACAATTTTTTTTTTTTCTCTTATAACAAAAAAATATTTTATTTAAACCCATGAAAATCCTGTAAATAACCAAAAACATTTGTTGTTCCATTATTACCTATTATTAGCAGTTTGGGCTATAAATAAATCAACAGATGTTTAGGCTTCACCTATGCTATTTGCTGACCATGCTTGTATTTCGACAGGTGGACAACGACACCATCTGGAACGAGATGCACACGTCCACAGCGTCCCGCATGGCGGCCGGGAGCGTGACGGAGCTGGCCTTCAGAGTGGCTAAAGGAGAGCTCAAGGTCTGCACAAAACATACTCTTCTATGCACTGTTGGTATTTATTAGGTCAAATGCTGCTTCTTAGATCAAATGAGTACAGAATAACTGACAATGAAACATTGTGCTATTAATGCATTCATTTTCATTAATTCAGTGGTCCACATGTACATACACTCATGTACACTCTTAAAAATAAAGGTGCTTCAAGCGATGCCATAGAAGAACCATTTTTGGTTCCACAAAGAACCATTCAGTCAAAGGTTCTTTAAAGAACATCTCTTTCTTACCTTTTTATAATCTGAAGAACCTTCTTTCACCACAAAGAATCTTTTCTGAAACAGAGGTTCTTCAGATGTTAAAAGTTCTTTATGGAACCATTTAGACAAAAAGGTTCTTCTATGGCATCGTGAAGCACCTTTATTTCTAAGAGTGTATCTTAGCAGCACACTCTTAGTTGCACCTGGTTTACCCCTAAAAAGTTCATGGTAGTGTCTTAAGGGTATACATTACTTCTCTAAGGTCCTAATATGCACCTTTTAGGGGTAGATACGGTACAATGCTGTCCTTTTAAAGGTACTGCCCAGTACTTTTCATGTATGCGGCAACTTTCTTACACCACTGGTTAAGTATCTTACTAAGAAACAGCCCAATCTGATGCTACTAGAACTGAAACAAACACTGAACTCTGCCATAGCTGTGCACAGTGTTAATAAAGCTACTTTAAAACGTTAGCTTAAGAAACTGCTAAATACTCATAGTTTAGAATAGACCTTTTTAACAAAAATAGTCAGCTACAAAATGACCATCAAGATTAAAGAAAAAGAAAGCATTACAATGTTGTGAAAAATGTCAGTAGTCTAACTATTTCAGTGTAAGGGTCCAAACGAATCACTGAATCATTTATGTGAGCAGTGAAAGCATGCAAACAAACTGATTCACTAAAACGATTCAGACTTCAGTAAGTATGAAGACAGAGTGTCTTTATATCCTCAGCTTGCTCTGCTGGAAAGCTGCATGAGAAATGCAGTGTGATTAAAAACAGCGATTTAGCGTATTGTCACGCTGCAACTTGTTGGAAAAAGTAGCTTGTTGCTATTTTGATTCACTATTTCAATAAAACTGGGCTACTGTCATGCTACTGAAAAATGCACTTAGGGGCATCATAAGCTATGCACCAACACTGGCTGTGCAGTTATAGAAATGTTCAGTATTATGCGTGTTCACGTTGCATTGAAATGACCATAATTACAAGATGACAACTCTGAGATAATTACTTCCTTAGACACAGAACTTAAGCTCCAGAGTGAAATGCTTTGCATTAATTTACCTCTCACAATGCATTGAAAAAAGAAACCACACCAACTACCAGTGGCTATAGTAAAACACCATATCAAACAGAAGTATGTTTTTTGGCATTTTGGTAAAATATTACATGAAAAGAGTCTTCTTTAATTATTTATTGTAATTCTGACATGCCATAAATGCATCTTCAGTCAAAACTCTTGGACCATGTGTCAACCAATCAAAACCAAGTACTCATTTCCTTTAGAGGGTCTTTGTAATTACCGTTGCGTCACATAAAAATGAACCAAGTATAAAACCGACCAGATCAAGACGCTGATTAAGACGCGGAAAACTGTAACGAGCATAAAAGATTAGTTCAATCACTCGAGTCCCCTGCTGGTAATTAAACTTAATGAAGGTTATAGGGGATGTTTCAGGGAAATGGCTTTATTGCTATAACTGAAAGCGGAGGCCCGCTTGTTGAAGCAGTTTGGTGAAAACATGGTTTCTGTGTGAGAGGCGACTGGTAAATGTGGAGTTAATGACATGTTGGTTTCAATGTTTCAGAATGGCTTTGCTGTGGTTAGGCCACCAGGACATCACGCAGACCCGTCAAACCCCATGTAAGTCTGCCTATTATTACATACAGAAATGCCTCTGTACATTATTTTTTCGAGTTTGTTTAAGGATGTGCGTCTAGTGGTGGCTGCAGGTTCGAGCCTGGCCTGCGTCATGTTTCTATCGTTTCTTTCCTTCTATCTCTTGCTGCGTGACTTTCTGTCTGGTAAAGTTATTCAGATACAATAAATGCATATAATAAATACAAATTAAAATAAAATAAGACAGTTTTTTTTAAAACATTTAATTAAATAAATTAATAATGATAATATATATAGGCACTAGGTAGTTGGTAACAAAGTTATTTTATGATCATTGAGACTAATATTAGTTTCGAAGCTAATCCTAAAATTATATTTTCTGCTTTCCTCTTAATTTTTGTTAAAATTTTGTTTTGGTTTTGCACTTATTTTGTTTTAAATGTCTGTATTGTTTTTATTTATTTTTATTTCAGTTTTAGTTCAAGTTATTTTAGTACATGTAGTGAAAATGAGAAATGTTGCCTTGGAATTTTTTTTAATTGGTATTTCTCACTATTAACTAGTTGCTTATTAGCATGTCTATTATTAACATATTGACTGTTTATGAAGCCTATATTCTGCATGACCATATTCTACATCCTTAATCCTATTATTAATAATCAAATAAGCAGCAAATCAGGATTTTATTGAAGTAAAAATCATATTGGTTTGTTAATAGCGAGAATTGGATTTTTGAATTGGATGAGAATTTATTTCACATGTATTTTTTTATAAATAAAAATGTAATTTTAGTTTTAGTTAACGAGAATAATCCTGTATAGAGTATGTTGTGCATGTGAGTTTGGCTCTGTTTAATTCTTCTTCCTGTACATGTGTGTTGATGGCATGTTTTGGAGTGTGGATTCGAGCGGTGTGTTTGTGTGACGTGGGTGTTGTGTTTGCACATGTGCACTCTGTCACCTCGCGTTCGGCGTGTGTGTGTGTGTGTGTGTGTGTGTGTGTGTGTGTGTGTGTGTGTGTGTGTGTGTGTGTGTGTGTGCAGCGTCAGCACGCCTGTCTGTGTGTGTGGATATTTATGGCTTGATAATGAAGGTTTGGAGGGAGCGGGAGGAAAGACGCTGATTTATTTCAGAAGTTATTAGCCTGCTGAGTTCGCTCTTTCCATATTTCTCAGCGTTTCACCTTGCTCCCTTACATCCCAGTGCATATCTAATCATCTGCTGGAAGTTTCCACATGTTTATTATTTGTGTATATGGACAGTATTTAAATGCTTTTAGATTACCTCAAGAAGTTATTATTAAAAATACTAACAGCAGACCCGCTGAGTTCAGTTTCGTGAGAATATTTGTTTGCTTACTACATAGTTTTGTTGTTCAGTTCCCAAATCCTCTGGCATTTACTGTGGTTGGATGCCTTACTTTATCTCTTTCTCTCTCTCAGGGGTTTTTGTTTCTTCAACTCGGTGGCGATTGCTGCTAAGCAGCTCCAGCAGAAGCTCAGCGCCAGTAAAATCCTCATCGTTGATTGGGTGAGAGCTCTAAACTCCAATTTGAGTTTAGTTTAGTTTAGTTTAGTTTAATTTTTGTAGATTTGAATTTAGTGATTTTTTTATTTAGTGAGAGGATAGCCAAGGGTTCCTCAAATCTTTCCCTGGAGGTCCAATCTGCTGCAGAGTTTAGCTCCAACCCTGATCAAACTCACCTACCTGTGATTTTCTAATGATCCTGAAGACTCTGATTAGCATGCTCAGGTGTGTTTGATTAGGGTTAGAGCTAAACTCTGCAAGAGTGGTCCAGATTTGAGGATCCCTGGGATAGCCCCTTGAGATGTGACATCTCATTTTCAAGGGGGTCCAAAAACAAAATATTACAACATAAACAAAACATGTACGCAACACATACACAAACTCGAAGACATGCTCAACCAATCCCCCACAAACAATCAAAGTCATACATAAACAAAATCAACATAAGAAAACTTACAAGCATACACAAGTTAATTTAAGATGAGAAAATAGAAATGACCTAAAGCAATAAAGGGAAGTAACAGATCTCAAAGATTGAGGAAGATTATTCCAATCCGAAGGAGCTTTATATTGAAAAGACCTGCGTCCGGCTTCACTAAACAATCTGGGAACAAAGAAAAAAGGAAATTGCAGATGTCTAAGTGAATAAGAATATCTATATGGAATCAAATTCTGTTTCAGATACCAAGGAAAATCATAATAAACATTTTAAAATAAACAGAAACCAATTAAATTGTCTTCTTGATTCAGGGTGTAACCAATTAAGCATTTCATACATATGACAATGATGAGTACGATATGGACACCTTAACACAAATCTACACAGAGAGTTATAAACCACATTGAGAGGCTTCAAATAAGTATCAGAGGTATTTTGATCAACGATATCGGCATAATCAATAACATGTTATATAACTTGATAAATAATTATTTTCCTAACTTGACATGTAAAATAATTAATTGAATGATAAAGTAAGCGCAGACAACCATAAGTTCTGTTAACAATATAATCAATATGAGCCTTGAAAGTAAGTTCAGGGTCAATCCAAAGACCAAGATATTTAAATGAATCAACAGCCTCAAGAGATAAACCATCATCAAAAGTAATATTCAAATCAAAAGAAAAAGAAAGGCACCGACGTGTGCCAAATAACATACAGCAAGATTTCCTCTTGTTCAACATAAGCATATTGTTATGAAACCATTTTTGAACCAGATTAAAATCCGATTGTAAAGAGTTCTGGCTTTGTGACAGATCAGAATTAGTGGGGTAAATAACAGTGTCATCAGCGTAGAGATGTACAGAGCAGTTTAAACATATTTGAGATAAATCAAAAATAAAAATAGAAAAAAGTAGTGGACCTAGAGTAGAACCTTGAGGAACACCTTTTTCAACAATCGAGTAATCAGACTGATTACCTTGGTTTACAACATACTGATGCCTATTCTGCAAGTAAGCATTAAACCAAAGAAGAGCATTCCTAGTTAAACCAATGGAAGACAATTTATTGAGAAGCAGGTAATGATTGACCAGATCAAAATCCTTTGAAAGATCGATGAAAATGGCACCTGTGGCTTGGCCTTTATCAAAGGATGTGAACACATCATTTGTGAATTTTAAAAGGGCTTTAGTAGTGGAAAAGTTACCAATAAGCACTTAATTTGTTTCATGTTGTGACTAATAACTGATATGATGGCTGATACTGGAAACCCATACTATGTCTGTTCAATTTACACTATCCCTATTATCCAAAGTAAAACAATAAAACAGCTATCAAGAGTTTATTAGCAAATGCAGCACAATAGTGTGGCATACAGTATGACAATAGAGGACAATTTATTTAAATTAAATATCCAACAGTGGTAGATTATATCAGCAAAAAATGACTAATATTATCTTATAACAATTACATCACCAGTATACTATGTATAGTTGGCCATCAACGCTGAATGATTACTGTAAAAACGCTTCAATTATTCTGGGATATTTGAGTAAAGCCTGTTTCAACATATTCTTCTAATGAATCAATTGAACTCATTTGAATCTGAGTTAGTAAACTGTATTGGTTAACAAGCTGAATTGATTGAGTTTATCAGTCACTGAATCAAATCACTTCCAGATTTTGGTCTTTTTGCGTCCTTATAGACCAAAAAACAAAGGTGATGCTAATGTTAACTGAACAACATCCAAAATAATACCATTAAAAGCTAACAAATGTTAAACATCTTAACATAAATGATTATGTAACCTGATTATGTTTCATCAATCATTCAGGATGTTCATCATGGCAACGGAACCCAGGAAATCTTCTACAATGACCCCAGCGTCCTCTACATCTCTGTCCATCGCTATGATAATGGAAACTTCTTCCCCGGGAGTGGTGGACCTGCGGAGGTTAGTATGCAGAGAAACAAACAGGCAAATACAACACTCCTTGGTTTGTTTATTGCTGTGAAACACTATAAGCTCACAAAAAACTCTTTGACTCAAGGGTTTCAATGTGTCACACTTGCGCAACTGTGCTCCAAACCAGAACTGGATGCATCGTGGCCTTTAGCACAAGAGGATCACAGTAAGAGGAGGGTTTTCAGTGTTTAACAGCAGTGCCGTGTTTGATTTGTCCCAGGTGGGTTCTGGTGCCGGTGAGGGTTTCAACGTTAATGTGGCGTGGACCGGTGGTCTGGAACCTCCCATGGGCGATGCTGAGTACCTGGCTGCCTTCAGGTATTAGTTTCACTTGGTTAATTTGCTGATTTAAACTAACTGAGGGGAACAATTCAACAGGGACAGTACTGAGTGGAAACCAGGGGTGTCCAATGCTGCTCCTGAAGGGAGCTCCAACACGCTTGTCTGGAAGTTTCTAGTCACCCTGAAGACCTTGATTAGCTGGTTCAGGTGTGTTTTATTAGAGTTGGAGCTAAACTCTACAGGACTGTGGCTCTCCAGGAGCAGGGCTGGACATCCCTGATATAAACGGTGCCATATCTGAATATATGGATCCATTTTCACTTAAATATATGCTTTTGGTTTCATAATAAGTGAATAAATTGGAAGATACCGTGATTATTTAATTAAATTGAATTTACTGACTGAAGGGTTTGGGTAAGGTCTAGTTATAATATACAAATCTGTGATGCACCTAAATTGCGGCAACCAAAAATATTCAGCCAAGCAGCAAAAAAAAATATTTTTGGTTTCGGTCGAAATTGTTTTTTGAAGGCCGAAACCATTGAACAAAATTGTGGCATTTAATGAGCATGTTTTAATTGTGTCAGTGTCGGTTTTATGCACAAAACATGGATACGCTACAACAAGTAAATATGTGAGCAGTGTGGATACTCTTCACAATGACCAAAACTAGATGCTAGAAATAGAAAAAAAACACAATCTGCTGAAATATCGCTTATTGCCGAAGAACTATTTCAACGGGAGCCAGTTACATAAACATAGCAACAACTGAACATGTCAAGACTATGCTGAACTGAACATGAACATGTCAAAACTATGCTTTAAGAACCAGTCGAGTAAACTAGCAGTTAGTCAAATTAGAACAATCTACTTTTTATATAACTGATGTAAAAGAAAAACAGGTTACACTTTATTTTGATAGTCCACTTTAGACATTCTACTAACAGTAAGTAACTTTACAACTTCATGTCAACTAGCAGTCATTAGAGTATTATCCCCTCTTCTTTTTATAACAGTAGACTGTCTGTTTAGGAATAGGAATGTTGTCTTGAAGGGTCCACAGGTCTTCTTTGTCGCACATACAACGTACTGAGTATGAGAAACTTTGCAAGTATATGTCAACTTATTCTACTAACCCTAAACCTACCCTAACAGTCTACTCTGAGAGTTAGTTGACGTGTAGTTAAAAAGTTACTTATAGTTAGTAGAATGTCTAAAGTTGCCTATTGAAATAAAGTGTAACCGAAAAACATTATGACAAGTCTTAAAGAAAACAATTAGAGGACTTAATGCCCATTCACACCAAGGGCGTTTACGATAACAATATAGTTTCTTCTGAATTATTCTAAAATTGTTCTAAATGTAAAAGAATAGCCAAGACCACACTACAACTATACAGAAGAAAAATATCTTTGGAATCACTTTCAGAGAAAAAAAAATTTCAGCTGATGAATGATGAAAACATTGACAGCCAATCAGAATCCATCCTGCTTTAAACAGCTCAAGCATTTAGAGCGGCAATGACAAAACTGCAAGTGCATACTTAAAATAAACTGAATGTTAATTGTGCCTTAGTCTGTGCACTAATATAATTTTAGTTATCTTATTATTCTTGGGATGTTCAGGCCTATAAAAGGGATAGTTCACCCAAAAATGTAAATTGTGTTATCATTTACCCTCATGTCTCTCCAAACCTGTATGAGTTTCTTATGTTGAACACAAAATAATGTATTTTGAACAACGGTGGTAATCAAATAGTTGATGGTCCCCATTGACTTCCATATCATTTCTTATATTCAATGGGACTAACAACTGTTTGGTTCATTTTTGGGTAAACTATAACTATAAAGGGATAGTTCCACCTTCAGTTGCTGGTCCCCATTGACTTGCATAGTGTTTTCCCCAAAATGGGGACCAGCGAATGAAGGTGAACTATCCCTTTAAACTTTAACTAGTCTAAGCAGTTCATGCAATCGGTTTGATTTATCACCTGAGGAAATAATGCCTTGAGCAGCATACCAAGATTAATAACCCAATTACTCAAATTTTATTACCCAAACTTTAATTTCAGCTTCAGTTTCGGTTTTTGGCTAAATGCAAACTTTAATTTTGGTTTCAGTGTTTCTAATAAAAAAATATGCATATCTGTTATGGTCTTGTTGGTTTACTAAACATAATAATCTAGCATTAATCCTTATGGTCTGTGGTCGTGCTAGTATTTTGTACATGCTGTGTACTGTGCTGTCTTGGGAGTAAGCTGGTGTTAAGTGTTGTGTCAAGGACACAATGGTGTTGGCAAACCCAGCAACTCTTCTATTCAAGGATCTTCCACGGTCCAGATGTTTAACCACAACCCCAGCACAATGCACTTTATATGTAAAGTCTTGTCAAGTCCTGACATGGCCTGATTATCACCAGGTCAGAGTTCAGGAAGAAGCATTTGACCTTCCATCATGTTTCGCCAAAGAACCTGGTCTTCTTCATATGGGTGTCCTTCATTATTGCATTGGTTTCTCTCCTTTATTCTTGTGCACTAGTATTTGCACTGAGACCTTGGGATTGGATGCCCGATCATATTGTGATCACTCTTTTAAGTTGGACTTCCCCCATTTGCCATCTGCCAACCTGCACCAGTCAAGGTGTTTATTGTAGTCTGAAACGCTTGCAGGGCTTCAAATGATTCCCAGCTTTTTCATTGTGTTGGGATCAAACTCAAGCTTGGCCACTTCCACATGCCCCTTAATTGCCGCCGGTGGGTGGTTTTATTAAACGTTTTTAGCATTTTTTGAAGGAAGCCTGCTTCAGGATTTTGGTTTCGGTCCAGGGAGGCATTGCTAACCACATGCTAACCAGGATCCCTGTGTGAAAGTGGGTGGGCGTCTAAAAGGACCTTTAAGATCTTTCAGGACTGAACGTTTTGGGAATGTTCTGCCTCTAACCAGCCTGTCTCTCTTCGACTTCCTGTGTCTTGTACACTCTTTCTCGTCCTTTTATTTGTCTTTAACGAACGCTGCACTCGCTCTCTTTCTCTCCACCCAAACTAAAATTGTTCCTCTCCACACAGGGGAGCGTGGGTAGTTTTATTGGTCTAGAGGGGAGGCGGAGTTGGTTACAACGGTAAGGGTAGGCGGAGAGGAGGGGGGGAGTAGTGGAGGATCCTGGGTAATTAAGGCAAATGGCTCCCAGATGGCGGGCTGTCAGTGACGTGAGGAGAACGACAAGCTCCAAATGGGAACCAGATGCAGCGGCGGTTGCTTTGAACTCGCCGGTGATGCGCTCAAGAGGCGAAATCGCTGGCAGGGCTGGCGTCCTCCGAGCACAAGAAAGAGAGAGATGAGGAAAAAGAGGAAGGAGGAGAGAGGGAGAGACGGTTATTAACAGAGCCTAGGTCAAATACTTTAGTCACTGGAATTGTCGCGCTGTGCTTCGGCCAGCTTCATTTTTGTAGAATTTGTCAAATATGAGAGGAAAGCCACTAGACTTTTCTTCTTTTGGCCAAGTTTTTCACATTTCTGGAAAGGCTTTGATCAGAACTGATGTTAAGCTGACAAAACAATCTATCTGAAACTATTTAACAACAATTTTACAAAATCAACTTCTTAAATAATTTACTAATTAAAGATAAATAGTCTTGTCCGAGTATTATTAATCAAAAAAAATATATTTATTATTAGTGTATTTTATAATACTAGAATTTCTTAAAAAATATTTGTCATAATAAATATTTGTTATGCCCCAGAAGACCCCTTAAAGTAATAGTTCATGGAAAAATTGGTAACACTTTAGTATTGTAAATGTACTATTGACTAGTTGCTCATTAACATGGCTATTATTAACATATTGGCTGATTATTAGTATAAAGCACATATTCTGCATGACCATATTCTACATCTCTAATCCTACCCAATACCTAAACTTAACAATTACCTTACTAACTATTTATAAGAAGCAAATTATGGGTTTATTGAGGCAAAAGTCATAGTTAATGGTTTGTTAATAGTGAGAATCGGACTTTAAAATAAAATGTGACCAAAAAAAATTAATGAAAATCAATTTACTGTACCCCATGACTTATTTTGTGGAACACAAGAGGAGATGTTTTAGGGAATGTAGTATGGTTGTTTCTTCATTTAATTGCAATGCATTTTCAAGCTTCAAAAAAGACCCCAAAGCACCACTAAGTATCATAAATGCAGTCCATGAGTCTTCTGAATCCAGAAATGGACTAAAATTGAATTAGTTTTTAACTAACAATCTTGACATCTGCCTCGGCGGCTTGGGTTGGCGAGATCAAGAGAGAAGTAAGAACGAATCATTCTTGTGAGTTGATTGTTTGAGTTCAACTCACTAGTGATCCAGGTGCAGTGGTTAACAGGTTAAGATCATCTATAAATAATAATCTAAATGTCCTTATTCCATGAAAGAAAGAAGGTCATTTGGGTTTGGAATGACATGAGTATGAGGAAATGATAGCTATTAACCAGCCATTTAACTATGGTTTAACATTTTGCATAAAGATTTTGAAAGAAAAAGCAGTCTTATAAGTGCAGCTATCACAAATATAACATTAAGCGAATGTTTTTTATGCATTGTTCTGATTTTTAGGACGGTGGTGATGCCCATTGCTCAGGAGTTTTCCCCAGACGTCGTGTTGGTCTCTTCAGGGTTTGACGCTGCAGAAGGACACCCTGCTCCTTTGGGAGGATACACAGTCACTGCTAAATGTAGGATATTTCTTGAAATATCATATTGCTTATTCAAAATATAAATTCTTATAGACAGCTTCAAATTAAAATGAATTTATATACATTTGTAAACAGTCTCAGAATATGTATTGGATGGTAATGTTGTCATTGGTCTCTCCACAGGTTTCGGCTATTTGACTCGGCAGTTGATGACGTTAGCAGGAGGACGCGTGGTTCTAGCATTAGAGGGAGGTCACGACCTTACAGCCATATGTGATGCTTCTGAGGCCTGTGTCAGCGCTCTGCTGGGACTGGAGGTCAGATTTCATGCATAAGCAAACACCATCACAAGAATTCATTTATTATACCTTTATAATTGTATTATAACATTGCTGGTCACAAATAATCAGCACTGTTGTTATGTAAGGGTGTTAACATGACTTTTCTGGCAAAGTCTCGTATGACGTGCTCTTTGTTTTAAAGGAAAAACAAAAACACCCTTTTTCATCTCGTTTTCTCTTAGGAGCCTGTTCCTGAGTCGACTCTCCTGCAGACGCCCAATGCCAACGGAGTGCTTTCACTCCAGAGAGTGCTACAAATACAGAGTGAGTGTCGTCCCAATCTGCCTCTAATTATCCTGAAATGCACTGGCTTCCTGGTAGCACACATTTGTTTAATTTTTGTAATTAATTATAATCATGATCGTCGTTGTTTCACCACATGGTTCCTGCTCTGCCAAAATATTCCTATAAAAACAACGGTATGGGATGCACTACGTGGCGTACACTACTTCTCTCATGCTTTCTGTGCGTTACTGACATTATCTGCCTGCATCTATTTAGTTTTCAACATTGTTGTTGACTTCTAACTCACATTTTAAAACCTGTATGACTTTGTTTCTTCAGTTGAACACAAAGAGAAATGCAGAATGTCCAAGCTGCTTTTTTCTGACCACAAACGTGTGCAATGATTCATGCAGTTGAGGTCCAATAAGCACGTTTTATTATTATAATTTAAAATGTAGTCTTTATACAATATCTGACCAAAAAGTCCCCATTATCTTTCCTTCTGCTGTAGTTCTCCAACATCATGGAAACCTCATTGGCTCTTGCACATCAAGCAGAGCTTCTGTTTACCATATTTGATGTGCTCTATGTGTGTGCATTGAACAATTATGTGAATAAAAGCCTAAATTAAATCTGTTCATTCTATAAAGTGATCTGAAAGTGTACCTCCAGAAGACTTGGTTCATATGGATTACTTTTCCAATGTCTTTATGAACTTTTTAACACGTCAAAGATCTGGTTACGTGGATTTCAATGCAGGGACAGACATCTCTCAGGTTTCATTAAAAATGTTTTAGTTTGTGTTTTCAATCATCTTAGGGTTTAGAACATGAATATGAGAAAATAATGACGGAATTGTAATTTTTGAGAGTACTATCCATTCAAGTTGTATGCAGTATTTTGCAATTGCTTTTTTATATTTACATTTCATGGAAATGAGCAGCTTTAACATTCTGCAAAATATCTATTTTTGTTATTCACTTTAGATAGAAAGTCGTACATGTTTGGAATGGCATAAGGAATGGTAAATTATGTCACAATTTAGTCCTGTCTGTTAATTCTGATATTTCTGTCTCAGGTCAGTATTGGTCGTCACTGAAGCCGTTGATGGGCACAGTGGGGATGTCGTTTCTGGGTGCCCAGAGGAAAGACTATGAGGAAGCAGACACAGTGAATGCAATGGCGTCCCTCTCCGTGGGTGTCTTGACCAACAGAAGGTGAGATCTGATGAAGAAATTGTGCTAAATGCAATTAATACTATTTGACCACTACTCTATAGTGGTCAATCCTGTTCTGTTTTGTACACAATTTGTTCGGTAAATTTCAGTGTGATCAAGGCTATTATTGTTAACTAAAACTATTAAAAAAATTTATTAAAGGGGTCATTGGAAACCCATTTTAAACAAGTCGATATGAATCTTTAGGGTCTTAATGAAAAGTCTATAACATACTGTGGTTAAAATTTCTCAATGATAGTGTGAAACACCACCTTTTCACCTTTTTAAACAGCTGTGTTCACAGCGACCCGTTTTGGTGCATGTCCCTTTAAATACTAATGAGCTCCGCTCACCCCGCCCCTCTCCTCTGTGGGGTGACGAGCCATTCTCTGAGACTGTAAACTTTAGCCGTATTCATCGTGAAACTTGCTAACTAGCAATAATAGTTTTTTTACTAGCAAAAAAAAAAGATTCATAAAAAAACATACTCCCTTCTTCTGGAGAAGTGAAGAAGCTGGATCACGAATGATTCGCGCGAACATAAACGTATTTAGGTAGATCGTGGGCGCATTCCCTTCAAAAACAAACATAATCCACTGCGTCTTCAGCAGCTCAGATGTCAGGAGTAAATGACAACTGCTATGTTCATTATTACATCCAACAACTCCTATTTATACAACTCTCTTTAAGACATTCTTATCTACCCCGTTGAAACAATGGCAGACTGATTACATAACATTTAAATATTAGATCGAAAATTAGATTAAAAAAATTAGAAATGGTGCCTTTGCAACTGAACTGAAATGAAAAATGATAACTGGTAATAAAAACTAAAACTGAAATAAAAATAAACGTTAATAGTAATATAAAAAAGACTAATTCATAATTCAAAATATTAATAAAGCTATGATAGTATACAAATAATACTAAAATATGAGTATATGACAGCTGCATTCTACAACCAAATTTACTTAGTTTAATTTAGGTAAAGCCAGATTTTCCTACAGGATTTGTTTTTGCAGAAAGGGGCTAATCTGTAATTCAATTCATGTTGATGTTTTCACAGGTGCTTGTTTCTTTTCTAATCTATGCTGGGCTACAGAGCTTTTATTACATTCTTGAGCGTAAAAACCAAATGCTGGTTGTTCGATGCTAAACATAATCCTATTTTTTTTTACAGCCTTGCTGATGAACCCATGGAGCACGACGAAGACTCCCTTTAAACCAGGTCTTTATGCATCTGAAAACTGTCCAGTACCAAATGGCACTCCACACCATGTGAACGAGCCGTGCCTCAAGACCAGCAGTGCCTCAGGGGGCGTGGCTTCCTTCATCATGGCCCCTCCCCCAAGACACCACCTCAACACTGACCACCAGCGCAACGCGGCTAAGCTAAAAACCCACAGCTACAGTTCTGCCGGGGCTCTGGGATCCACGTCATCTTCTCCATTCGCATACCACAAACAAACACACTGAGTGTGTTTTTAACATTCACTAAAAGAATGCGCTGAAGGACTCCAGTCGTTCAAATATTCAGCTCCGGTGCCTCAAAAGAGACTATTTACTTTAGCTGGAGATGCGAAAGCAGATTTGCAGGAACGGTTGAGGATTATTTAACCTTTTTTAAAGGCAGCCCACTTTACTACCCCTGACAAGAGGACTGTGCTCAGAGAAAATGAGGGGTTTCCTTGCACCTGGCAACCACAAAGTGGCTTCGCTCTATGATGTCATTACTATTAACCTATTTAACCACTAAAGAAGAAAACGATCTTGACAACTGTGGGTCTTATAAATCGTCTTTTTTTTTTTGCACTGTGCATTCCATAATGTGAACCGTGAAATTTTCCAAACCACTGGGACAAGAAAGATCCAATTCTCTATCTAGTCTTACGCTTAACGTTCATACTTTTTTTTTTTTAAGTGGAGCAAAAAACAGTTGCATTCTTGTCAAGTTCAGCTACATTCTACCTGCATTCCCAGCAATGAAGGCTGTAAACTTGAATACTTCGAGATACTTATTTGAACTGATTTTGTGTATCTGATTTAATGCCTCATGTTTTTAAAGGCCAGAGGGACAAACCAGCTATGAGCAAGTTTATTGCACACAGCCACCCAAAAACATACATATACGCCCATATTTCTGTGCATCCTTATGACCACTGTACAGTTAATATTGTGGACACAGGAAGTGCTTAAGCTTTCCCTAGACTAACTGTAACGCA
The DNA here is from genome assembly GCA_027422405.1 of Ptychobarbus kaznakovi. Classification (NCBI taxonomy): domain Eukaryota; kingdom Metazoa; phylum Chordata; class Actinopteri; order Cypriniformes; family Cyprinidae; genus Ptychobarbus; species Ptychobarbus kaznakovi. The sequence goes on from CM049794.1 coordinate 20,522,527, forward strand.
AAGTAGCTCAGTCTCTTTTAAGACCAAACTAATTTGAATATGATGTTTATATGTGTGTGTGTGTGCGTGTGTATCTATCAATCATATCTTTTGTCTGTTCTGTACTCGCAATCTAACCTCGATTGACCACAAGCAAAAGCGCAAAACGACATTTGAATGGGCTCTCGCGGCCACTTTAATGGCAGTGTGTACAATTATTTTATAACACAATTGTCTGTATGTTTCACTGATCTTTGTTGTTTTGGACGAGGGAAATGACCAGCCTGTTAAACCTGTGGAGAAGATATTTCTCAAGTTGGTGCGCTGTTGGTGATTTTCTTTCATTGCTGTGCACTTACTGGCGTTTTTGTTTTGTTTTACGAGGGATGCATTGTTTTTGGATGGCGTTGTGTTTTCCACAGCCTGCACATAGATGTCTAATTCACACCAGTTGTGTGGATGAAGTTTATAGTGATATTAAATATGTCTCTCAGCCTCTGGGATTCACATTTACGCTATCATCAATGAACCGAAATTAATATCACACCAAAACGGACAGACCTTTAAATATTGTGCCACTCACCAGCATGTTCGGTTTCAAAAAAACATATAATTTCTAAACAAAAATCGGTCTAGTTGTGTAATCCTGATGGGCCAACCGCCAAAAATATTGTGCTGGAAATATTGCTGTACCACATGCTGTATCAGTATCTCAACGTTAATGCCGTCTGGATGGTCACCGGTTGGGACGTTACATTTGACTAGTAGCACAGTTCATGGTGCTTGTTTGACATTTGTGTTGTGCTTTTGGCTTAATGAACGCCCCGACGGCTCGCTAGGATTTGTATCGATATTCATTGACCAAATCTCATCTTTCTTGAGTTTGTGCTACTCTGCACAACCCTTTAACTCTGTATACACAACCAAATTCACACGTTAACATGCTTTCCTGCGTTCACTACAAGAAACAATCGTGACCTGGCAAATTGCTGTTATTACGAACATGTTGAACAAAAGTAGAGGCATTCCTTGTGCGATTTTATCTGTAATGCTGCAGATACAAGTGCCCAGCACCTGCCCGACCAATCAGTCTTTAAATCACCCCTTTCTTGCCTTTTACCAAACCACGTGGATAGTTCTACGTTTGTAAGATTCAGTGTAAATAGCACCATCCATTTATCGATGTTATGTGAGGTTTCATGAAGACCCTGGGTAGCCTTTGCCCATCAGATCCCCGTGAAGACTGTTGTAAAATAGAGCAGATGCAGACATTCACTCATTAATGAAGTCATAGCTAATCGCTCAGAACTAGCGGCGGTCTTGCTGCGTATTTATAGTACTTCAAACAGTGCACTTGCATTTCACCATCAACAAAACATGCCTGTTCATCTTCAGACTGATTGAAAGCGACTTGGTTCGTGACAATTCGACAGCACTTAGCGACAGTTTCACCGGGCCGTTGGGACTGTGACTACAAACAGATCTTGACATTCCGTTGTAGTTTGGACACTGATATGCGTCTTACATACAGTTCTGTTTTAGTGGTGTATTTTTACAATAGCTTTGTGCATTTGTACTGTTTTGATATACCTCTCAAAGCGCTTGTATTCTCTCGTCTCTCCGAACCCTTTATGAAGTAAAACGGAGAGCGTGTGCTGTCGTCATCGCTCGTGTAAAAGCATACCAGCGCCGTCTTAATTCGTCTTAAGTCATTTATTCCCTTTTGCCTTCTTGTATGGACAATGTAAATAGTTTCCTAAGACCAAAAGACTTCACCTACGTGCCTTGAAGTACTTTACCTGTCGACCCCACTAACTGGATCCGTTTAACAAAGCATAACAGAAATGATGTTTTCGAATCTTCATGTACTTAACGATTCCCTTATTTCCCATTTCTTTTATTTCTCCGTGTATAGAAAAGAATGTCTATTTTGTACTTGTTTCTATCTTCCTAATTAAAAAGAAAAGCATTTTTTGTTTGCCTGAATTTCATTCGGCTTTGTCATTTTTATGTGTACTACTGCTTATATTGTCTGAACATCAAATACCAGCGAGCTGAAAGAAAGAAATCAAATCCATTCGCACACATCCATTTGTTTTCTATTAATTGAGAGACATTCACTCAGATCTACAGCATGCTCTTTTTATTTTAGCATAGCAATGCTGTTAGAAAAATATAAGATAACTATGGTCCCTGCTGGAAATGAATACAATGCCAGCATTTCCCACCAAAACAGCTGCTGCTGCTGTTGTTATTAATAACTTTAAAAAGCCACTAAATTCTTCAAAATAAAAAAGCTTACTCTAAAAGCATCTCGTACTGTTTAAAGATGCCATATTTTGGGTTTAACGGTATGTGCCATGATACATTTTCAAAGGTGTTTCGTGCATCTATTGAAGCATCTAAGAATGAATCAGTACAATTAAATATTGCACATGCACACAATCAAATAAATCTGAAATACTTGATTAATGACTGGCTTGAAGCCACTGGATCGCTCATACTGGTCAGTGGTTCATCTGGTCACTGGTTTCCTCTAAAACGTTTAGGCTTCTGCTTTAGTTTGGGCCACTATGGCCGTGTGCTTTGCACTTTGCTTCAAACATACATCTTGTAATTGCTTTACCTAATTACACGTACTAAACAGCAGAACGTGGCACTCTTGTGGTGAGGAGGTCTGTCTTATTTCTTGCCAACCAGACACATATTTATTGAAGCTCAAACTAAAAAGGATAATGCCAAGTTTATGTGCAGACCAAGTTCAGCTGACATTTTATTCTAATTAACTAATTAGCGGTGTCTGGATTCTAAAGAATTTGTACGAGCAGAATAAGAACACCTTGATCTATCATTTAAATCTTTTAGAATCTTTTAGGTCTTTTACATTTCTAATTTTGTTAAATTATTTATTTTTCTTCCCACGTTTTATTACACTAAAAGGCATAAACAAAGTAGTACCTCTCAAAACTTAAAGTGATATTTCACCCAAAAATGAAAATTCTTGTCACCAATAACTCACCCTTATGTTGTTCCAAACATGTAAGACCTTCGTTCATCTTCAGAATACAAATTAAGATATTTTTGATGAAATCCGAGAGCTTTCTGACCCTCCATAGACTGCAACACAACTACCACGTTCAAGGCCCAGAAAGGTAGTAAAGACATCATTAAAATAGCCCATGTGACATCAGTGGTTTAACCTCAATTCCATGAAGTTACGAAAATACTTTTTGTTCGCAACGAATAATAAATAATGACTTTATTCAAATAATCACATTATTTAACGATTTTTTCTCTTCCGGGTTAGTCTTTGCCGAGAGAATTATAATGTCATGCGTGTGGTGCTGCTGAACACTGAAACTTTTTTTAAGGTAAGTTTTCGCAAACTATTTATTTTAGCTACATTTAATTACAAAAAATACATTGAAAGTTAGTCAGCTAAATTTGTTTATTTAAATATAGCTAAAATAAATAGATTGCAACCACTTTCCTTAAAAAAAATGAGGAAATTCAATGAATAATTTTTTCAGTGAACCTGCATAAAACCTTAAACAGTCTTCGTAAACATATCTTAAGATTTCGACAGAGAAGGATGTCTTATTCGAACCAGAAGATACAGACGATGAACTCTCATGAACGTTGAGTTGAAGACTGACATGGAAGAGAAGAACATTTGTAAAGTCGTTACTTGTTTTCTTTGAGCACAAAAAGTATTCTTGTAGCTTCATAAAATTAAAGTTGAACCACTGATGTCACATGGACTAATTTATCGATGTCTTTACTACCTTGCTGGGCATTGAACGTGGTAGTTGCATTGCTGTCTATGCAGGGTCAGAAAGCTCTCATATTTCATCGAAAAAATATCAAAATTTTTGTTCTGAAGATGAACCCTCCGAAGGTTCCTAAAGCGTAAGACCTTCGGAAGGTTCATCTTCCGAATTTTTTTTTTATATTTTATTTCGATGAAATCCGAGAGCTTTCTGGCAGAATAATTAATGACAGAATTTTTGAGTGAACTAACTCTTTAATGCATTTGCTAATCACCAATTAATTTTGCAGAATTAATCTTACAGCTTTATTACTTTTTTTTAAACGTAACAACCTTTACATTTAGACGAATGTGGTATATACCATGACACAATTGCTACACTGTCACAGAAGCAATAATGTTGGCTAATATACAGCATAAATGACAAGCGCAACAACTCTGAAATGATCAGATCTGTATATCAGGGAATATAGTGAGTCTACGTAGCATTTTTCCATCAGGCTAGCTGGTATAGGTTAGCTATAAGTGTAGAGTCCTTATGACAGTCAATGTCTGCCTCTGCGTGACCATACATAATCAAAGTCAATGAACGCTGATCTCAAATCAGCACTCTGCCACTCAATCCGAGTCATTTCCAGAGTTTGAATCAGAGTCGTGTGGGATAATCTGAACAATCTTAGTTCCTTTAGATGCTGGAGGGTCATTTTTTGTGTTTTGTTGTATTGCTCCATTAGAAGAAGGGGAAAAGTGTTGGCTTGTAGTTGAAGCATGATGTCCTCTGGGATAGTGGGATACTGTTGAGATGGACAGAAGGGGAAGAGCATGTCAGAAATGTTTATATGGACAGTATATATTGATTTGTATATGCATGGGTTGTTCACATATAGCTTTTGTGGTCAAAAATAAATTTAAAGATTACATGGAGTATTTCGCAGTTTAAAAAACTGCATTTGTCACATGCCATTTGAAAATGGACTTGTGAAGGTGTAAAGGTTTGGAATAAAGACAACCATATTGGATGAAACATTGAGGAGAGGAAGTATTTGGTGTTTGGATCTGGATTACTTCATAAACAGCTTTATTTAAATTGCTCAATCAGTTTGCTGGAACCTGCATGTCATCTCAGCCTAAAGCGAAAGAATCATTCCCATGAGCACCGGCAAACACGTTGACTCATCTCGCATAAACAAAGAACATTGCTAAAGTAATACAGTATGTGGTGAATGTGACTAGTCCAAGGAAACCACAACCCAAAATAAATCCTGACAAAGAGCCGTAGTTAAATTTTTTCACAAATCAGCCAATCAAGACAAAAAACAATACCTGAAGATGCTATTTTAATTGATTAGGATTATGACAACTGCCAGAACTGGTTAATAAAAGTGGTACAAAGTTGAACCTCAATGGTCTTTGAAGATGTTTTTTTGTTATTTGTGATTTTGGCTGTTTATGCTAAAAACATATTTATTTTCTAATAATTGTTTTTTTAAGTGTGTACAATTTATTGCTAATATTGTGTCATTTAAATGCAGAATGTAAGAAACTGCTCCAGAGAAAACTCTGCATACCTGTCATTTCTATTGGTGCCAGGGTACGTTCTGCACATCTCTTGCCTGTTCTTTTATTACGTATTTAAGTTTATTTGATTGCAATGACAGCTTGAGACTCTAACAGCACAATTTCTGTCAAACTCAGTGCAGAGATGTGAAAAATGTGTAGAGATTTAGTCTGGACGTGGGCTCAACTAACTGTTGCCGAATATCTTTGTTTCAGTTGCATTTACAGGGGAATTTCACCATCCTAAAACTACGCGATGCCAGTTAAATTTTTCCCAACTCTCGAAATCAATACCATTGATAAGTCACACATTCACTAAAATCTTCCTCTTCATATATGCTAACATCAAACTTATATATATCATCAAACTGAATTAGTGTGTGTATTTGTGTGTGTTGTATGGCGTGTATCTCTCTCTCTCACACACACACACACACACACACACACACACACACACACACACACACACACACACACACACACACACACACACACACACACACACACACACACACACACACACACACACACACACACACACACACACACACACACACACACACACACACACACACACACACACACACACACACCTCTGTAACACCCCACAACTGTTTCCAATCATTAGGTTCCTGCGTGTCTAGGCCTGGTCGCCTCTGATTGCACGACACTGGATACGAGATCCCGTGAAGGGCAGAGGGAGGGCGATTTACACCCGTGGGCTAAAGGAGAGTCCTCTCCACCTTTTCCTGCTTCCTGTTCACTCACTTTTCTTTTCCTTTAATGATTTTTCTTTGTTCCCCGTTATCTTTAACAGCAGCACATGGCCCCTGGTTCTCAGACTGAGATCACAGTGGAAAATGTGAAATAAGTACATATTCGTTTTAAATATGTATTAATTACATAGTAATTAATGATTACCTATGTACTAACATATAATAAATAGTTATACATAAATTTAGTTATAAATATAGAAAAATATATATATGCATGACCAACACAAAATTATGCAGACAATAACTTTTTAAAAACATTTTTTTAAGATACTTACGTGCAGTATATTTAAATGTACTATACTATACAGTATATATGCAGTATATTTAAATGTACTTGTGGTTAAAGCAATGCATACTATGCGATCCAGAGAAGAGGCTACACTAGTAGGCCTGCGTATGATAACCTTAACAGCGGAAAATCACAAGCTGGAAGTTGTGCTGAGTCGTATTTAGGCAAACTTGACAAGTAAATGTTTACAATAAACATAGGTCACATGACATTAAGGAATTTGTCATTGGGAATAAGAATAATATCCGTTCTTCTGTAAGAGGAAACTCCAGAATCGTGGAATTAAAGAGGAGTTTTGCATTCATGTTGTATTCTTGAAATGGTTATTATCTCACAAATTCTTTTTATGCATTTCAATTTTCATACCATTAACCTGGGATTGAAATGTTTGTTTTTTTATGTTTTATTTTTCATTTAATCCAATTGACATATGTTTGAAGTTACAAATTCCTCTTGCTGAATACCTATTCCTATTTGGACAAATCTGACATTGTTAGCATTTAGTCCGTAATAAATGAGTACAACATTTAGATCAGATTAATTCTGCAAATAATGATTAAATGGACAATATCCAACACATTACAAAAATACCCTCCCTCAGACAGCTGTCTTGTCTGTTTTTTGTTTTGTTTTGTCTTTTTTTAACCTTTCTGCTGTATAATAAATACATTTAGAAACAGTTTGCTTCTAATGCCTGCAGATCTTCAACCAGATTTTGAATCTATCATACAGTCAAGGTCAAAATTAGCACAATACTTGGAAAATTATTACGCAGCATTGAACAAACTTTTAATTTATATATGTGCCTTTTTTTTTATGCTGTTGTGTAAATGTGATTCTGAAACAGGTTCACTGTTCATTAGACCAATGGCATCAGTTCAGCGGGTGAGTGCTACTCCAGCTGGTCAAAGGTCCAGCCACAAAAACAGGTTCTGTTCCAATGCTGCCCAAGCCACAATAAGGGCCAGGAGGCAGTAACAACAAACCCCTGAAAAAAACCTTTAGGTGTTAATACCCTTACAGATTATTATATTAGTAAAAGTAATATCATAACTTGATGTTTGTTGTAACTAGGCACAGAGCTTCAACGATCAGCGCTATTTAAAACAGCATACAGTACAGCCTCTGTCTGTATAAATTATGATATATATATATATATATATATATATATATATACTGAGATAATGCACTCTGCATTCTCTGTGGAATTAATTCAACAACTGTTTTGGGTGCATTTTGATTATCCATAATTCTACACACACCATAAATGGAGGAAACGTAAAAATCGCCCCTAAATTCATTAAACACTGTAGCCTATGTTATAAAATAAATCAATGAGCAAGTGATTTGTTCATATTTCTGATAGAGAAGCTTGAACTTGCAGATCAACAACTTGGACTAAACCAGATCCATGTGCTCATATCAGCTACCATTTGCCATAACATTTCACTGACATACCTGTAGAGGGTTGCTCTGAGAAAAAGTGAAAAGGTCGTTGTTGGAAGGTCAGAGGTCAGCTTTAGGGAGGGTCAAGTCATGGCAGCAGGAGTCAAATGGCTGTTGCGGGTGAATTTGAAGCCACAGCTAGTAGACAGACAGCGCTAGATTTAATAATCAGAGTCACTTTCTCTGGGGCAGAATGCAGGTTCAGAGTTTAGAGGCTGGTTGTGTCTGGAGGGTCGTATAGGGCTGTAGGATCAGAAACGGGTGAACATCTAATGAGTGGCGGACATGGACCAAGCGCCCTCCATCCTCCATACGGAGAAGGCGTAGCTCAGCCTTTCGTGGGCCAGGTAGTTACAACTGGCCAGCTTGGCATCCATTTCATCACTCTGGAGAACCTGGTAGAGAAAGTCGATGTATCTCGAAGCCAGTTTGAGGATCTGAATCTTGCTCAGTTTGTCTGAAGGCAACGTGGGGATGATCTTCCGCAGCGAGGCGAAAGCATCATTTAGGGACTGCGTGCGCTGCCGTTCCCGGACATTAGCGATCCCCCGTTGCGAGTGGAGGTCCTCGAACGGTTGGCCAGGCACAGGTGATACCGTGCTCACGGTGGGCACTAGGGAGGCCGCAGAGGTCAATGAGGAAGAAGGAGAACTCCTCTTGGGCCGCTTGGGGCAGGAGGGAGTGATTGTAGATGGGCCCTCTAGTGACGTCTTGACGTCCTGTGTTAGGGGTCCACCAGGCTCTTTCTTGGGACCTGTCAGCCGCTTTCGAGCACCCGTTGGTGGTGCAACAACGACGGCGCACTTGTTAGAGCGACGTTCTTGCTCCTCTTCACTGGGTAGGACCCCACCCTCGGGAAAGTCGCCACAAGACTGTTCCTCTCGCATGACGCTCGGTCGTCCTTGTCAATCCCGTGCTTCTATCGTATTCCGATTCTTCGCTTGCGGCTCAGTTCTTTGCCTTGGACAATTTTAAAGGAAAGCAACACTAAGCACTGCAAAAAAGCGAGAAGGTGCTTTTTCTGAACTTAAGATGGTGCCAGATCATGCAGCCATTGATCTGGGTATGCAAAAATCTCAGTCTCCTCAGTACGTCATGTAGCTCTAGGTCAGTTCTTGAAACCTCAAAATCACTATATGGTTGTCAGGTCTTTTATAACAGCCAGTGCCTAAGTCTTCCAAAGCCCTTCCTACTTTGATCAGCGATTGGTTAAGAGGTGGATTGGTTGAGGGGTGGAGCCGCTCAAAGGAAATAGGAAGGCGATGCACGTCGCGATTGGAGGATAGAGCCAGAGGGAAGGGGCCGCGATCTAAGGTGGCGGCAAAGACTCTGCTGTAGAGTTTTCTTGAAATTGTCTGAAGCATATTGGTTCCAGATTTCTCCTGAAACAAGCCTTCGGTCCATACACACCCCCTCCACCACTCCACCACCTCTTTTTTCCCCCAGCACAACCTAAGATAGACAATAGGAGGGAGCTGAGAAGCAGGCTTGCTGTTTTGCATGCTGTTTCATGCTATCTCTCTGTTGACTTTATGGCACGGTGAGGTTTTCAAGGGTAAACTAAACTTTATTTTGAACATGCTGCGTGAAAACTAAACTTTGCTAAGTGTCTATGTATGTCGCATGTCTATGAACAATCGCATTTCTCAGACATGTCCTTGCATATAAAAGTGGGACAGTGAGTCAGTTTTTGTACATTGCTGATTGTGTCAAATTCATCTGTGTATGAATTTGCATAGGTTAGTGGGAAAAGTTGCCATCTCACATGCCCATGTAGTTTCAAATAACCATGAACATAAATTGAATGTAGAACAGTTTGTTTCACTTAAAAAATGTTAAAGCATCATATCAGCACACTATTAGCTAGTGTTTTGTTTGAGTCTGAGGAAAAACAAAGGCAGGAGTCAGGACTGGTGTAGACCACAAAGTGAATCTGGACATGAATTAAAACATCACATCAATATTTTTAGCTTTATTTTGACCTTTATGACTAAACACAATGTGTCAATTTAAATTAAACCAAACTTGCCTTGATTGTATACTGTCATTATGATTGTTATTTTTTTTCAGAACCTCATAACGAGTGTCCTGCTAAACTTAAAATTGGTTTCAGAACCAAAGCACATTCTATGAAATTAAGAAACACAATGAATTCATTTCTGAACAGAATTGGCACTCTAATCAACAGTTAAATGCAAACAATGGGCCTCATTTTTCAGTCTCTCTCATGTCTCTCTAGCAGATTAAGAAAACTGACAGATCTGTTATGTAGCCGTGGGGGGCAGCAATCATTTCAAAAGAGAGAGGGACATAAAATAACGTTCAGTGGAAGACCAAGACATTTCTGACCTAGTCATGTAATTGTATCCTATTTGTATTGTCTTGCTATTAAAATTTTTTGGTAATAAAGAACAGAACAGAAGAACATCATTCATTTTCAGGAGAGATCAGAAGCCAGGCTTTGGCTGAGCTGTGAGTGTTAGATCAGTGTTTCTCAGCACTGGTCCTGTAGTACTCCATATCTAACACACCTGATTCAACATTATCAGCACATTAACAGAGGCCACATGAACTAAGTGCCAGATAAGTGGGAAATACAAAATGTGCATTGTTAGAGGGCTATTCACAGTTACATCTAAGAGATACTATGCAGCATACAGTAACGTCACCTTGTATATTTCAGATATGCAATGGAGACAATTTTCAGTCACTAATATTTATCCCTTGTGCCGTGCTGAAACTCCTTTACCTAATTTGGTTTTCCTGGTCAAAAATTGGCAGGCTTTTAAAAATTGCTTGTAATTATCATACTAACTTGCTCTTATCATGCTATATTTTCACCAAATATTGGAATCTATCTTTTTGTCAGCTTGTTTTCTTTCAATTAGCACAAGTTTTGTATTTATTTTTGGAACTGATTGATTATAGCCTCACTGATCTGAGTTTATGCACCTCATCTTTTGAGGAAAAACAATATTTGAGGACAATTTTGCCAATTTTCCCTCAAAAACTGAGGTGCATTTGCTCTGATCAATGAGGTCTCAGTCAGTCACAAATAAAATCTGTATAACTGTATCAGCAAATTTTTGTTGGCTTGTAGGTAAAAAAATACAAACATTATCAAAAACGTTTTGGGGGTTGTTATCCCGTGTGTGAGTAAATACGTTTTAGTACAAAAAAAGGGTCAAAATGACGGGAACACGACATTAGGTTTACTAAAGCAGAAAGTAAAAAGTCATGCCCATGTGTGACAAGACTAAGATCATTCATAGTAAGACTTGAGACCAGATAAAAATTCTAGGATTAAATTGATGTACCTTTTTACTCTATTATGAGATCACATTGGATTAATATAATTTAAAACCTGTAGAAACACCTTGGTCTATCAGTATGTTTAGGTGGAGCAATAAATGGAAACAAGGTAAACAAATCTACTTTCATGGTTCGAAAGACTTTCTATTTATTTATTTTTAAGTTTAAAAGTGTATTTATAAAAAAATATATATATTTATTTAGCTTATTTGAAAGTTAATTTCATATTACAATAGTAGAGGACAAGATATAAAGGAAAAACAGGAAATAAGAAAAAGCAATGGCACAAGTCGATTATTGACAATGACATTGCTATTATGAGCAACATGTCTTAATGTATTAAAGCATGTGCTCAAACTGCTAGGTTATGGCTCTAATATCATTTATTTGTGAATGGTGTTCACATTTATAGATGTTTTTTTTTTTTTTTCATATCATTAAATGTGCATGTACAGTGACCCTTTCCACACTGCTCCATTTTGTCACAAAGAGTTGGAGGCACTTTCACTGGCATTTTAGCTTGTTTAGATTTGCACCATGGTGGTCCCCGTCAAAATCAGCCTCCGGAGCAAATCTGATCACATGTCCCTCCCACACCGCGCACCTGCGTCTGATCAAGACATTTATACACCACAACGTCACCGAAACTCTCTGACAGGAAATAAACAGCTTAGGGGTACCGGAGTTATGGAGAAACTATACGACGGCTGACATAAACAATGGTGCGCTGCGAGAGATTTGGACAGGAGTGGATTAGAATTGGGTCAGTGATAGTAACACAGGATCCCCTGGTGAAAGAGGTACTGGGGTCCACAAGCCTCTTGAGTCTCAGCAAATCTCTGTCTTGAAAATAAAGACCAGCGCAGATAGAGGAATGTGCATGCGGTGCACGCGGCCCAATTCAGGCACAATGTCTAAAACCTTATCCAATGTTACAGCTGGTGATTACAGTTTACTCTTTATTTGGGTTATTGCTGTGTTATTTTGGCAACACTTTAGTATTGGGACCAATTTTAACTATTAACTAGTTGCTCATTAGCATGCTTATTATTAGCAAATTGGCTGTTTATTAGTTTAGTACTTATAAAGCACATATTCTGCATGGCCATATTCTACATCCCTAATCCAACTCGATACCTAAACTAGACTACCTTACTAACTATTAATAAGCAGCAAATTAGGAGTTTATTGAGGCAAAAGTAGTACTTAATGGTTTGTTAATAGCAAGAATTGGACCTTAAAATAAAGTGTGACCGTTATTTTTTATACGTTTTTAAATAGGCCAAAATATGTGTAATGTTATACTCTGACACACATCAACTTATAATTTCTTCAAAAGGAGTGTGTTTTAAAATGCATGGCACAACACAATTTTTTATGTATCTATATATATTAATTTGTTCAAAATCAAATTAAAATTCAATTCAAACATACAATGACACCTCTTTTATGATGAGCGTGGTTAATTCATGTATTAAAAGGTACAACCCGAATTCAGGAAAAAAAAAATTATGCCTGCTACAGGACTAGTTTAAAATAGTTGGGATGGGGACTCCAGTTTCTGGAGTTTTGGTGTTGAAATTTGGTCCCATTCTTGCCCGATAAAGGTATTCAGCTGCTGAAGAGTTTGTGGTCGTCTTTGACATTTTTCAGTTAACGATGCGCCAAATATTCTCTATAGGTGAAATATCTGGACTGCAGGCAGACAATTCAGCACCCGGACTCTTGTACTACGAAGCCATGCTGTTGTAATAGCTGCAGTATGTGGTTTAGCATTGTCCTTCTGAAATATACGTCATCCGGAGGGGAGCAAATATTGCTCTAAAACCTTTATATACCTTTCAGCATTCATATTGCCATCCAAAACATGCAAGCTGCCCATTCCGTATGCACTTATACATCCCCATACCATCAGAGATGCTGGCTTTTGAACTGAACGCTGATGACACGCTGGAGCGTCTCCCTCCTTTTTAGCACGGAGGACACGACGTCCGTGATTACCAACAAGAATGTCAAATTTGGACTCGTCTGACCATAGAGCACTTTTACACATTGAAACGGTCCATTTTAAATGAGCCTTGGCCCACAGTACACGACGGCACTTCTGGACCATGTTCACATATGGCTTCCTTTTTGCATGATAGAGCTTTAGTTGGCTTCTGCAGATGGCACGGCGGATTGTGTTCACTGACAGTGGTTTCTGGAAGTATTCCTGGGCCCATTTAGTAATGTTAATGACAGAATCATGCTGATGAGTGATGCAGTGTCGTCTGAGGGCCTGAAGACCTTGGGCATCCAACAAAGGTCTTCGCCTTGTCCCTTACACAGAGATTTCTCCAGTTTCTCTGAATCTTTTGATGATGTTATGCACTGTAGATGATGAGATTTGCAAAGCCTTTGCAATTTGTCATTGAGGAACGTTGTTTTTAAAGTGTTTCACAATCATTTTATGCTCTCTTTCACAGATTGGAGAGCCTCTGCCCATCTTTACTTCTGAGAGACTCTACCTCTCTAAGACACCTTTTATATTTGATCATGTTACAGACCTGATGTCAGTTAACTTAATTAGTTGTTAGATGTTCTCCCAGCTGAATCTTTTCCAAATGTCTTGCTTTTTCAGCCCTTTGATTTCCAACAAGAATGTCAAATTTGCTCGTCCCATAGAGCACACACCCCATTTCAAATGCCTTGGCCCAAGGACACGACGGCACTTCTGGACCATGTTCACATATGGCTTCCTTTTTGCATGATAGAGCTTTAGTTGGCTTCTGCAGATGGCACGGCGGATTGTGTTCACTGACAGTGGTTTCTGGAAGTATTCCTGGGCCCATTTAGTAATGTTAATGACAGAATCATGCTGATGAGTGATGCAGTGTCGTCTGAGGGCCTGAAACCTTGGGCATCCAACAAAGTCTTCGCCTTGTCCCTTACGCAGAGATTTCTCCAGTTTCTCTGAATCTTTTGATGATGTTATGCACTGTAGATGATGAGATTTGCAAAGCCTTTGCAATTTGTCATTGAGGAACGTTGTTTTTAAAGTGTTTCACAATCATTTTATGCTCTCTTTCACAGATTGGAGAGCCTCTGCCCATCTTTACTTCTGAGAGACTCTACCTCTCTAAGACACCTTTTATATTTGATCATGTTACAGACCTGATGTCAGTTAACTTAATTAGTTGTTAGATGTTCTCCCAGCTGAATCTTTTCCAAATGTCTTGCTTTTTCAGCCCTTTAAAAGTATAAAGTGTAAAAAAAGGATAAAAGTGTAATTCGGGTTGTATTTTGGTACTTTTTGGGGGAGGCATAAAGTTGATAAAAAAACATGTGGTGTGATCAAAATGCAGAATAGCATAAAAACAAAACAGGAAATAATATTGTAGAGAGGATCTGTCAGTGTTAATAAATTTTTTTATACATATATCAGAACATTTGACCTTTTTATGACAAAACAAAGTCAGTTCAGGAACTAAATTGTCCCACAAAATTAGTGATATTTATGATATATATTAATAATTAATGGTAAATGTTAAAAAAACTTGTTAAGAAACAGACAAATACATTTTTATAAATATTAATAATAGATAATTAAGATGTGTGCACATGTATTTAAGGTGTAAGGAAAACATGTTCAATTTTACTTGATGGTTACACTACATGACATCAATTTTTCTTTAGAAAATGATGTAAAAGTTTTTCAAAACCATATGAAACAAACAAAGAGTACTTTTTCAATACTTGGTGCATTCTTTAAACTAGATTTATACGACTTTTCCTTGTTTTTTACATGGACACTCTCACTGACCCATATACAAACCATGTGCCTTCATGCATTTTTCTGCACAATCTTTCACATGTGCAAATGCATGCCAATCCTGAATTACCAGCACACACATATAAGACATCAACCAATGAATATACTGTAACAGAGTATATGATGCTAAAAACAGGACCAGGAAAAAGAAACATTAAAGAGAGTGCAGGAAAAAGGAAGAAATGTTGGCGAGATGAGTGTGAACCAGAGAATCTGTGGCAGGTTTGGTTTTCTTAGACCTCTCACCTTGCGTGCTACCACGTTGTTGCCTCAGTAACGTGAAGGAATTTCTGAAGGGAAAAAACAAAAGGCCCGCTCTCAGAAAAGAAGAAAAATGCGACTGAGAGGCCGAGAAAAAAAGCAAAGAGGGAAAAAGCAAAGCACTGGTCAAACAGAACCATATGGGAGAGTGTAGGGCTGGCTTTGATCTTGGCCCAACGCCTGATTGATGCTGCGCATTTCATTTCCTCGTCAAGGCCGTGACATAATGTTTCACTAACACTCAAGACCCCTCGCTCTTCTCTTTCCTCATCTCGATCCCTCGTGCCTCTGATTCACCCTGTTGCCACCTCACTGTCGAACGTTCGGGGATGAAAAAGTTTGTGCCTCGCTAAACAACACATCCGTCAACGCGGCAAAAAACATTCCGGGCTTTGAAAGGACCATCAAACGCAACATGAGAGCAAGATGTGGTCGATACACGAACTGGGATGAGTCTTTCCATATCTGAAGGTGGACATCTGCGAGGCTTGTTTGATATGGCTGCGATGACCTCACTGCTGCTAGCGTGTGGAAAAAGCCGCGTCACAGATGAAATACCATTGCAATCTGTGTTTGTGAGTTTGTTGCTACTAAAATGACAATGCAGACATAACAAACGTCCTTGCTAAGCCTCTATAAATTAACGCTGGTATTAGAACATAATGGGATCAGATGAAAGTGCCAAACACTTGCAGTGGCTTCAAAACTATCATTGTAGAGCCTTCAGAATTTTTTTTTTTTCATTTTGAACATTGATCTCCTAGCTGCAAGTTGCGAAAAAGTATCAAAACTAGAGATGTTTTTGAAGATGCATTGCAAGGTGTCTAAGATATCCATAAATGTTTCAAGAGGTTTGACTGACAACTCTCGGAGGGACTGGTATGGTAATGTACATGACAATGTTAATGTGTTTGGTCTTGGCGGAATAGATCTGCTACGCTGCTGCGGTAGAGCAAGTACCGAGACTTGCTACTGCCAATACATCCACAACATGCTGCTGTGAGCATGTAAGAAATACTGCTGCTGCACAAAAAAAAAAATATGAAATAACCCCCCATAGCATACATGAATCACCCCATAGCAGATCTATACAGGTGGAGCTGGGGAAGGCGGAGGGTTTCTGAAGAGCGCTGCAACTGCTGCAGCAAGCATTAGCTGAGTATTTAAATGTTTAGCAGCAAGCTCATTGGCTGCTGATACAAAAAGAACCAATCAGCTTCGCTATATGATAATGATGTCATTATGTCAGATTGAGTTTGACCTATCGGACTGTGCCATCTAGAGTTTCGTGCCAGAACTTTGGATTTTGGGGACCAATTCTGAATATTAAGTAAAATAGTGAGTAATAAACTCCTAATTGACTTATTATTAATAGTTAGTGAGTAAGTTGTTAAGTTAAGATATGGGGTGGATTAAGGGATCTAAAATATGGTCAGAATAAGGCAATAATATGTGCTTTATGAGTACTAATAAACAGCCAATATGCTAGTAACAGAATTGGTCCTTAAAGTGCTACAGAAACATCACATAGCAATGTCCTGTTTAGCTAGAATTAAAGGTTTAATTTAAGAGAACAGTGTGGACCAGCACAATCAGAAATGCAATAAAATGCATCTGATTTTTAGTTTTCATAACAGAGTATACAGAACAGATGAAGTGGAGCATTATGTTTTCACTCAAAGTTACAAATGGTTTAGGTTTTTCTTACACAATCCCAAAATGAAGTTTGTGACACTCTGTTGTCCTTCTTTTCGTATTCCCTCACAACTGACCTTCGCTCACCTCTCTCTTCAGAGCTCTGGGTCACCTCCACACATCTGGGAGCCATTTCCTCCCGAAAGGACTCACTTCCTGTGGGCAGTCGCTTAACATGGAGGTGTTTCTGCAAGGGGTCATGGTGGGATCATCGAAAAGGTGAGACTGATCCAGTTCCAGGTCATGAGAAATCTAGGCCTGACCTCAATGGCAAGACAAAAAAAAGGATGTTTTATTTTTAAAGCAAAAGTCCAAAAATGAAAATCCCATCATTATTCACTCACCCTCATGTCATTCCAAACCAGTTTGCGGTTATTTTGTCTTGTATAAAGTTTGAATAATCTTTTTCTTATTGTTGAAGACTTTTTTTTTGTCAAGCTCCAAAATAAAATCACCTAAGAAAAATAAGCATTAACCAACCTTAGTTTAAAAGTTTTTTTATATATATTTTTGTTATTCAAAAAAAAGTTTGCATAAGTGTATTAAATCAGCGGTTGATAGAGCATTTATTCATAAATCCATAATTATACATTAATACTGACCTTTATGAAATATCCTAACTTCTAACCCTGATTCTGAACTCATATATTCTAAAAACAGCTTAAATATTAGTCGAAATGCCAAAGGCAT
Organism: Ptychobarbus kaznakovi; assembly: GCA_027422405.1. Lineage (NCBI taxonomy): Eukaryota > Metazoa > Chordata > Actinopteri > Cypriniformes > Cyprinidae > Ptychobarbus > Ptychobarbus kaznakovi. Next base: position 20,540,112 of record CM049794.1, read on the forward strand.
CATAAACTTGATCTTCATTAGTGACCTAACATCAAAATAAAACGTAGTCCCATAGCACAGGCAAAGTTTTAAAGATCTAAACAGCACTGTAAATTCTGATGGATATTGCATAAATAGCTTTGGGCTTTTGTTCCGCACACACGGAATTTCCTTAAATTCGTTTTGAAGCTGCGTCTCCAAAGGACCTTTTAATGTCAGCATGGGCATCTGGTTTCTGCCTGATTCAAGATGGGTTCTTTTCATTCATGTCTTATGTAAATGCTATTGAACAAAAATAACTGCCAGGCCGGAGGATTCTTCCAATAACCCCATCACACCATATGGCCGCTCTCATCTTTACTGCTCTTAATTCACATCAATAATGTATCACTTCAAACGTCCAGCGATGAGGCTGATGAGCACAACCCTGCCTTAATCACAACATCTAGTACAAGGAGATGAACACAAGATTTAGTCACTTTAAAAGACGGTTCATGTTTTTAATAAAATTATTGTTGTCCTGGGTTTATTAGGATATAATATTGTATAATATAATAACAATATGGCATTTTGCAAATCACATTTTCTCTTATGCATTATGCAATGGAACCAGCACTAATTTAATAACTACCAACAACCATCAAATATGATATCCTCAAAACAGGGCCGTCAATTAAATGTTAATTTACAGTAATTAATAATATTTAACACATGCACAAACATTAAAATGAGTGTAATTAATCATGTCAACTGACCCTGAAAATTTCATGAGGAATCCCACCATCACAGCAATTAGTTTCAAAAATGTTGCAGCCATCAGAAAAGAAAATGTTTTGCCCTCGTGTTGTTCCAAAGCTATATTGCTTAAATTTTTCTCTCGAACACAAAAGAAGATCATTTGAGAAATGGCTCAGTGTGTTTTGTCCATACAACGGAAGTCAATAGTAACCAAACATCATTAAAAATATCTTCTGTTGTGTTCTGCAAAAATAAGTCATTTTGGATTTGGAAAGACATGTGGTTGAGTAAATGATGACTTTGGGTGAACTATACCTTTAAGTCCACTTTACAAACCTCTAATGACCAAGTCTGACATATTAGACACCATCAAACAGGCTAACGCAGCATTGTTTCCCTGGATGTATTGCTGCCTAGTGCACCTTTGTTTCAATTTTTTTATTACAGCCTAATTATATTTAAGAGGCATAACTGTGTGGTAGGTTGTGGGGAAAGGCATGGTCCGCCGGGCTCATGTTTGTTCCTGTGGGAGGAGGGGAGCCAGAAGTTGATTTAATAGCATTTCCACTTCAAAGTAGCCGTTATTGCTGGGTTAGGGTCCCCTATTACCTGCACAGCCCACGGATGCTTTAACAAGCACTGAGGAAAGGAAAGGCCTCTTAGAATACTGAACCTCTGTTACAACTGGGTCTAAATGGGAATTACAATTCCATCCTTATTATAACTGTGGCTTATTCAAACAAAACGTATGCACATTTGCTTTTTAATTATAGTAAAGACCTCCCAATGACTTGAAATTAAGCCAATGATATGTATTATTGCCTAACCCTAATTCAGTGCCTATGCCTAAACAGAGTCTTTAGTTAGTGCATAGTTCTGGTCCACAATATACTCACAATTTTTACTTTGTGGGAACCTTTGGACACACATAATGAAGTCCCCATTGAAAAACTAGGTTTTGTTTGACTTTAAACCTGAAAATAAACCAAACATGAAAAAATATTTAGAAATCCTATGTGGATTTCTGTGCACAGACGGGCAGATGTTCTCGCTTCCATTGAAGCACAAGATGCTCGCTGGATCATTATCAAATCATGATTGTCAAGGTTTGTTCATAAATACAGCTGTCATTACAGCAGTGGAGACGCAAACCAAATATGAAGGTATTCTGAAATTCCAAACTCAGCTTTACTTATTGTTGCATTGATAATATAATTTTGTAAGAACTGTATTATTATTATTATTAACTAAAAATGAGTGCAAGGCATTTCACTAGTGTTCTCAGACTTTTGTACCCCACATACAGAATTTCTTTCAGCCGTAATGTCATCCACTATAACAGTTGTAGTAATAAAGAAAACAGCAGAAGAGATATCTTTACAGAAACAGTTATTCTTTCAGTGTGTTGTAATGCATCAGAGATGTGTTAGACCACAAGATGGCAGATATGCATGACACTGTTCTGCCTGGTGCCTTCACTCCCAGCTGTTCCTTAACTCCCAATTCTGTGAAGAAAATGTACTAGGACTATACACCGATTCAAGATGCTGATGGTAAATATGAAATAGATTCTTAAAATAATAAAGCACCTTGGTAAAATGAATGAATATCAAATCAAAACAAATACACATTCTGAGAGATCCAAAAAAGAAACTATCTAAAACACAGCTTGTCATTTTGATAACTTGTATTCCACAGCACTAAAAGTTTTGATTGGTATGAATGTGAGTTGATGATGAAAAATAAAATATTCCACTAAAACACATTTCATTTTAATTTCGATCCGAGAGTGCATGTCAAATGGGAAATGGCACGATGCTATAATTAAACCAGATGCACTGGTTTGCATAGGTAAATTTGCACTGATATACTGCTACGATAATTCTGCTTTTGTTCGTATCTAAAGGGCTTTGCTTAAAGACTCCCCGCAGCAACTTCACATTCTCGTGAATGAGACAAGACAACAGTGCGAGGGCTTTTCTCTTTGATCACAACACCTGGACGTCTCCCACAAATCAAACGATAGCCGCTTATAAAAAAAAACTTCCGGTGGATTTGATATCCAATAGATGGGATGCTTTTCCTGAGGGAGCTCCAGTTACCTCATCCATAAGAGGAAGCTGAGGGAGCTTAAGACACTTTTCAGAGATTGATAAAAGAGTCTCGAGATTTTCCTCTAGACTTGCACTTCGTCGACGCTTGCAAACTTGAATTGTTTCTATGCCTTGTTCCGACAGGACTGATTGTGGTATAAAGTTCTGAGCAAATGTATTTATTTATCTTTACAAGACAATCTGATAGGCACACAAGTATTTACTTTACTTGTATTGTTAAGCTTTGAAATAAGCATTATGTTCCTCTGAATCAAATTTCTTCACCAAATATGTTATAAATATTTCAACACAATCAGAAGCATTGGATTTCGAACCCCTCTCAAAGGGGCCATAGCGTGACTGTTTTCAGACAATCATTTCCTTTCCTTGACAAAAGTACCAAACTTTTCTGGTTAGCGCAACAGGATGAAGCACTCTCAAGGTTTTCAGATGTGGCACACAGAAAGCCCCACACGGAGGAATTAGTGTTTACTATAAACACGGAGAAGCAAAGCACATGTTCTTTGTGAAAAGTTGCTTTCATTATTATTAATTTCCTCTGGTTTCCTTTTTCTTTCAATGACCATCTGAATGCCCACCATGCATTGAGTTGTGACCGTAGAACATTATGTGCTTTTAAAAAAGCCTGATCAGTATGCATAGATACCCACCGTGTTTCATTTATCCAATTTTCCATTAAAGATTCTTGCTTTGTCCATTAACATGTTGTTACTACAAAGCATTCTCACCGTGCTGGCAGAACCAATTGCATTTCTCGGCAATGTCGTCTTTACCTGGAATGTTGCAGCACAGGCTCAAAACAGGCTATACGAGTAACCGCTTCTCAAAGCTGACACGCAGACGTGCTTTCACTCAGTACCTGTAGACATGTCTCAAAGCAAGCCTGATGAGCGTCTAGCTTTGGAGTTGAGCTGTGCGATCTGTTTGCAGCTGTACCGTGATCCTGTGGCCCTTCCTTGTGGACACAATTATTGCTTGGGTTGTATACAAAATGCTGCCAACGCAGAAGATCCCAAGTCCCCAAAACGGTGCCCGGAATGCAGGGAAGAATACGGCAGCCTGGACACGCTTCCCAAGAACTTCAAGCTTAGTAGTATAGTGGACGGGTTCCTGGTGGCCACGACAGGTGGCGGACTGAGAGGAGGCCCTGCTGTGCCATGTGACCAGTGCCTGGACAACCCTGTAGCAGCGGTGAAATTCTGCACACGCTGTGAAATGTCACTGTGCCCCGGCCATCTCAAAAGACATGAGGAACGGCACCGCTCGATACACGTCTTAGTGGAGCTCCCTGCAGAACGGGATGGGAAGAGGTGCCCAGTGCACTTGAAGGTCACGGAGTACCTGTGTGCGCAGGAGCGCCTGTTCCTCTGCTCCGAGTGCTTGATGGAGGGCACTCACCAGCACCACGAGGTGCAGACGTTCGAGGTGGCGAAGGAGGAAATGAAGAGAGTTCTTGAGGAACTGGGTAAGTCTGTGTCTGACAAGCTGCAGATTACAGAAGCTCTGGTGAAAAGTGCCAGTGAAGGCCCTACGGACAAGGCCGAAGATAAACTGGTGGCCAGAGCAAACATACTGCTGGACAACATGAATTCACTTATAAGTACATACAAGGTAAGAATGAGGTAAAATTATGCTACTAGTTCAGATTGATGTGTTCAGAGTCAGACAAAATGTGCATGATGTGGAAGTAGTCTCGTTTTGTTTTAGTCAACCCAGGCTCATTGGAAATACATGTTTGAGGTGACATTAAAAATTCATCATTAAAGTGCCCCTATTATGGTTAATGAAAGGTTCATATTTTGGTTTTGGGAGTCCCCAAAAACAAGTTGATGCATGCATGCAAGGTCAAAAAACACTTTCATTGTCTAATAATATCCATTTATTTTTACCTTAAGCCAGGCATACACTGTGCGATTTCTGTGCGATTTTCGAGCAATTTCAGCAAGGTATTAACTCACAATGCACGAGAAGATCGCATGCGATGTAAAGCCAAAGCTCGAGATTTATGTGCTCACACTATACGTGTGAAATACTCGGGTTGCGCTTGCGCAGACCATGACACCGTATGGACGATAGCCAGGGATAACTGGTTAACTAAAAAAATGAAGATCGGTGATATTGTGAGGATTTGGAATTTCCAATTAATGTATTAATTTATTATTATTATTTTGGTAGTTTTATTATTAAATGTATAGGTCTACTAATTTATTTGCCCCAAAATAATTGCGCATTTACCGCACAACTAAGGCGTGGATAATAAAAGGCTAATTTAGATTACTCCTCACTGAAAATTATTTCAAGCATTTAGATATATTCCACAATTAATATGCCTATAATTAAAATTCTCAACCATCTATAGCTAGCATATGTCCGGACTCCGAACACTGAATGAACAGCTTAATGAATATTCAGTCAATGAAAATAAAACCTTTATTACAGACAAGGAAATTCTTGTTTAACATGAAATACTTTGATTCTGTTGTTGTTGTTTTGTCACTACATCATCCATAAGAGATTTTATTTTGTGAAAATAAATTAAGACAATACCCAATACGCTGAGAGAATATTAATGCAGTTAATTCGACAGATGCTGAAAGCTCAGTCAATTTTTACTTTCACTTTCTGTAGCTTAATGAATTGACTGGATTTGAAATCTTCTTTCAGGGGTATTACGCTCATGCACTTTGATTGTTTGTGTGTTATGGTATATCTATATTGGACCCTCTAACACGAAAAGATACAATTATATTTTATCTATCTATCTTCTTTTTGTAAAAAAAAAAACTCAACACACACTTGACCCTATATCAATTGCATATTTATTCTCTAACTAAAGGGAAAAGCAGTAAGGGAAAAGCACTGCGTCCAGGGCAGTCAGTTCGTAGCTTTGCTTCAATTGTGCGATACCCTCACGAGGGGCGACCAAAACATGACATGTCTGACATGTCAAAAATACAGCCGACCATCCGATTTCCTGTTGGGAGAAGCTAATCGCTTCTCGTTTCCCCCTGTACACTGCACGACAAACAACGCACGACAAATCTGAAATTCGGCCCGACTCAAGAAACAGTCACACGAGTCAGAATTCGGCTCAAAATCTGATGAAAATTGCACAGCTTATGCCTTGCCTTACTTGCTCAACGATTCATTTTTCTAAACTCCTTCTTTGCGTGGTGCTAATCTGCGGTGATTGGTCCGATTGGTCTCATTTTCATTTCATCTTGTCTGTAATTCCTGATAAAGCAGTGTTTGTGAGTGCAATGCTGCTTTGTGTACAGTGTTACCGGGGAAACTGCTATTTTTGCCGCTCCAAAAGTGGCACCTTGAGGGCAAAGAATGAATTTAATTTTCATTCAGACCAAGGAGTGGGCGGGTAATATGCTAATATTTCATATTGACGTCAACATGAAACGGCTTGGGATTAGTTTTAATAGTTTGGGCGCTTTAACACTGATACCTCACTGCATGGTTCATGGCCGCTTCAAAGTAAAATATCCAGTGAGTGGAGCTGAAACGCACCATCAATATGTGGCCGTGACATGTTTTTATTATGTTTGTACCTGCATTGTTTCAGGTACGTATTGCGCGGTTCAGAATTCAAATATCTGGTGAGTGTCGCCAAAAGTTAATGCTCTATTGTGTCGGAAAATGACATACCCCCTGCGCCAAACCCGACCCTAAACTTGAACAATATTGTTAACAAATGCAGAAGTCATATAAAAACGTATTCAAAACCATGCAATTTTAACTTCCTTATACACAGGTTTGAGCTGTTTTGTCAAACCGTAGTTTCACGGGATTCATACCGGAGTGCTTCACCTCGCAAATGCTATACCGTATCACATGAGCTACTAAGCAAACTACATTATAAAAACCACACATATGATGCTATATATGTGACGCTAATGTTCAGAAGTATACATTTTCAAATGTCACAGCATGTAAACTTGTTTTGAAGTCATAACACAATACATAGTGATGAATTGTGCGAAATTAGGCTTTCTTAGTTGAAACTCTGGCCCTGTAAATCATACTTTGCATGCAAAGGAATGAAAGTTGTCAGAGTTATACTGCCTCTAGTGTTAATTTAATCTGGAAACTGCAGCGATTTGTACGTATAGGTCGTTTTTTTAGTTTTGCATAAATGTAGATAGAGGCACATATTTCCAATGAGCCTGGGTAAGTTTTAGTAGGGATGCCAAAGAAATGTCACCATTATATTGAGAGCAACAGATCTACACCACCCTTACGAAAATGGTAACCACAAATCAACCATGGTTTTGCTACACTAAACATAGTTTAACCATGGTATTTGTAGTAAAACTTTGGTTTTGCAAATGGTAATCAATAAGCCAAAAAACATGGTTACTACACTTTTACTATAAAACCATGGTTAATTTTCGTAAGGGCAGTGCTGAAGACATACAGTCATGTTGTGGTGAAGCACATTAACGCTGTTTCTATGTGATGTTTTAAGAGTCGTATGAGCACTGTGATGAATGACGAGCTTCATTCACGGGACAAAAGCTGGCAGGCCAATCTATGCGACATGGAGGGTTGTCTACACCAGCTGCAGGAAGCCCAAAAGTGCACCGGTGAGGTTCTCTCTCAATCCTCAGAGTTTCTCTTCATCCAGAACTACCTCAAAGTCGAAGCAAGGGTCCGCCAGGCTGCTAACGTCACCATTCCTGCTCTACCTTCCCAAGAGTCTTCCAATGCCAAGCAGCTGCGCTCGATCCTATGTACAGATGCCTTCCATGGCGAGATGAAACTTCTGTTGGAGTACCTCCACGGCATGATGAACCCGCTAGACCTGACCTTCAATGCAGCCACGGCCCATCCTAGCCTTCTGCTGTCCAGCGATCTCAAAACAGTCAAGCAGTGTGCCGGAGTTAAGAGCAGCACCGCTGGAGATCAGAGCGAACGCTTCTCCACGGCCACTCAGGTCATGTGCACCCAGGGTTTCTCCACAGGAGTTCACATGTGGGCAGTGGAGCTTGGTTCTGGGTGTATGTGGTCTCTGGGACTGTGCTATAAAAGCATCCCACGTAAAGGTGACCACAGCAGGCTGGGGCATAACACCAGTTCCTGGAGGCTGCAGTGGAAAAGCAAGAAGCTGACAGCGTGCTATGACTCGGCTAATGCGGCCGTAGGTGAAGGGCTGGTCTGGCCGCCAAAGAAGGTCGAAGTGACCCTGGATTACGACGGAGGGACTATTGCATTCCACAGCTCAGGTCAAGGAGGGCGAAGGCAGCACCTTTATACATTTAGTGCTGTGTTCAAAGACACAGTATATCCTGCGTTCGCGATCCACTCTACTTCGGAGGAGTCATGGATAACTCTTCTGAGTGGAGTTTGACTGACACAGCATGCTTTAATTTTCCCTCTTGCTTCATTCTCTTTGTCATTCTTTATGCCTTATTGTGCCTAAACATCTGCACTTGGAAAGAAACGCCCTGGCTTAGTCCAGGAATGTCTTGCACATTTTATTTACTCAAGAAAAAAAACTTGTAACAACTTAGCAGTTCTTTATGTTTAGTAAAAATGTTGGTGTGATAAGTCCTCAGTTAACATGTTAAGTAAATAAATACCAACAATTTGTACAATAATCAAGAAATGTAGTTACTAATACAATGGGAAATGGCTTGAAAATTCGATATGTGTCACCTCAGTTTCAATGGGCATGATGCTTCTGGAACAGTCATATATACCAGAGCAAAGCAACCACGATTACAAATTGACTTTTTTAAACTATGAATGTTTGCGCAACACTTATAAGTATTGGTGTACATCTAAAAATAAAAGAAACTGAATGGTTCTTAAAGTCTAGTTTCTTTGGCCCTAAATAAGATCAATCTTTGAAGAAAGTACACTGTGCATAGTGCATTTATCCAGAGGTCAGATCTTTCTGTCTCTGGGAGACAATCAAATTCTTAAAGAAACAGAGCATGAACATTATCAGTGCTTTTCAGGTGTGTCATAAGAGGGTTGCTTGCAGTTTCACTTGAACAAATGGTAATGCCAGAAAAAAGCGATAGTATAATAATGCAAACTATGCATGCACATGATGAGTAGGTTAACATGCATTAACATTAACATGCATGCTATCGAACAACATTCTTCAATGGCATATGTGCTATTTTACAGATTAGATTAAGTTTGACTAAATATGCAAAAACACCCGCAGCAAAGTTATCTGTGCAAACCATTGTCTGTAAATGCTTTCACAGTGAACAGAAATAGAAGTAAATGTACATCAGCGTGTCCTGTGTAAAACAAGAAATGCTTGTTCACACTCCCTTTTATCACATCATTTAAATAGCTTTGACTCAAATCAGTCTGACCTGATGCAAAAAAAAAGTCTCTCTCTGCATTTTTTCTAATGGACATTGGAAATAAATCTCAATATAAGTAGAGGGTATGTCACACAGACATTACTGGATGTACAGAATACAACGTATGAGCTGATTACTTGAGGTTCTTGAATTATTGTGATTCATTGCTTTGCTAGATGTTCAGGATTATTTAAACTCATTTGGTCTGCCAAACCTACATCACTTAAATGTCTATAACTTGTAAATTAATTCTGTAAGATTTTTTTTGTTTATTAATTGTCAACACATTATGGCATTATTTTATCTACAACAGCACCATCTACTGGTTACAGCCAAATAGTTTTTGATCTGTATAACTGATCAGTTCCTCACTTGCACATATAAACTGCTTATAGCATACATTTCAAATATTAAACAGAAACAATAATTAGTGTAAGTGTTTAATTAACTTGTCCGTCAGGCTACATAACATGTTCAAAGACATATAGCAACGGAAATACAACAGATGATAATACCTGACTTGTTATCAGGCCTGATGTGCCATAAAGTCAAGACATTTTACAGTTAACCATTAACATCATACGACTTTAACCCTGAAAGACCGCGGAAGAGAACATCTCCTCAGCGACACGAAGTTCTCGTCCAAACGTAAGTGCAGTTTCGTATGTGTGTGATCTGGTTTTGGATAAGTAGCATTTTTTTGTGCTTTCTGATTTGTGTTATATACTGATAAAAGGTAAGTTAGTTCTGAGAAAAGTTTGTGTAGCATATGTTTGCAAATCTAACCTGGCTTGTTAATTTGTTATGCGATGTTAAGACATTTTAAAGTGTGCCATAAAAGTCCAAATATTTTAGGCCACAGTGTGTCATTGCTTTATTAAACTTTCCGCTGAAAAAAAACAATAGAACCCTGCCCAAAACACAATAGAAAATGTGATGTAATTTAAACATTTTAAAGGATAAAATGGGAATTGTATTGGGAACTATAATGGTGTCAACTGGTATGTGATGTATTCTATTGGTGGGATGTTAAATCATATTGGAAAAATGCCCAAAACACATTACAAAAAGGAAGTTTGTAATGGTTTTACTGGAAAAAGCTAATGGTTCATAATGGTATTTTAATGCAAACCAATTATTTTAATGGAAACCATTGGAATTTCTGTGGTTTCTATGGGCTTCTATTGTTTTTTTTTAGCAGGGATGTCATCTTGCCTTGTTTACTACTCCTAATATGTATTTTGTCATTTTTAAACAGACACTAGAGAGGATAGTGGTGAAAATGAGTGACATAGATGACGATAGCGAAATATATTTCTCAGTTACAGTGAGTATAAATTAAAGCATATTGTTTCCAAATGGTCTAAATTCCAACAATGTTGTGTCGTTTACTAAATAATGCTCTTAATGTGATTACTCACTCGCATATGGGTTTGTGGATGGTGTGTAGTTTTTGGGTCGTATCCAGGTGGTCCGTCCAGGTGGGATGCAGATTCTGACAGATGCAGTACAAGCCCTACAGGTGATAAAACCGCATAAATGTCACTGTACTGTTGTCATTAGAGATAGAGATGTTATATAACTTGATCCTTTGTCCTGTGTCCCACTATCACTTTACTTCCCGTTTAGGATCCACACCTTGAAATGGATGAGAAAATGAAGAAAACAAAAGTAAATCTGTTTCTGACCAGAAGTGCTATTGACATTCTGGAGCATAAAACAAAGGTGTGACTGAGGACTATACTCAAGCTCAGACAGTGAAACACATGTGTACGATGGAGAATAACCGTCATTCACTATCTCCCTCTCGTTTTCTCAGTTCATGCTGTACTCCTGCGCTGTGCCCTCTGTGTAGCTTTTTTTGTGCTTTCTGATTTGTGTTATATACTGATTAAGTTAGTTCTGCCTGTAGCATATGTTTGCAAATCTAACCTGGCTTGTTAATTTGTTATGTGATGTTAAGACATTTTAAAGTGTGCCATAAAAGTCCAAATATTTTAGGCCACAGTGTGTCATTGCTTTATTAAACTTTCCGCTGAAAAAAACAATAGACACCCTGCAAAACACAATAGAAAATGTGATGTAATCTTAAAGGATATAATCCTAGGGAATTGTATTGGGAACTATAATGGTGTCAACTGGTATGTGATGTATTCTATTGGTGGGATGTTAAATCATATTGGAAAAATGCCCAAAACACATTACAAAAAGGAAGTTTGTAATGGTTTTACCTAATGGTTCATAATGGTATTTTAATGTCCTAAACAAATTTCTGTGATAGTTTCTATGGGCTACTATTGTTTTTTTTACAGGGATGTCATCTTGCCTTGTTTACTACTCCTAATATGGTCATTTTTAAACAGACACTAGAGAGGATAGTGGTGAAAATGAGTGACATGATGATGATAGCGATTTTTCTCAGTTACAGTGAGTATAAATTAAAGCATGTTTGAGCCAAATGGTCTTCTAAATTCCAACAATGGTGTCGTTTACTAGCTGGTCTTAATGTGATTACTCACTCGCATATGGCCATGGTGTGTAGTTTTTGGGTCGTATCCAGGTGGTCCGTCCAGGTGGGATGCAGATTCTGACAGATGCAGTACAAGCCCTAAGGTGATAAAACCGCATAAATGTATGTACTGTTGTCATTAGAGATAGAGATGTTATACAACTGATCCTTTGTCTGTTCTGTCCCACTTTTTACTTCCCGTTTAGGATCCACACCTTGAAATGGATGAGAAAATGAAGAAAACAAAAGTAAATTGTTTCTGACCAGAAGTGCTATTGATATTCTGGACAATAAAACAAAGGTGTGACTGAGGACCATACTCAAGCTCACAGTGAAACACATATGTAAGTAACTGCTCTGTTTTGTCTGCTGTACGCGCTGTGCCCTCTGTTTCTTTCTGCGCTGTACATCCGACTCAGCCCAAAATACTTGGCTTTGTGGCCAGACACCCAGCGGCGGACATGTACCACTGCTACATCTTCCAGAGCAAGAAGTTTGTGAGTTCTGGAAATCCTAGATTGATTGACAGCTGATCTGACCAATAATAACACCAAATCTGTCCTACAAATTTTGTCCTACAAACAAATCAGAGCTGGTTTGAGCTGGTTTAAACTGGTCCTTAGCTGGTCATGAGCTGATTTAAGCAGGCCATGTGCTGGTCCTGAGGAACTCTTTGCGAAGACCATATGGTTTTTTCAATTCCATCAATAAAGAGCCAAAAAAAAAGTATTTTTGTTGTTTGAATTTCTTACAAAAATGACAAAATTTGAAAGCTGAGACCATGTTTCACACAAGAAGTAACCTGCTCTGTTTTGTCTGTCGGCGTATTGTCAGTTTCCTCTTTCCTCTGCATGAGTGAAATGATGTGTGGCATGAGAGTGCTTGCCTTGGTAGTCTTTGCGATCAATTCCATCGCTGCATTTCTATAATGGGCTTGCCTTGGTAGCTATTTTCTATGTAGGCAATAGACACACAAGTAAAGCTCCATATCCTTGAACAGGGACAGACTATACAGGTACATCTAAAAAAAAATTAATATGGTGAAAAAGTTCATTTTTTCTTGTAACTTATTTCAAAAAGTGAAACTTTCATATATTTTAGATTATTAGATGTAAATTAAAACACTTCAAACGTTTTTTTATTTTTTTATTTAGATGATTAGAGCTTACAGCTAATGAAAGTAAAAAATCAGTATCTCAAAATATTAGAATATTTACATTTGAGTTTCAATAAATTATCATCCATACAGTATAAATTGTGGGTATCTCTTGTTCTTTGAAACCACAATAATGGGGAACACTGCTGACTTGGCAATGGTCCAGAAGACGATCATTGACACCCTCCACAAAGAGGGTAAGTCACAGAGGGTCATTACTGAAAGGGGTGGCTGTTCAAGGAGTGCTGTATCAAAGCATATTAAATGCAAAGTTGACTGGAAGGAAGAAATTGGGTAGGAAAATGTGCACAAACAACAGGGAGGACCACAAGCTTGAGAATACTGTCAAGCAAAGCCGATTCAAACACTTGGGAGAGCTTCACAAGGAGTGAACTGAAGCTGGAGTCAGTGCATCAAGAGTCACCACACTCAGACATCTTCAGGAAAAGGGCTACCAAGCCACTTCTGAAACAGAAACATCGTCAGAAGCATCTTACCTGGGCTAAGGAGAAAAAAACTGGACTGTTGCTCAGTGGTCCAAAGTCCTCTTTTCAGATGAAAGTAAATTTTGCATTTCATTTGGAAATCAAGGTCCCAGAGTCTGGAGGAAGAGGGGAGAGGCACAGAATCCATGTTGCTTGAAGTCCAGTGTGAAGTTTCCACAGTCAGTGATGATTTGGGCTGCCATGTCATCTGCTGGTGTTGGTCCACTGTGTTTTCTGAAGTCCACAGTCAACGCAGCCTTCTACCAGGACATTTTAGAGCACTTCATGCTTCTTTGTTCTGACAAGATTTATGGAGATGCTGATTTAATTTTCCAGCAGGACCAAAAGCTGGTTCAATGACCATGGTGTTACTGTGCTTGATTGGCCAGCAAACTCGCTTGACCTGAACCCCATAGAGAATCTGTGGGGTATTGTCAAGAAGAAGATGAGAGACACCAGACCCAACAATGCAGATGACCCGAGGGCCGCTATCAAAGCTACCTGGGCTTCATTACACCTGAGCAGTGCCACAGGCTGATTGCCTCCATGCCATGCAGTAATTCATGCAAAACGAAGCCCAACCAAGTATTGAGTGCATATAAATGAACATACTTTTCATAAGCCTGACATTTCTGTTTAAAATATCAGGTTTTTTATTGATCTTATGCAATATTCTAATTTTCTGAGACACTGAATTTTGGGTTTTCATTATCTGTAAGCCATAATCATCAAAATTTGAAGAAATAAAGGCTTGAAATATTTCACTCTGGGTTTCCCTTTCTGAAATGAGTGACACAAATATTTACCTTTTTAATGATATTCTATTTTTTTAGACGTACCTGTATATTGTCAAGTTTAATAATATCAATAAAAACATAAATAATAGAATCATAAAGTCATGTTTTTTAACTCAAACCATGACAAATCCAAAGTAACTTACATTGCATTCAAGGTGCACATTATATTTTGAATCAGTTCTTGCTTTCCCTGGGAATCGAACCATGACCCTGGTGTTGTGCATGCTTTACTGCTTGAACTGTGAGAGAGCAGGACAGACTTACCTTCCTATCACAAGCCACTTATATTCTCCCATTTGTGTTCCTACACTACTTTTCAAAAGATTGGGGTCAGTGTTGTTTTTCTTTCTTTCTGTCAGTCCCATCTGCTGGTGTCTATCATTGGTGACACCTTTCAGGCTTATAAGCAGGATGAAAGTCTACAAGGCGATCCGTGACCTGGTGGTGGAGGCCCTGAGACACAAGGTAACCCGTCATCAAACAGAACACATGACAGAAACACCTGAAGCTCCACACACACATTTACTGCATCTTAACACGACATGACAAGATGAAGTGGCACACAATCAAAGCATCTCTTTAATGTACAGTTTATTCAGTTTAATAGGAGTTATATTTGGAGTGAAAATACATAGGAAAACGAAAAAAATAAAAACATAAATCTGACATTTGTGAGGCCTGATACATTTTAGGGCATGGCTTATTAACTTGTACCTGCAAAAAGTGACTCACACAGTCATAATAAAACACTAAAAGTGATGTATTGGCATCAGGGCTGCCAAAGATGGCTATAAGGCGCACATGAGTCATGACCCAAGCTGTTGACCATTACTGCTTTGTCCAATCGTACAAACAGAAATGTAGACATTAGGTTGTTTGTTGCTGTTGGACTTGGTTAGAACAGTGTCTTTGATTGAAGAGTGTCTGTTTAAATGCCTAAATCGTCTAATACTCCCTCTGCTGTTCAGAATAAAGTACTGGAGCGAGAGAATGCCGAGCTGAAGAGGAGGATGCAAGCCAATGGAGAAGTGGGTTATGTGTCAGGCTATGAGCCAACAGCAATGCCACGAAACAACACATACTAAAACATGTTTAACCACACACACACTCACAGAAGCACACACTTATCTGAAGTGTATCCTGTATTTGATCAATGCACTGCTGAAAAGAATAATTCAGTTTCAACAATCAAAATAATTTACTCACCCATTCATCTTTCTGAACCTGCATGACTTCTTTCTTCTGCGCAGCACTAATGTATATTTTGAAGACACTTTTTCTTAGTGACCTGAATGAATTTTCTTCCTTTAAGAGACTTTCTTATCTAGATAAGAAAATGATAACCCTTCAATGATGGGTATAAGAAAGTATTTTGTGTACACATAAGTTTGTAATATTGAGTATACAGCGTTGAATTCATCACGAGCAGTGGTGTTCTCTGTGAACAGATATTTATCTTGCAGAACGCTGGGGGAGACCAGGGCACTTATGAAAATGAGTCTGATCTTGATCAAATTTCATCTCGATCAGGACAGGGTATGCACAAAACACACATCATCCGTATATATGCATATCCTTATGAGGACTTCTTATACGCTGTTTGTAATGATTTGTACCGTAACAGTAGAATTTAGAGATCATTTACTCAGAATGTATGACATTTTTTTCATGTGTGAGGAATCCCACCATGTTTTGATCGTCTTTTCAAGAAATTCATCACCATAAGTTGGCATTGCTAAGACGATGTGTTGGCGATATGCAGTCTTTTGATTTGTCTCAATTTTTTCCCCAGTGAGATTCTTTTCTGAAGATGACAAGACTCCTTTGCACAGGAACTTCTAAGAGGAAACATATGAAGTCAGATAAATGCTCAAGAAATTATACTGACTCCTGAAATACCACCAACATCTCCAGCAGATGTGATTGACACTGAGCTCAGACACTTCAGACAACACATTCCTAAAAAAAACATAATTATTAAAAAGGTGATATTTAAGAATGATCTGTAAACAAACATGTATGTGTTTTGTTGGTATAAGGCCGTTGTTTCTAACTCAATCACATGCCTTTTTATCCTGCTGACTGCTAGCATTGTAATATATAATCATATTAATGCAATATACGTACTGTGCTATAATTCCATTGCAAAACCATTAAAATCATCAATACTGAAGTGGGCTACAGAGTAATATTGTACATTACATTTTAAGTAGCTACTTTTTTAAATATGGTAATGACAAAAATGTTCAGCTAACTGAACATTCACTGCAAATATGAATGTATTATTATTATTATTTTTATCGCTTAGATTATGGCCATTTGACTTATAGCAGTGTCCAGTGTTTCCCATTCATTGATTTATTTGTGGCACCCGTCACAATATCAAAACTGACCACCACAAATAGATTTTCCAAAAGGATAATACTTGGTTGAATAAACGGAGCACTGCACTTTTCAAAATTTAAATGCAGCACAGGTGTTTTTACATTAATTTATTTTTTTAAAGAAACAACCATCTTCAGAAAAGCTTCGATGTCATTTTAATTTTGTTTTTCCTGTAATGCCCGATAAAGTAGAGTTTGAGCGCATTACTTTGATTACAGCCGTTACCGGGGAAACCGCTATATTTTCTGCTCCAACAGCGCCCCCTGCTAGCAGATAATTGATTTGCATTTGCAAGTCTGTGGGGAACACTGATGTCTGTCTGCAAACATAAACAAAAAGCATGCTTTAGAACTGTTTTGAGAAGGTGCTTAAGTTTTGACCCATGTATTATTACTATGAATTAGGCTACTACTACTACTATTATTACCATCTTGTGCCCTGCAATAAACATTTACTCAAACTCTCTTTTATGAGATAAAGGGAAAAAAAGAAAATCGACCAAACGTATCAGCCAAAAAAATCAGCATCTAATATCGGCTGCCCTGATTTCTAAATATCGGCATCGGCCAGAGAAAAACTCTTGTCGGTTGACCTCTATTGCAGACACTTAAATTAATTGTTTTACTACTTTTTCTCTCGCTATTAATGCATTTTGAATGCCAAGGGCACTTTATTTATTTTTTTAAATTGTGTTTATTTGTAATGCATGTTATGTAGGCTACTGTATGTTTATTAAAAACATGTTTTTTAATAACCAATTATTTCGGTCCGGACCTTTGATACTGATGAAAATTCAGATTTGGACCCTTGAATGCAGACTTTGAGAACCCCTGGTATACGCGCTGCCATGGAGGACATGGGCTCGGTATGCGGAACGATGATGGTAGCCGCATAATCGATTGTGCAGAGACCCACGACCTGGCCGTGACCAACACTTACTTCAAGAAGAGGGACACTCACTTGGCCACCTACACCAGTGGTGGCCATGCCACCCAGATCGACTATTGGATAATCCGGCGGCGAGACCTAAAGCTGGTGAGCAACACCAAAGTGATCCTGTATGATAGCGTTGCACCACAACACCGTCTCCAGGTAATGGGCATAAGACTTGACCCACTGTGTCAGACAAGGAAGCCAGTGACCGGACCTGAGCGAATTAAATGGGGGAAAATGAAGGAGCAGAGCGGCAACCTGGCAGCTGTGCTGGCAGAGTTTGCAGTGAACCCTGAACAACCGTTGGAAGCCATGTGGAATGAGGCTGTGGCCCAGATCCATCAAGTGGGTGCAAGAACTTTGGGGAAGATCAAGCAAGGCCGAAAGTATATCGACAAGCAAACCTGGTGATGGAATGAAGAAGTGCAAAAGGCTCTGGAGAACCACGCGGCTCGATATCGACTGGGAACGATACCGGTCGCTGAAGTCGACAACGATTACCAGGACTTGTATGACCAACTGGACACGCCAGGAGGAGTAAATAACATCTACATCCTTGCCAAGTCTCGCTACCGCTCCACTCAAAACATCGGCCATGTCATGCAAGTCAAGGGAGCTGACAACCAAGTCCTCCGAGACCCGTCATCCATCCTTCATCGATGGTCAGAGTATTTCTCTGGCATCTGCAATGAAGAGTTCCCACACCCGCCAATTCCAAGCTCTCCACCCACCCTTGGCCCAGTCGCCTTGATCACGATTGCAGAGGTGAAGCTGGCCATTGAGAAGATGAAAAGAGGCAAAGCAACCAGCCCCGACGATATACCGACTGAGGTCTGGAAGACCCTCTGCGATCTCAGAGCAACCTTCCTCGTCCGACCTGTTCAACCGAATTGTGGCCGAAAACAAGCCTCCCCATGCCTGGATAACCAGCACAACCATGCCCATCTGGAAGGGCAAGGGGGATGTCGGCGAGTGTGCAAACTACTGGCCAATACGACTGTTGTGTCATGCAATGAAGATCTTTGAGCGAGTGCTTGACCGTCGCCTCCAAAGCCTTGTTGACATCACGCCAAACCAATGTGGTTTCGTGAAGGGATGTGGCACCACTGACGCCATTCGTGCTGCTCGACTTCTGATGGAGAAGCATCGAGAGAAGTACAAGACGGTGCACATGGCCTTCCTGGACCTGGAGAAAGCATTTGACCGGGTCCCCCATGATCTCATCTGGCGAGCGCTGAGGCTACATGGCATCCCAGAGGAGTACGTAAAGTGGGTCCAACTACTGTACCACAACACCTCAAGCATGGTCAGATGCCCAGGCGGGACATCACCAAGCTTCAACATCAAGTTGAAGAAGACAGCCCAATTCAAATTCCTCGGGTCCCTGGTCACATCAGACAGCGACACCATCTCCGACACACGAGCAAGAATCAACGCGGCGTGGCTCAAGTGGAGACAGGTCACCGGAGTCCTGTGTGATAAGAAAATGCCAGAATATCTCAAGGCAAAGGTCTACAAGACCGTAGTTCGCCCAGTCGCCCTCTATGGCGCTAAATGTTGGCCCGCGACCAAGAAACATGAGTTGGCCCTCCACGCAATGGAAATGAAGATGCTCCGGTGGATGCTTGGGCTGACCCTCCACGACCAAATAAGGAATGAGGACGTCAGGCAACGACTCAGAGTAGCCGCAATAACGGAGAAGATACGGGAAGCCCGCCTAAGATGGTATGGCCACAGCATGTGCAGTGACGAGGACTTCGTGGCAAGAACAGCGCTCCGTCTCGACCCTGGAGGCCGCCAGCCGTGAGGAAGACCCAAGAAGCGGTGGATGACTCCGTCATGGAGGACATGAGAGTGGTGGGCCTAGCCCCGAAAGTCACAAACCGACTGAGGGACAGCTTTTTCCCTCAGGCTATCAGGCTAATGAACAGTCAGAAATAACTCACCCTACATCACACTCCCACTCACACAACATGCCATGCACTGCACTTTAACACAGTTCAACCGGACCACACGCACACACTGCACTAACACATCTGCTATCACTGGACACCACACAAAGCACATCCACGACATTGCATATGTATAATCTGTTGCACCTTGCACAACTATCTGTTGCACAACCAATCTACTGTAAATTTATAATCTGTTGCACCTTCACATATTACTATGCATAGATGTGTACAAAATGCAGACGTGTACATAATGTGTATAATGTGTATTGGTAACTAAGTATGTCTTTATAGTACACTGTGTGTACTGAGTATATGTATGTGTTTTTTGCACATTGTCTTCTGTACAGTCTGTAAATATGTACTGTCCATATGTAAATTGTTGTATTTTGTTTTGTTTTTTTGCACTGTCTGGAGCACGCTCGTAAGAATTTCACTCACCAAGGCACTCACCAAGGCACCCCCCGACTGAGCCTGGTTTCTCCCAAGGTTTTTTCTCCATTCTGTCACCGATGGAGTTTTCGTTCCTTGCCGCTGTTGCCTCTGGCTTGCTTAGTTGGAGAATCTTCATTTCTAGCAATATCATCGACTTGATTGCACAGATATTATTTAAACAGAACTGAGCTGGACCAAGCCATCACTAAATTCAATAATGAAATGCATTCAGCTGAAAATTGAGTGTTAAATCCTGTCATTTTACATTATTGACACAATTTGCCTATTTTGATACTGTGCAGTGCTTTGTTACAATTTGTATTGTTAAAAGCATTATATAAATAAAGGTGACTTGACTTGTGCTGTGGTGATGTGACAATAAAAATGATTTGATTTGATTTGATTTAGATGGAGGAGACAGAGCCGAGCTGCAGACCCTGTGTGAACACGGGAGAATGCCAGGAAAGATATATATATATATATATATATATATATATACATATATATACTTAAATTCTGCCCTATTCTTTTCAAGAAAATGCTCTACCCTGTCGTACCAACTAGGCGTCTTTTCCAGTGACGCTGTACACTGTAGATGAATACAAACAAACAATTAAAAAAAAAGATATTAAACTGATGGAGGAAATGTGGGAATTAGGTTAACAAACAAGGAATGTGGTGTATAATAGGGTTGTCACGATATAAAGATTTCAAAGTGATATGATTCTGTAATGTTTTTCTTAGTTTTTTCTTTGTTAAAAAAAATACAAATTAATATAGAAATATGTTGGAAAATATGTAATATGCTTTTTAACGGGAACTAAAACGGCCAGCAGGTGGCAGAAGTTTTATTGAATCTACAAACGTTTTTCAAAAACGGCTACCTTCAGGAGCGAATCAATGACTGTTTTTAAGGCTTCGTGACGATTCGCAAATCAACGCGGAGATTCGTCTTGCTCGTGTCAGGAGCATTTTTTTGCCATATCTTGAATTTCCGAGTTAAGCAGCTTATATTAAAACTAACATTATAAATGAATATAAAAAAAATAATGATGATAAGACACGTAAAAATGGCCGCGGCATTTTATGGGTTTTGCTTCTGGTCTCATTTGCTTCTAGCTATTTTTAGCTGTACAAAACCACTCATTTTGCTGCATGATACATTGGCATAAAGTTGGCTTGACGTTGGAGGTTCGATATTCACATATTTAGGGACCGTCTCTAAAGTTACATGCGATCTTGGTATACACTTTTCTAACTCAAATAGCATTTGAGGAGAATAACTTACAGTCACAAAGACAACTGTAAACTGTTCATCTAGGTGTCAACTATGATGCACAACTTTTTGATAATTTATTAAAATCTACTGTAAATCAAATGTAAAAAAAATCAAATATTTTTCACTAACGAATGGGCTCAAATGAAAATATGCCATAATTTAAAGCTCAATAGCATTTGAGGAGAATGACTTACAGTCATAACACAAACTGTAAACTGTTCATCTAGGTGTCAACTACAATGCACACCTTTTATATTTTTGATATTTAGAAGAATGAATGAACTTTATTGGCCAGGTATGTTTACACATACAGGGAATTTGTTATAGTGACAGAAGCTCCACAGTGCAACAGAATGACAGGACAGGACACAGACAACAAAATAACAATATACAAATAGGCAATGTATAAAATGGAAAAAACACAATATACAATACAGACAATTATGTGTGAGGTCTGACATGTGAAAATTTGAAATGAAAAAATAAGTATGTGTGGTGATTAAATAATTGTATAATAGTGTTCCACGTTTAATGTCAAGTGTTCATGAGATGGATTGCTTGGGGAAATAAACTGTTTCTGTGTCTGGTCATTCTGGTGCTCAGAGCTCTGTAGCGTCGACCAGATGGTAACAGTTCAAAGAGGGAGTGTGCTGGATGTGAGGGGTCCAGAGTGATTTTGCTCACTCTGGGTGAGTTCAGTTCTTGGAGAGTGTGGAGGGTTGTACCAATGATTCGCTCAGCAGTCCAGACTACCCTCCGTAGTCTTCCGAGGTCAGATTTGGTTGCTGAGCTGAACCAGACAATTATTGACGATCGGAGGACGGATTCAATGATAGCAGAGTAGAACTGTATCAACAGCTCCTGTGGCAGGTTGAACTTCCTCAGCTGACGAAGGAAGTACAGCCTCTGCTGGGCCTTTTTCACAATGGAGTCAATGTGATTGTCCCACTTCAGGTCCTGAGAAAGTCAGTCTCCTCAAATGCTATTGAGATTTAAATTATGGCATATTTTGCATTTGAGCCCATTTGGTACTGAAAGATAGCCATCGTTACATATAACTTACAGTACATTTTAATAAATATCAAAAATATAAAAGGTGTGCATTGCAGTTGACACCTAGATGAACAGTTTACAGTTTGTGTTATGACTGTAAGTCATTCTCCTCAAATGCTATTGAGCTTTAAATTATGGCATATTTTCATTTGAGCCCATTCGTTAGTGAAAAATTTATTTTTCTTTTTACATATGATTTACAGTAGATTTTAATAAATTATCAAAAAGTTGTGCATCATAGTTGACACCTAGATGGACAGTTTACAGTTGTTTTATGACTGTAAGTTATTCTCCTCAAATGCTATTGAAGTTAGAAAAGTGTATACCAACATCGCATGTAACTTACGGTCCCTAAATATGTGAATATCGAACCTCCAACGTCAAGCCAACTTTATGTCGGTGCTTGACACTTCAAATTGGTGTGCCTTACCATTTTAGTGAATTATATGAACACACTTTTTTTTTCTTTAAAATATCTTGAACCAGGTATTTTGTCTCATCTCGTGAGCTAAGT
Organism: Ptychobarbus kaznakovi; assembly: GCA_027422405.1. Lineage (NCBI taxonomy): Eukaryota > Metazoa > Chordata > Actinopteri > Cypriniformes > Cyprinidae > Ptychobarbus > Ptychobarbus kaznakovi. The sequence continues at coordinate 20,562,776 of CM049794.1, forward strand.
ACATTGTCACACCCCTAGTGTTGATAAGCGGTGATTAAAGCTCATAATTTTCCAAGTGTACGATATAGCTTTCATTCTTCGGGTCAATCATAAGGAATAAGGAAAGTGATAACTTTGTCATAGATTCCTTTCAAATGTTAAAGTTGCCACAGTCATTGCATTCTTTGCATGTGCTGCACTTTATTTGTACCATTTTATTGTATTAGTTTATTAATTATAATTTGAAAGATAACAATGATGTTGTTTGATAAGTGAGATCTCTGAGATTTTAGTCCTTGAAAACCAAAAAGTAGTGCTTGAAAAGTCCTGGAGTTTCATTTTACCGTATCTGTAACCCTTTTATGTTTCCAGGTCTTGGAGCATTTGATTGTTTTTGTTGTTATTAATTTAACTGAACAGTATTTTTCAGTAGTAAACTGTCTTTGTATATTTCCTGTTTTATATTAATTTCCTAGTATTTAATTGACCAGTATTTATTTTGAACAAAACGATTTCAGTAGTCTGAGCCTTAGTTAGTTTCATGGAAAATTATTCAAATAATATATATATTTGTTTTTTTTTGCCAAATAACCCTGCGTATGTGTCCACCCCGAAACCAAACCCCCACCCGGGGAAAAGTCCAGGCTCGGGATTTTGTTTCGGTTTAACTCCTGCGATCATGACACGCTGATCGTACATTATTCCGTTGACCTCCAGAGCGGCAGAGGACAGTAGAGAGTGGATCTATTGATCCCTGACTCCAGAGCAGAGACCGAGAGAGACACAAACACAAACAAATTACTCTCGGCGGACTGAGAGGAATCAATCTGCGGCAGCGCTGATATCTGTACAGTTTAAAGGTAAGCGATGCTTTTTCAGTCTCACGAGCTTGACCTCAAACTGACAAGTAATCAAAATGTACGTTTCCTAACTCAAGCTCACAGTTTCCTAATGCATGCCGGTGTACCGACGAAACATGCTAACTTACCTTTCAGATTGTGCTACCAATAATATATTTGTATTATTTTAAGGGTAAGTTTAGGTTAAGGGTAACTTAGGTGTGGACGGGTAAGTATGGACATTAAAAGAAGCATCAAACCACATGAACAAGATGTTGGTAACACAATCTGATAGGTAGCATTAGTTTGACAACGTGTAACGTTACAGTTGAATACATTTGCTACAGTCAGGTGAACATATAATAGACTGGGCTGAACCTGACATATATACATATATATATATATATAGAGAGAGAGAGAGAGAGAGAGAGAGTTCTTCACGTGGTGCAGCAAATATAAAAACATCAGAGACATTTATTTGACCCAAATAGCTCAAATTGTGCTTGAATTCGAGCAGTCGAACCACACAGACGAACTCTGTTATATTTTGGTAGAGAAAGAGAAGTGTATTCTCCTGCCATATTATGAGGGACAAAGCCTAAAACCCCTTTTCGTTACCAATGCTCTCTGTAAATAATTACCTTGTTGTTGTTTTGTGTGTGTGTGTGTGTGTGTGATATGTGATAATATATGTTCAATATGGGCATGATTTTTTTTTGCACCTATCTATAATATGCCTGTATAACTTGTTCGCTGTTTATTGCTTTAGCAACATTGTGCTATTCCACAGTCATGCTAATAAAGGACATTTAATCTGAACTGAATTGAATCGAGAGAGAGAGTGCTGGGTGGTTGACTTTCAAATTGTAGTTTTTTACTGAATACAAATGTTGTGATGAAAAATGTAAGTTAGTCAGTAATGTAATCTAGATGACTCTTTTTAGGTAATGTATTCTGACTACTTTAGGATTATATGTATGTTGGGAAGGTTACTATGAAAATGTAATAGGTTACAGATTAAGATTTAAAATGTAATAAACTATTTCAATTAATTTATTAAAGTAATTTAACTTATTACATTAGATTTACTTTCATAAATTTCTAATGTTTCTGCTGTTAATCACATTAACATTTAAAGCTGGCAGGGTTAACCTTACTGTCAGACTTTCAAAATCCTTTATCACTTGAATTCAAATTATTATAATAATAATAATTTAATTTTAAAGCATAGCCACCACACAATCAGACTTTTGCAGCATACCAAGAAACAAGAAAACTTAACAAGAAATAGTTTAATAGCCTTGCCTTGGAAAAAAACAAAACAGTTAATCTTAAAAAATAAAGCTAAAAACAGTTATCAAATAAACATGTGTCCTAAACTCCTGAAACATTGATGTCTCATATTTTATAGCACTTTGGGAAATAAATAAATTCAATCTGTATGTGTGTGAAAAATTCAGATGTAACCCCTTCTAATCGTTAACATTTTCAAAAGTAACTGTGATTTAATTACACTTATTTTTCTCAGTAACTGTTACTGATTACAATTACATTTATTTTAAGGTGTCCTTGTTACACATGTTGCATGTACTTACTGTTATAAGAACAATAAATAATGTATAACTACATGCCAGTAACCCTAAGCTAACCCCTAATCCTAAACATATAGTAAGTACATGTAGTTAATTAATATTATTCAGTACTTAAATGTATAATTACACTGTAACAAGGATACTGTAATTAAATGATGTAGGCGGTTACATGCAAGTAGTTACTCCCCCAGCACTGCTTGTATATGCACTTACTGACTCCTGATCATCTGTCTGTAGTCGCTGGTGTCAGGCTGGAGTTGGGGTGTGCTTCTCATGGGTGCATCTGTGTGCCGGCATGGCCGCTCGCTACTGTCCCGTCACTGCAGGGCTGGTCACAAGGGGTCTCTGATGGGTGGGGATGACTCTCTAGACGATCTGGACAGACAATGGAGGAAGGAGTGGCATCGCTCACCCATATGTGGACCAACGTTCACAACCTGGTCGAGACAGCAAATCACCTGTCATCTACCTGCTGTATTAAATCAAAAGGGTCTGGACGCATCCCATCAGGTAAGGATGTCAAAAAAACGTCTTACGTTTGTGTGTTAAAGTAAGGATCTCGTGAAAACATGTCCAGGTCGCATTTCAACTTGATGCACGAAGTCCCAGTATTAGAATCACTTTTAATATAATCATTCAATATTTGAAAAAAAAAACATATTTGATGAGCTTTTTTCCCAAAAAAATCGTATTATTTTAATGCATCTGCACAATTTGTTCTATTATTATTATTATTATTATTAGTGCTGTCAAATGATAAATCGTGATTAATCGCATCCAAAATAAAAGTTTTTACTTACATAGTGTACTGTGTATATTTATTATGTATATATAAATACAAACACATGCATGTATATATTTAAGAAAAAAATTGTTTATATATTAAATATATGTATATATAATATAAAATATAAGAATATAAATATACATGTAAATATAAAAAAATATATACTCTGTGTGTGTATTTATATACAGTGCTCAGCGTAAATGAGTACACCCCCTTTGAAAAGTAACATTTTAAACAATATCTTAATGAACACAAAAACATTTTCCAAAATGTTGACAAGACTAAGGTTTAATATAACATCTGTTTAACTTAAACATGAAAGTAAGGAATAATATACTTTCCAGCATGTCACCCCACTTTTCAGCGTTCAGTTTTTGAAAAGAAAACCATCCATGAGTCTGTTCTGATGGTAAGGGACAGTTGTATAAAAGAAAACCCCTAAATGGAGCAGCTTTCATTTTGGAAGTGGCACTACCACATGACATGCTGAAGTCAGAATCATTAAAGGTACAAACATTTAAAAAAGATGGAACTGCAACATCTCACAGAGACATCCAGGTCGTCCCAGAAGTTAACACCTCGTCAGGAGCGTCTTCTGATGAGAAGGGTGAAGAAAATCGACATGCAAGTTCACTGCAGTTATCTAAAGAAGTAGAAAGCAAACTGGGTGAACTATTTCCCGTGAACAATACGGCGTACACTGCAGAGGAATGGCATGCATGGGTGCTCCACGAAAGAAGCCTCTCCTAAAGCCCAGGCACAAAAAAGCCCGCCTAGAGTTTTGCCAAGGCCCATGCTGCAAAGATGAAGACTACTGGGACTCTATACTCTGAGATGAAATGTTTTTGGAACTGATGGCTTCAAAACTGTATGGCGTCGCAATGGTGAAATACAAAGAAAAATGCATGGTGCCTACAGTGAAACATGGTGGTGGCAGTGTCCTTAGTGGGGCTGCATGAGTGCTGCTGGTGTCGGGGAGCTGCATTTCATTGATGGCATCATAATTCAAAATGTACTGCTCTATACTGAAAGAGAAGATGCTACATCACTCTGTGCCCTTGGTCGTCGTGCACTTTTCCAACATGACAATGATCCTAAACACACATCTAAGGCCACTGTTGGATTTCTGAAGAAGAACAGGGTGAAAGTGATTCAGTGGCCAAGTATGTCTCCTGACTGACCAATCGAACACCTATGGGGAATTCTGAAGAGACAAGTTGAGCATCACTCTCCATCCAGCATCCAATCTCTAAAAGAGGTCATTCTTGAAGAATGGAAAAAGATAGATCTGGCAAAATGTTGCAACTTGTTCATTCCATGCCTAGAAGATTGGTGCTGTCATTAAAATCATAGAGGCTAAAAGTTAGATTTAGTAGTTTTTGTTGTGGTGTGTACATTTTTGCATCACCCTAATGAGTAAAACTGAAAATGTGTAATCTAGTTTATTATTACACTTTCATGTTATACTGTTATATAAACTGTGTTTTTATTGTTTTTTGAGATAAAATGTTGCTTTTCAAAGGGGGTGTACTCATTTACGCTGAGCACTGTATACATAATACATATACACAGTACACAAACGTATATTATGTAAAGAAAAACTTTTATTTTAGATGTGATTAATCGCGGGCAACAAAGGGATGAAAAAGCAAGACGTTTTGAAACGATTCAGCTGGGAGAACATCTAGCAACTAATTAAGTTAATTGACATCAGGTCTGTAACATAAAAGGGACGTCTTAGAGAGGCAGAGTCTCTCAGAAGTAAATATGGGCAGAGGCTCTCCAATCTGTGAGAGAGTGCGTAAAAAGATTGTGCAATGATTCTGTTACTGAAATTACTAAATGGGCCCAGGAATACTTCCAGAAACCACTGTTGGTAAACACAATCCGAGCATGGTCTGCTGTCCTGTCCTGTAAAGGATGTCCAAAGTCTACAAAGTCTAAGGATCAGTGAAAACATGTCTAGAGCGCATTTCAACATTTTGATGTCACGGTTTTACAATGATGAGCACCACGTATTATTTTAATGCATCTGCAAATGTAAATCGTGACGTAGTACATCTGTGTAATTTATTATGTATATATAAATACATGTCCCCATTTGGAATGTTGAATCAAACCTCTTCACCCCATTAGGTTATTTTATCAACACCAAAACTCAAGGGACTCATTCGATAAACAGAACTTGCTGTTAGCCTGCATTTTGCTCTAAAAATTTAGGTCGATTTCAGAAGAAACTCAGTGTGTTTGATCTCTGTGTTTACATTTTATTCAATTTAAAAAACGTTTTTTTTTTTGGTTTGGGTTGTATTTTGGTGTTTCTTGGTATGCTGCTTCAGTGAAGGGGTATGAAAGTCTTTCTTTACAGCAGAAGAATCACCACAATCACATCCATGGGTGTTGTGTGCTCACCAGATGATCTGTGGTATTGATTGAGGTCATGAGGTTGTATAGATGACCACATGCACTTTAGTGTGATTCTGCATGTTATCTGAACTTCTTATTGAATCAGTTTATTTTTTTCTCTCTCTTTCAGGGCAGGTGAATGAGTTAGTTGCTCTGATCCCCTACAGCGATCAAAGGTTACAGCCAAGAAGAACGTAAGTTATCACACACAGATCATTTTCTATTGGAAACAGTCTTGATGTTCTTTTTTGATGTTTGTAATAGGGATAGTTGACCTAAAACTGCACATTACGTCATCATTTGTGCACCATCAAGTTGTTCCAAACCAGAATGTGAGTTTCTGTTGAACACAAAAGAAGATATTTTGAAATCAAAGAGTTGATAAACGCCATTGACTTCCATAGTATGGAAACAAAATATTATGGAAGTCATTTGCGACCAGAAAGTGTTTGGTTATCCACATTATTCAAAGTATTTTGTGATTGTGTGTGTTCAACAGAAGAAAGAAACTCATACAGGTTTGGAACACCTTGGGGGTGATCAAATGATGACAGAATTTTAAATTTCGAGTTAACTGTTTCTTTACAAAATGTCTTAACAGACAGAAATCGACTCATGATTTTGCCGTTCTTCTCTTGGCAGGAAGTCATATGTGGTGCTGTCAGTGATTTTGTGTCTACTGGCGTCTTTTTTGGTGGCGTTCTTCCTGTTTCCACGTCCTGTGCTGGTTGTTGATGATGGCATTCGCTCTGTGACTGTGCATTTTGACCGTAACAACAGCAAAGTGATCATCAACATGACGGTGATTTTTTTTGTTGTCTTTTTTTATTTTTTATGATGGATTAATTAATAATAAAAAAACTGGTTTAAATTGTCCTGAGGCCTTTCTTCTCAAGCCTTGTTGTTTGGAAACAACATGGAATCAAAATTGTCCCTGTTCAGAAAAATTGTATACATATGTAATAACTTATGTATTGAATCTTGTAATATGCTGGGGGGGGGATGTAGAGTTCACAATGCAGCTCCAGTCTAGAATTGTGAAATTGGACATCAAAACATTGTATGTGCACATAAAACTAAGCTCTGATATTATTTGCTTCCAGTCAGACAGATAATTTAAAGAAACACAAATTCTGGCTTTGAACTGTACTGAATACTGTCTGGATGTTTTTTAACAGAGCTCTCTGAACTTCACCAACTCTAATTTCTTCACGGTGTTGGTGGACAGCGTGAGCTGCCAGGTGCTCTACATGAAGACAGTCATCGGATCTCAACAGCTAGACAATGTCATCCACATTCATCCTCTCAGCCAGAGACAGGTGTGATGAGGGATGAGCCCAGCATCTGTTTTCTACTGTTCAAAAGTTTACGCTCGGTCAGATTTTAGAAAGAACTCTCTTCTGCTCAATGAGGCTGCATTTATCTGATCAAAAATACAGTAAAAACAGCTATGTTATTATAATAAAATGGAATAGAATTTATATTTTTTTTATTTTTATTTGAATATATATATATATATATATATATATTAAAATGTAATTTATTCCTGTGATCAAAGCTGAATTTTCAGCATCATTACTCCAGTGTCACGCTATCCTTCAGAAAATTATTCTAATATGCTGATTAGCTGCTCAAAAACATTTATTATTATTAATATTGAAAACAGTTGTGCTGCTTCATATTTTTGTGGAAATTTTAATACATGTTTTCATGATTTTTTAAATATAAAATTTAAAGGAATTGTCCACACAAAACAACAAAAAAAGCTAAAAATTTTCTTAGCCTCATGCCATTCAAGATGAGTTTGTTTCTTCATCAGAACAGATTTGGATAAATGTAGCATCACATCACTTGCTCAACAATGGATGCTATGCAGTGAATGGGTGCCGTCAGAATGAGAGTCCAAACAGCTGATAAAAACATCAGTTAAGATCTTGTGCTTTTTATTAACCAGATGTTAACTGATGGACTGGAGTGGTGTGGATTATTATATAGCTGTTGGGACTCCCGTTCTTACGGCACCCATTCACTGCAGAGCATCCATTGGTGAGCATGTAAAGCTAAATTTCTCCAAAACATCTACATCATGGATAGCCTGACGGTGAATACATTTCAGCTTTGCATTTCAAAAAGGACCACATTTATTTGGAATAGACATCTTTTGTAACATTATACACATCTGTACTTTCACTTCTGATTTAATGTCTTTGCTGAGTAAATAAATAATTTCTCATTTTTCAAAAAAAAAAAATATCCTTCTGACCCCAGACTTTTGAACACTATAGACATCATTAAGTGGGAGAAATGACACACACTGATTGTTAAAAGTCGGATAATAGTTGTGCTGTTGCTTTTTAATGCAGGTCAACTTCACTGTCAGTATGGAGATTGGAGGAAGTCTCTCGTACGTTTAGTGAGTATCACATCCGTTCTGAACAAGCCGATACCCGTGAATCTATGTATCTGATCGTCTGTTTATGAAATATTTTCACTCTGTTTTCTCAGTGCCTTTTGCACCATGGCAAGCATCAAGGTCCACAACATTTTGGTGTTTATGCAGTAAGTTTTTATCACTGTTTTCACATAATTTTTTGTCTTCTGCTGTTGTTCTACATTTGAAAGTTGGAGGTAAAGCGAAGCATTAAGGTGCAGTCACATTACCGAAAGTTCACAGGCAAGAAAAGGACGACGCCACGTATTTGTGTGATCAGCTTGAACACAAACAAAATGTACAAGCACAACCTCTCCTGAAATAACTGGATTTTTCCTGTGAAATGTTGTCGAGGACCACTAAATGTGAACAGTTTTGCCTCCGATAAACATGTTTTTTTAGTTTATGTATAGTGTTACTCTAAGTTCTTTGTGATATAGTCCTGACCGCTTCTCTTACACACCCCAGGACCTCTGTGAAAACCTCCTACATGGTGCGGGCGGCACAGAACACACTGGAAGCTTACCGCTACATCGACTGTGGCGCTAACTCCACCATCCACCAGCCCTCAGGATTGGTTTGGTCTAAACCTCACTTCCCTCAGAACGGGAAACTGCTCAGGTGAAGCATCAGCCGGCGGACGCTTCTCATCAGATGGTTTGATTCTCCATGGCAGCTCCGTTTCATCCATTTTGACTCAAATTTTGTGCTGCACTGAAACTGAACCCATTGAACAGGGCAGCTGTGCTGTAAGATATTGCTTGAATTGATCCCTCAGCACAGATATTGATGTGTGATAACTAAATTAAAAACAGAGCTCTCTTTTCGAAGTCTGTGCCACTTCAAGAGCTGTAGTGTTAATCTAAATAGTCTAATAAGGGTGATGTATAATTTTGCAGTGATTGATAAAAAGGATATTTAATTAATGGATTGTCAATGATAAGGTGCACTTTAAAATACTTTGTATTGTTGAATGAGCTGTTCTGTGAAATCTTTTATGCATTCTTGATTAAGTCTTATGCAAATGTCTCTAATTGTCTCTGCAATGCCAAAGATTTCAAGGCATTTCTCCGATCGATGGGTTTTGAAGTGACGCATTCAGCAATATCAGTCAACTCAAATCCATCCACCAATCAGTCACAAAGACTAAGTATCAGAACAAATGAAAGCAGCATGTGTGTGTGTTCTTATAGGGTTTGATTTAAGTGAAAAGTGTTCAGATACTGAGAATAAGGGAGCTGTTACAAAACATTCAATTAAGAGTCACTTTACTCATGTGATGCCATGAAAACTGAGATTGAGGAAATGAGATGTACAACAGCAGGATGTTTTGTTCTCGCTCAAACATTAGGGCTTTCACCAAGTGTTTAGACCAATGTGTCTAAACCATGAGAATCAGCTTACTCGTTTAGTCTCTGAAAAAAAGGTACAACACCTATTCTTGGGTTCGTACTAATATAGGCACTAATATGTACATGTTTGGTGCTAATATATAACTTTAAAGTACTAATTTGCATGTGTACATGTAAATTGGTGCAAAGGTGTATACTTTTTTGGAAAAAAATACAACCCCACTGACAACTTTTGTACCTTTTTCTTTTTTGTTTTGATAGAGTAGATGTTTAAGAAGGGCATTTGTTTCTACCTGAAGTTGCACATTTGGATAATTTATTTCTATTTTTATATTTAATCTCCTGATCGTGCCTTAAGATTTGATTGTGTTTTTCATTATCTGAACTGAGACAAATGAGATGGTGATGATGCTTAAAGCAGTGAGTTTGCAAAGAAAAATAAACTTTTTTTGTCTATATGTTTGTATTTTTGCATAGCCACCATTGTTACAATTACCACATGCCATGTTCAACATTTTGAATATAAACCATCAGTTTCACTTCAGTAGGACAAAGCTTTGCAAACTGCCTGACTTTTCTCTCTTTTTTGTCAACTGTAATGTAATTTAATAGCATTAAAACCAAAGCACTATCCCTGAAATGATGCAGCAACAAACGCCCTGATGAAATCCATTTCACAAAACTGCAGCCACGCTGGAAACTCTCCAGAGACTCTTTGCACATGGATGGGGTTTAATCATTTATTCAGCACAGGTTATTCAATAGATATCAGTCTAAGTCAGACTCATTATTGTGTCCGGTGCTCTTTATACCATGCAGATTCATCTGCGCAGCATTTACATCTTGTTCTGGCATAGTCTTAGACCTAACAGACAAACTATTGGTTGACTCTGGCACGTGTTAAGCTCAGGTCCGACTGAAGTATTTAGCTCATTTGTTCTTGGTAGGCTCGTATCAGGAGGCAGGGCTGCTGGAATCGCTCAAGGTATAGTGTGATTTTTTTTTCCTCAATGTTTTCCTTTAGTAAGTCCGTTTGCTGTAACATTTGCCTCTATGTTTGAGTTGTGCGTGCAGAATGAGTGAAGCTGTGGTTAGCGGGGTGAGAAGGTTGAGCACCATCTCGGAACAGGACGTGGACGCTGAAGCGGAGCCCGTGTCTTCAGGGGACAGTGAGTGGGCAGGATCCAGTGCTTCGCTCTGCTCGTGTGGAAAACCCAGCGTCCAGAGCAGCACCTTCACCTCCTTTGAGTCCTATCAGCCTGACGCTGCAGGTACATCATCTTCAGCACTTCTGTTTCATGTTAAAGTTGTGTCCAGCATGTAGAAGTTGTCCTGGCTACTAAAGACTCTGATATGGGACAGTGTCCTTAAACCTGTTTAACTTTTAACTGCAGTGTGTGTGTGTGTGTGTGTGTGTGTGTGTGTGTGTGTGTGTGTGTGTGTGTGTGTGTGTGTGTGTGTGTGTGTGTGTGTGTGTGTGTGTGTGTGTGTGTGTGTGTGTGTGTGTGTGTGTGTGTGTGTGTGTGTGTGTGTGTGTGTGTGTGTGTGTGTGTGTGTGTGTGAGAGAGAGAGAGACAGAGAGAGAGAGAGAAAAACAACTGTGCTTTAATATTAATGAATATTACCTAGACATTCATTTTTATAGAGGCCCATGTGTACCACTTAATGATAATTTGATAAATTCATAAATATTGTTTTTAAAATCAATTAAAACCTCATGAAATATCAATCTGAAGATAAATAGATCAAACAATTAATTTAACCATATTAATATTATTTAATTATTAATAATATTAAACAATTATGTAATAAAACATTGATATGATTGTGACATAAGAAAAATTATAATATAGAAATAATGATGAAATTAAAAATGACATTTTTTTTTACAGGTGGACACTACATATAATAGTTTTAAATTGTAATTTAATTATTATTTTGGTAACACTTTAGTATGTGGATCAATTCTCACTATTAACTAGTTGCTTATTAGCATGTTTATTATTAACATATTGGCTGATTATTAGTGATTATAAAACACATATTCTGCATGACCATATTCTACATCCTTAACCCAATACCTAAACTTAACAACTACCTTACTAACTATTAATAAGCAACAAAGTAGGAATTTATTGAGGCAAAAGTTGTAGTTAATGTTTTGTTAATAGCGAGAATTGGAGCTTAAAATAAAGTGATGATTATTTGTATTATTATTTCAATTATTATTAATTGTTTAGCACAAATAGACCAGTTACATGTATGTAGATCATAAAGACAACTGCATTTTTTATAAAAGATTATAAGAAAATAATAATAAATCTTTGAGCAAGATGTGACACTGAAGACTGAAATAATGACTGCCGGAAATTCTGATTTGCATTGCAGAAATAAATGGTTTTAAAAATTAATAAAATAGTAAACAGTTATTTTAAATTGCAATAATATTATATTGTATTACTGTATTTACTGCATGTTGATCAAATACATGCAGTATAAGTTAAAATTGTCAACTGACATTGAGTGCTTTTATATATTCACTGAAAAAAATATGATCAGTAAGTCATGATATGGTAACTTATGTTTTTACATTACTTATTCTCATCAAAATAAGTTAATGAATTTAAACTTTTTTTATAAGTTATCTGAGATTCAAATAGATTTTTTTTTGTAAATATATATTTTTAAGAAATTACTTGCACCATTAATTTGATTATACTGGTAACACTTTAGAACAGGGAACACTTATTCACTAACTATGACTTTTCACTCAATAAATTCCTAATTTGCTGCTTATTGATAGTTAGTAAGGTAGTTATGTTTAGATATTGGCTAGGATTAGGGATGTAGAATAAGGCATTAATATGTGCTTAATTACTACTAATAAAAGGCTAATATTCTAGTAATATGCATGCTAATAAGCAACTAGTAAGAGACCCTAAAATAAAGTGTTACCATTATACTTATAATTTAAAGGACACATATTATGCCCCTTCTTACAGTGATGTATTATGAATCTCAGGTGTCCCTATAATGTGTTTGTGAAGTTTCAGCTCAAAATACCCCACAAATCATTTATTATATAATTTGATAATGCCTTATTTTGAGTGAAAGCAGAAACAGGCTGTTTTAGTCAATTTCTCTTTAAATGTAAATTAGCTGCTGCTCCCCGCCCTCTTTCTAGAGCCCTGCACGAGTCTAAAATCTAGGCCCTAGCCCGGCCCGTGTCCGACAGCTTATCAGAAGTCTCGGCCCGAGCCCGTCTTTTTTCCCCTTCTCCCAAAACAGCTTCCTAACTGTTTCAGCAATTAAAATAGTTCAGTTTTGTATGAAATGGCAAAGTGATTATATTTTGTTTCGTTATTTTATTAAGTTAATTTAGAAAAACGTTTGGAGCATTTTTTTATTCGTTAAATGTAAGTTTTTTAGTTTTTTTTAAGTAACGACCAAGCGGCAGCGGCATACAGTGAGTTGATCATAGCCTATGTTTGATCAATTTAGCTTTCTCAAATAATCAAGACTTGTCTAAAACTAAATCTATAGTTATAAAACAGTTCCACTATGTTAGTTTAAACGCTTAACCTAGGTAAATGTGCACTGCGCATATCCAGTCGTTTGTGCGGAGAGTGGAAGCCAAAGCGCGCTTTACAGGACGCGCCAGAGCGATCACTTGCATTGGAAACATTTGAAAATACGCCGTCATTTTTGCTCATAAAGGTAAGAGTAATACATTGTTTGGAACTGTAAAGGGTCTACTTTTATTTGTGTGCACTCACAATATCAACGAAACGTTGTGCTTTTATAAAATAAAGAGAGAGAAAAACAGGATGCGCTTCCTGCAGTTTCGGTTTTGAGCAGGAGCGCTTCTGATAAACCGAAACACAGCGAATACTTGCCTCACTGACTTGATAAAGATATCTATAGAAAGCTTTGAATTACTACTTTAAAACAAAATAATTCAAACCGAATTAAAAATATAAAATCCCTGAATATGCAGTTCTCTCTAAAGGTGCATCCAATGAGGAGATGGCGATCATCAAATGCATGGATGATCCAAAATGCAGCTCTTCCCGAAGCATTGGGAACTTTTAGTAATTCCCCACGCTCCAACTTCTCCCTGACGCTCTGCGTGGTCAACTGTCACCTGTATGCTAATGCGTGTGTATATGCGTTGCGTATTGCGTACGCGGGACCCGACGGGCTTACAGACCTCTACCTCTTTCCAAAACAGGGCTGTGCAATTTTAGCTTGTATCTCAGATCTCTGCCAAAAAACATCTGTTTGGTTTTGATTATCATGTATATTGCGCAGATAGTGTGTGTGCGGCTCACTCAGAGCGGAGTCACGGTTAATACGGCCGTGTCAGTCAACTATCGTGGGTGGGACTGGTAAAGTGAGATGTCACACTCTGTGATCAGTAAGCTCTGAGACACTATTCATGATTTATAGAGATAAAAAAGGAGCGGGTGGATTTGTATCATTATAGCAGGGTGGTTATGTACACACACTGCCAACACACATTTATGTTCAAACATGTAAAAGTGAATTTTGAATAATAGGTGCCCTTTAAGGCAGCAATCTAGGTTTTTAGGTTGAAAACAGTATTTTTTTTAACAGTGTTATTATAAAGCATATTATACATTGTTCGATTTTACAGTTTTTGTTTATCCTGCAGAAACTACACAGCTAAAATTGCTTTTGGCGGCTGTTCAAAGTCCTTTACTGTTCAAATCTGTTGTTTCAACACCCGCTGAAGTATCGGTCACTCACTCTTGTCCCGGACACACTTGTACACATGTTGATTTGATGTGCTTGCAGCTCTCATGCAGAGTGAAGTGCACTTTTATGAGCACTTACACCAACAGATGCTAAAAGACTCCAGGAGTGACAGAGCTCATAAAAGCCTTATGCAACATAGATGATCCATAAACCTGTACTTTGAGATATATATTATATTATATAATTCTCTCACTATTGTGTACGCATCCTATATAGCAGAACTCTATTTTGGTCACTGTGTTTTCTCTAGCTGTTGGGTTAGTTCACCAGGGGATTGAATACGGTTACATTAATGGCTTCATGTGACCACTTATTTCTCCCCGCTGTGCATTATGTGCTCTGTTTCTGCTCCAACAATCCTTAATATAATTACACACCTATAGAAAGTTCCTGTCTATAAGGCTTTACATGTGGCATTAGTCTGATTCTGTGCAAAGTGGTTAGTGCGGTCACACATGTGCCATAATCATAATTCTGAGGAATCATGTGCCGATGAAAGGATGCATAGAGGTTCAATCATCTCTCATTTCAGCCATCCATCTCTCATGCTGTCTGGAACGGCTGATTGCTGCCATTTTCAGTGTAGTTAGAGCAGCCTGCACTTAACTCTGTACACGGATGTCTGCAAAAATAAATAATGTATGCAAGAAGAAGTGTTGAGGTAAAGATGACTGAGTGATGTACATTGAACTAAAAAATCACCAGCCCTTCCATCGCACGCTGAAAGTAAATATGCAATGGAATATTTATTAAAACTAAGTGACCACTAGAATATGCTCTTTTACAAATATTCATGCAGCTATCAATGACAAAAAAGTACTGTACTATGGTCTCACCATGCATTTTGGACATGATAGCATGATTGTGCCACGCTATAGCCTCTGTACTTCTGATTTAAAGGTCTTATCCATCAAATCAATTATTAGTGGTGTTTGCTAAAGCATTATTTCATTATTATTGCCATCCAGGGACTGTTCTAGTCTTTTAGGGGGCTTCAGACAAGGCCTACACAACAAATCTAGTAAATTACTAGATAGATAGATAGATAGATAGGGCGGGCTTTTATGTTCTAAATAATACAAAGCGTATTGTATAGTATTGATTTGTTTTACAAGAAAATACTGTTTTTGTCTTTCTACTTTAAATGTCATGCGTGTTATGTTACGTTTCTTTGTAATTATGGAATTTATTAGCAAATTGGGTTAAAAATAAGATAATTTAACCCAATTTTTAGTGCAGTCACACATTTTTATCTTCTATCCCCTGTTTTTTGCAGATAGTCCTGTCCCACGTTTTGTGTTTACTTTTTACATGCATTTTGCTGCACTAAATAAGTGTTTATGTGAGTACCTGATGTGGAAGTTCAAGCCCTCAGTGTGTCCAATTCTTAAACAAGCTATTTTTATTACCTCATATTAATCTCTGCATGATTTATTTGTACATTTTATAGTTGATTTTTTACACCACTATTTAGGCTGAAAGGTGATTAAAAATAGTGAAACACTTCAGTAATGATGTCCAAATGTAAAAAAAAAAAAATGTCAACAAACTACTGTAGTGTGCTTTTATTTCAGTGCTGTTGTCATGTTTGAGTAGTTTTAATATTATGTCTATATTGGTAGGGACTCTGTTTTGATCCACCTCACCCTGTCTCTTGCTATTATTACGTGTGTAACAACACACTGTATGTAGCCAGCTGTGAGTTCCCTGGTAAAAGAGTTATATATTTAAAATACATTTAATTCATAATAAGTATAGTTCAAATCTATTGGCACATTTGCTGACAGATAACTCGAGACTTACTGATAGAAAAATGATAATTAAACTTCATTTGGAGTATCACTTGTGCACAATGAACCATTCTTAATATTAAGCCTAAAATGTGTTTTAATACCAGTTTTGATGAGGATTGTATGATCTTTGAATAATATCGGTCTTTAAATGCAAAATATTGAAACTGTACCTGAAGTATACCTGTAATAGTTACACTTTAGCACAATCAAATATACTTAAGTATATCTTTAATTGGACTTCAGCACTACTTCGGCACAATTAAAGTGCATTAAGTATAATATTAGTTGTTCCTCTTTAGTAGACTTTAAGTATACCAGTTTAGTATACCAGAAGTACAGTTGCAGGGTTTTTATTAAATACATAAATATGAAAATGTATGTAGCATGAAATAAATGTATTTCAAACACATTTAAGTATGTTTATTTTTCACTAGGGACAGCATGGCCCACAATTGTTTCACAAATAACCCAACTGACTTTCTCAGCAACCCAGAAGCACCTAGCAAGCATTCACCCGAAACACTTTAAGTTCTGCACAGTCAAGCAAGGCTCACAGTTTCTGGAGTCTCTGAAACATGTTTGATTTGTTGATTTCCGTCTCTCCAGATGACTGCGCCTCCATCCTGCTGGCTTGCCTCTACTGCCGCTTCTGTGATGTCATGGCCATGCTTCCTGACGCTTGTGAGCAAGCGTTTGGCCGCTGCTTCCCCTCTTACAAGTATTACAACACCTCGGATGAGCCGTCCAAAGGAAAAGACTGGTGCGGCTGCAACGTGGATTTTGACTGTGGTTTCATGAACTCCTGTCAGGAGGCCAGCGAGCTGATAGAGCTGGCGATGGAGATATCTGAGGTCTGTTACCGCTGAGAGCCTCTCCGCTGTCTGGAGATCAGAGCGAATCATCCAGGATGGAGATGGCTTGAGTCCCGAATCCATATGGGGTGCGTTTCTAAATCACTCAGAGTTACAGTTATTATTGTCACTAAAGACTTTTGTGATTTCATGCAGGAGAAACCAGGGCAAATGCCACTTCTTGTTTTAGGCAACAAAACGCATGTGTCTGTATTAAGGAACGTACATGGTGAATATATTTGCAATAGAATTTATTTTGCATCCAAAGTTGAATTTTCATACAAATTACGGCTTAGTTGGTGCTCTCATATTCTCTCATGTGACAACTGAACCAATATTTTGAATGATTTATCTGTTGTGTAAAGCATGAAAAGTGGTCCGTGTGGGTAAGATGAGCCACAGGCCACATGTATGATACATAAGTGAATGTAACATGGTAAACACATTTAAACATCTTTCTGCCTTATAAGATGTCTTGTGATTTGCTTATGACCATTACAAGGTCTGAATACGCTGCAGAAAGGAGTCTTAAAACCCAGAAACGAGTTAGTATTTTGGTACATTTAGTTCCATAGTTTTGAATGGGGTTTTGGTCAAATGCCTGTGACACTTTACAACATGTAGATTATAAATAAACACTCAAAGAGTTGGTGATGATGCTGAAGTTGGTGTAGTTCATTTATAGTCTAACTTTAGCTTTTTACTTCTGCTGTTCATAATTGTTTCGAAATTCATAAATAATTCTGTAGCTCTGAAGATTATCTGGTTATGCTTCAGAATACTGTTCCTTTGTAATAAACAACTACGAGACAAATTAGTAATGCAATAGTAACGTTCTTGTAGCTACTATTAACTAACTCTCAGTTAACAAATTATTAACTGACTTGAATGTGTTAGCTAATCAGTTTTTTCATACCTGCCAGAGAACTAATACACAGTTTCATAATTTATGTGTAAAATGCATAAATAATTCTAAAATGAAGATCATAGTAACCCACTAATAATGACTAAAGTATTACCAAATCCTACAGAAGAAATAGCTGATTATTTGTATATTTATAAATCCTATAATAATTGGAGTCATTGTAAGGTTTTGGATAGGAATTCCTTCTGATGGATTTAGTAACACTTGAGTAATTATTAGCTGGTTAACATGTTCTTCACTTTAGTTTAGAATACTGTTCCAAATAGCTTCTTTAGAAGCTTGAGTTGTTACTACTGGGTTACCATCATTCTTACAAAAGTTATTAATGAAACTAATCATTAACATTATTACCTATTGATTATGAAAGTGGTTAAAATTTGAATTTGAACAGCATTAGTTTCACATTAATTATGAAACTGTATATAATTTCTTAGTAGTTCATGATAAAAATAGTGGTTGCTGATTAGCCAACAGTGAACTACCACATTCATCTGTGCAGATTATTATGTTAATCAGTTTCTTGTTTCTTAATCGTAGTTACTAGAATGTTAATATTGCATTACTCATTTGTTACCATGTAGTTATTAAATAAAAAAGGAACAGTATTCAGAAATTTTTCTGTTATCTTTTTTTTTTCATTCACAAAGCTTATTTTCTGCAATTAGCCAAAAGCTGAAAATCCTATTGGCTTTTGTCGAGGGAAGCAGGCACCAGATGTCTATGTAACGCCAGGTTGATGTTGGACATGACGTTGTACAGATGTTGCATTTTGGTTGAAAATGAAAATCGGGTTGACATCAATATTTCACGTTGACTTAACATTGGATTTTGGTTACACAACCTAAAAACAACAAAGCATCAACGTCAGCTGACGTCAGTATTGGACATCAATTTAACATTGACATTAGACGTTGAATTTACATTGAATTTTGGTCACCCGACGTCGCAACCGAATTTTAACCAAATATCAACGTGTTATGACATTGTGTGCCTGTTTTGTGCCTGCTGGGAGGGCTTCTGGGTTGTTACACAAAAACAAGACATCCCTGAAGTGTCAGCTTAAAGTTTACTGATGCCCTCTGGAGGGAAATACGTGTAGCACCTGATAAACCTCAAATGTTACTATCAATGCCATGAATGCTGGTCAAACAGATCTACTGATCCTGCATGAATAAAAGTATCTGAAAACTTATATAAACGCATATTTGTGTCCTTAGAGTGCACGTCAATAATACTGGTCGAAAGCTATCTGTTAGTGGTTTACCAGTGGTTTGGCTGGTTAGTGGAAGTACAGTATGTGATTTGAGATTGCACTTTGAGGTAATAATAAGGTTTGGTAATAAATAAAGTCCATATTCTGAAGGTCTTTCACAAGAGTGAAGATATTCTGTCATTTTCATTATTCCATTCCATTATTTACAGTGGCATGCGGAAGTTTGGGAACCCTCGCAGAATCTGTCAAAATGTGAATCATTTGAACAAAATAAGAGAGATCATACAAAATGCATGGCATTTTTTATTTATTAATTTCCTGAGTAAGATATTTTACATAAAAGATGTTTAGTCCACAAGACAAAAAAAAAAAAAAAAGATGCTCCTGAAGGAAACGCGATGCATTAAGAGGGGGTGAAAACTTTTGAACAGTATGAAGATGTCCAAATGTTTCTTATTTTGTTGAAATATATATTTTTTTACATTTATACCTGACCTTCAGAAGCAACAGAAGATACCTGCATGTTTCCTGGAAGACAAATTAAGTTCAATTTACCTTGATCTTCAAATTCAAAAAGTTTTCACCCCCCGGCTCTTAGTGCATCGCGTTTCCTTCTGGGGCAGCAGTGAATGTTTGAAACTTTTTAATAGTTGTGTTTGAGTCCCTCAGTTGTCCTCCGTGTGAAAAGATGGATCTCAAAATCACACAGTCACTGCTGGGAAGGGTTCAAATATGCAAAAGATGCTGGAAACTGAAGAATCTGCAGGACATGGAGGATTATTCTGAAGAACAGTGCTCAGTTTAACTGTTCAGAACAAACAAGAGACTCATGAACAACCATCACAAAACAAAAACAGTCGTAGATCATCCAGGTAACCAAGCACAGTATTAAGAACCAAGGGTACACAAACTTCTGAAGGGGGTTATTTTAATAATTTCAGCAATTTTTTTTTCTTGTTGACTAAATGTAAACCTATTTTATGTAAAATATCTTACTCAGGACAGTACTAATTAAAAAATAACATGGGTTTTGTGTGATCTGTCTTATTTTGTTAAAATTATTCACATTTTTTCAGATTCTGCAAGGGGCTCCCTAACTTTCACATGCCACTGTATAGATCCATCTTTTCTCCAAGCCACTTGCCCCATGTACTGTAGGGTCATGATGCACCTATCCCAACGTCCCAGAGACACCTTGTCCAGTCCAATGGATCCATTCATTGGCCCAACCTTCAGAGGAAACCAGGCACCACACCAACACCTGGAGAACATGCCAAACTTGTGTCGAAAGGTCTCCTGGGACTCAACTTATGCTGCCCACGAAGCAATCACCATGCATCCTCCATACTGTAAATCTATTTATAGTTTCCCTACAGTTCCACCCTCCACCGTCACCTCAGCAGTGGCTTCAGTTACTGTTATACGCTTGGCACGAGTCGGCAAGTGGCCATCTTTCGCATTTCAACTTCAATATGTATCATTCTTCAGAAATCAGTGACGGAGCCTGTGATCATGTGACTGAATTCAGATTAGTGCATGCAGACTGTACGTGGAGCAGACAGACTGCAGACTGTGAGCGCAGGCGAGGGACGACTGTCAGACGCCAGGATGTGAGTATATAACCAAGATTTGCCACTCGATGACACGACTCTGACATCAAAGAGGGGGCTTTGTTACTGTTTTCGAATTTTTGCATTACAAAATGCAGTCAATAAAATAGAATTTAATCACTTTTATCATTCTGTAATCAGTTAACCTTAAAATCATGAGTGAGTTGTTTACTTCATGTTGCAGTGCTTTTCTAATTTAAGAACTAACCTTACAGTTGGAAAGCATGAGGTCAAGTTCACAGTGTGTGTATTTTGGGTAAGTGGGGGGTAGTGTCTGTAGTCTTTAATAGACACTATTCACTGATCTTACAAAAATGGTACTGACATGGTACATTAATATAGACTATACACTACAATTACCATATTCAGATAACATATTTTTACAGGGTATTTCAAGGTATTACAAAAAAATGACATGGCACCATTTCCTAGAACATGGTATTACTGTGGTACCATTGTTTTGCCAGTCATTTTGGATATGTCAGAAATGGTACATAAAAAATGGCAAAACTGGTATATGTCCAAACAAAATGGTATAAAAAAATTAAATGTGATTTTAGCTTTGTACATTTCCAATTTTATCATATTACAATAAAATATGTATACAAAAAAATATCCCTTGTAAAAAAGGAGTGTGCATAATGTGCACTTGTAGGGTACTTCAAATCTTAAAAGTATTTTTTTTTATATTCTTGCAAATAATATAATATTAATTAAATAAAAAGCCACTTAAACGTACTTAAAAAGAGTTTCTTAACACACTTAAGTGCACTGTTAAAAATTGCACTTTGTAGTAATATGAAATTAAAGGTTTTTATGTTTTTCAAATCATCATTTTTTTAATCTTGTCGAAGTATGCTTATTTGATGTGTTGTCTAACATACTAAAGCACATGTGAATTACATGCACATCTAAAATTAATTAATAATTTGAATATTTTATTAATACTTTGTGTGTTGTGTGATATTACATTTAAAGTTAATATATTTTGCAACTTCATTATAACAAATGTGTAATTAAAAATATATTTGACATACTGCATAATAAAATGCAACTGAAATGTTTGAGCATTTACAGTATACATAAGAAAGTACTGGCTAAGGTAACTATACAGGGGGGGTTAGTACCAATGTATTACCCAGTTATTGTAATTACTATCATAAGTACAACGTATCTACATGTGAAACAGGGCTTTAACAATTATTTCCATACACTTTTTTATATAAGTATGCTGAAATGTACTTCACAAGGGATGATATTACAACAGTGCTTTTGTTGGATATTCAGCTTCTTCTGAAATACTGAATCAAGTATTGATAATGTGTTCCCACAGCTATGAGTCTTCATCAGAAGATGGAGTCACATGGACAGTGGTCAGTCCTATCGTCTTCACCTATCGAGTCATTCAGTGTGAGAGTCTTCTGGATGCAAACAATGACACCTTACTGTTTGGCCATATCTCCAGCCCTATGGAGCGCCAGGCCTTTAAGAACAGCTGTAAAGTAATGAAGCGATTCATTGTGATTGATGAGACTGTTAATGATCTATACGGCTCCCAGGTGGCAGCTTATTTCGAAGCGAGAGGGGTGACCTACAGGATCCTTCCCTTACCCACAACTGAGGAGAACAAGTCCATGACCCTTGTGACCAGAATCTTGGAGGAGGTCCATAAGTTTGGGATTGACCGCCGTACGGAGCCCATTATCGCTATCGGTGGCGGTGTTTGTCTGGATGTCACAGGTCTCGCTGCTTCACTGTATCGCAGACGTACTCCGTATATCCGTGTCCCTACTACTCTGCTGGCTTACATTGATGCCAGTGTGGGCGCAAAGACTGGGGTCAATTTTGCCAATGGGAAAAATAAGCTAGGGTCATACATCCCACCCGTGGCAGCGTTCCTGGACAGGAGTTTCCTCTGCTCTCTGCCACGCCGCCATATTTCTAATGGAATGGCTGAAATGCTGAAGGTACATGTACTGCGTGAATGACAATACAATAGTGGACAGTTTCTCAAAAGATGTTCGCATTTTACACATCTAAAGCAACTTACATTGCATTTTATGGTTCACTTGCTTGTATAGTCTAGTAGTGTACTTAAAGTCTTAAAAGTATATAAAATAACTGTTCTTGCACATAATATAATAATAATGAAATAAAAAGCTACTTAAGTGTACTTAAAGAGAGTTTACTTTCTTAACACACTTTAAAAATGGCACTTTGTAATAACATTTGTAGTAAAGTACATTTTAAATCATTGTCTTAATCATATTTTATAAATTGTGCTTTAAAGAAGTACACTTATTTTGATGTGTTGACTAACATAACTCTAGATGCATGAATGCATAAACTCTGAAAGTTCAATTATGAATGCTGATTGGTGATATATATATTAAAATATGTTTATTTGTTAAGATTAGTGCTGTCAAACGATTAATCACATCCAAAATACAAGTTTTTCTTTACATATACTGTATGTATGTGTACTCCGTTTATTTATAATGTGTATATATAAATACACACACATACAGTATATATTTTGAAAATAATAATAATAAATAATTGATATTATTGATAAAACTTTGACAAAAACATTTATTTTGGATGTGATTAATCATTTGACAGCACTAGTTAAGATTAAAGGGATAGTTCAGCTTCTGTTGGTCTCGATTGTCTTGCACTGTTTTTGTTCCCATACTATGGAAGTCAATGGGGACCAGCAACTGAAGGTGAACTATACCCTTAAAGCTAAAATGTTGACTTTAAACTATTTTTTCTCTTTTAAAGTGTTTTTTATTTTCTCTAAATGTAGACTTTTTGTTGTATTCAATACTTTTGGCACAAATCTACTACAAAATAATTTCCACCAAAAAGAAATTCTTAAATAAATAAATAGATAGATAAACAAACAAATAATAAATAAATAGGATTTTAAAATCTTAAAAGAAATTAGAAAGACATTTTAAATAAATAGTTGTTTTATTTAGCATGGATGCATTCAGTTTATTAACAGTGACCATAAAGACATTTATAGTGAAATATACATTTGTGAAAGTAAGAGATATAGTGAAAGATTTCTATTTCATATAATTGCTGTTAATTTGAACTTTCTACTCTTCAAAAAGTCCTAAAAAAGTCAGTTTGCACAAGCAGGACATAAACTGGAAAAACTATTTTCCGCATTAACAAACTAACATCTTAACAAACCAACTTCTGAAGATCATGTGACACTGAAGACTGGAGTAATGATGCTGAAAATTCAGCGTTGCATCAGCATTGAATTGTAATATTTCACAATATTGCTGTTTGCACTGTATTTTTTTATCAAATAACTCCTGCAGACTTATTTGAAAAACACGTAAAATTCTTACCAAACCCAGACTTTTGAGCATTATTGTGAAGTCTAATTGAGGTCTTGTGTCACCAATACTAGTGATCCCCTACAGATGGCGCTGATGAAGCACGGCAGACTCTTTGAACTTTTGGAGAAGGATGGCAGACATTTGTTGGACTCCAGTTTCCAACCATTGGCGAGAATCCCAGAAAATATCCATACGGATGCAGCGAGTGTGTCCACGAGACTGGCCATTGAAACCATGCTGGAGGAACTTGCCCCAAACCTGTGGGAGGATGATCTGGACCGGCTGGTGGACTTTGGCCATATCATCAGTCCAGAGCTTGAAATGGTTCTGTATATTAGGACTCAAACTAAAACTGCACAGTGTGTGTCAGTCTTGGATTACTCTAACTGGAGTTACTTTTTTCTTTGATACAGAAAATACTTCCTGCGCTTCTGCATGGAGAGGCGGTGAACATTGACATGGCTTTCATGGTCTATGTGGCTCACGAAAGGGGTTTTCTGACAGAAGAGGAGAAAAGGCGTATCATTGTGTGTATGCGGAGTCTAGATCTTCCTGTGTGGCATTCAGACTGCACTCTGGATCTAGTACAGAAGTCCCTTACTGAACGACTCAAGCACTCAGGAGGACTTCTGAGAATGCCTCTACCCACAGCGCTGGGAAAAGCAAGTATGTAGAAGAACTATGCTTTTGCCCTCAAACATTAAATGTGTATTCAGTAGTTTGATGCAAATTCAAACAGCTTTACACATTAGGAAATAGTGTTTTTGTAAAGAGTCATCTGAATGGTGTATGAAATTAAGACTGTACTCATAATAGTTTTCTATAAAAAGTGTTTAATGATGTGAAGCACGAAATTTAGACAAAGAAACACACTTATTACCAGCGGAAACAACGGGAGAATCAGTACCTGTATACCTGAAGACAAAAGACTGACAGGGACTAAACAACTAGAGTAAACATTGGTACGTCATACACACGTTGAAAAGATTTAAAGGGGTCATGAACTGAGAAATCTAAATGATCTTGATCTTTTGACATATAAAAGGTCATTGTGCTATAAAAACATCATGTAAGTTTCAGAAATCAAAACTTTCCGTTAGTCTAAAAACAGTTTATATTGAAGGCAGTCTGCCAAAACAACAGCTTGTGGAATTTATGACTCTGTGATGTAATAGTGTGGATAAGCACCGCCTCCAGAGAAGAAGATCAATGCCTGCTTCGACATCACTGCCTGTTTAGCCCCGCCCACCTATTCTACATCACTGCCTGTTTAGCCCCGAATACCAACTCTACACCACTGCCTGTTTAGCCCCGAATACCAACTCTACACCACTATCTGTTTAGTCCCGCCCACCGATTCTACACCGCTGCCTGTTTAGCCCCACCCACTGATTCTACACCACTATCTGTTTAGTCCCGCCCACTGATTCAACATCGCTGCCTGTTTAGCCCCGCCCACCAATTCTACACACTATCTGTTTAGTCCCGCCCACTGATTCTACACCCCTGCCAGTTTAGCCCCGCCCACCTATTCTACACCACTATGTTTAGCCCCGCCCACATTGATTCTACATCCCTGCCAGTTTAGCCCCTCCAGGACTGAAGTTGCCTATCCCTGCACTAGTCCATATCACAATTTGATTAAGTGTACTGACCTACCTTTGATTTATTCATCCAAAGTTTGCCACGGTTCAGAGTAGTAAAGATGTAACAATCCCTCCTTTGCTGAAATCACTGCGAGTTTGAATCAAGCTCTGAACTGCTGGTTCGAAACTAAAGATTTGTAAATATTTCGAAGCTTCGTGAAGCCGTGTTTCATAAGCACTAATAATACACCATTCTACAAGCATTCGAAAGTTGCCATGTAGGCTATTCACTTATCGACATGTATTTTTAATCAATCAATAATTATTAGGTCACACTTTATATTAAGTGACCTTAACTACTATGTACTTACATAAAAAGATAAGTACAATGTACTTATTGTGGTCATATTGTATTTCAAAACACTTTTGGTAAGGTTAGGGACAGGTTTGTGGTATGGGTAGGTTTAACGGTGGGGTGTAAAGGATGGGTCAACAGTGTAATTATACATTTAATTACAGATGCAATTACATATAGGTGTTTTTACAAATATAAGGCCAATGTAAAAACATGCATGTACACAATAAGTGCATTGCATCAACTGATTAATTTAAATGTAACTACTCATTAGTTAAGGCCACCTAATATAAAGTGGGTCCGATAATTTGATGCAACTTGCATTTAGATGAGTGGGGATGCTGAGAGATTATTCAGGGGGGTTTAACGGAGATGCCACAGCTAGATGAACCATTTTTGGTTCCCCAAAGAACATTTCAATGTACAGTTATTAAAGGAAATAACATTGAAATAATCTAAAGACCCTTTTCCACTATAAAGAACCTTTTGTAGAATGGAGAGATTCCGTTAAAGGTTCTTCATGGAATTAAAGATGCCAATAAAGAACCTTTAGAGTTTAGTCCAACTTTAAGTTCTCAGGGCACATTTTATCAAAGACCATAAGACTATGACATACTGTAGTTTGTTTCATTTCCTGCAGTCTGTCTTTTTCATACCCTGCAGGAATCTTCAATGACACAGAAAAGAGCATTGTGTGCCAGGCTTTCAAGAAATGGTGTGATGAACAGCGTGAAACCAGAATAACACAGCACTGGCAATGTTGAGTCTGAACCAAGAAAAACAGCTGTGCTGCAAAATGAAACACACCAAATGATAAATGAAAACCTCCAGAAATTGTGAAAACCACTCAGTTTTATTTCAATGTCTGTAACATTTTCATTCCCAATACACTTGACAAGCTTTAAAACCCAACAATGAAATGCTGCTTTCCTCATAAAGCCTCCCAGCAGAAGCTTCACGGTTTGAGTGAAAGGTGACTTTCCCAACAGGTTTAAAGTGGGCCGGCTTCCAGTAATGAATTCATAGGAAATTAATGCTTTATAAAAAAAAAAACATCTACATTAGAGGCTATCTTAAGTCCTTTCTTAAATAATGTTTGGTTAAGCTTCAAAAATATAATACAAAAGTATATTAACAAAACGAAAACCATCTTTAGCCAAGACACTTCTATAAAAGACCGTGTTTGTTATTAAAAGACGTTTGGTTGAAGTTCCACGGAAGCCTGTTTTGAAGGCACCTTTCATTGACGTCACCGATACAGGAGCCTTGTGCTTTACCTGTTACCTGATTGTCTAAAGTATTACTCAGAAACAAATTGCAACAGCCAGTTATGCTATAAATCCACAACGAGATACATAACACTTTCACTGCATACTTAGACTCCACTTGGAATTTGGCAACATTTTAGTATTCAACACTGTAACATTACATTCAGAGGACGACTTTCAGTAGTTTCTGTCTATAGGGGAAGGAGTTTATGTTATACACTGTTCTTGAAAGTTTTGTAGTGCTTCAAGACTTTAAGCCAGAATACGATACAATCTTGATCAAACCCTGTGGGTCAGTTTTAACTAGATTTGTTGGTCCTACTGAGAGATCGTCCCCTCTACTTCACCCGAGGACCGAACCCGTTAGGTTCCACAGTCTAAGACTAAGTCTAAAATCACAAATATAGAATTGAACATTTCATTTAAAGGGATAGTTCACACAAAATTTAAATTTAGGAACTTGTTCTTCTTACTCTCATGTCGCTCCAAACACATGTACTGTACATTTTTACAAATTTAGTGTTTATTTTTTGTTCTTTTTGGAAATGGGCAGTCCCTGTGGAAGCCTGTTTCAGCATGGAATACAAATAAATACATTGGTAACTGTGACTTTCTCGCAATTCAGATTTCCATCCTCAGAATTACAAAAAATGTCAAAGTATTTTTTTTTTTTTTTTTTTGCGGCACAAACAAACAAACTGCATTACAAGATATATTCTTAGAATAGCATGATATAAACTCACAAAACTGAGAACAAATGTCCAAATTGTAAGATAAAAGTTGTACAGATTTGTGAGATAAAAAATTGTAAATTACCATTTATATTTTTTTATTTGGGAACAAAAACAGAAATGAAAGACACAATCTCAATTCTGAGAAGCAAACTCAGAATAGTGAGATATAAACTCGCAATTTTTTTGTCTGTTGTGAAAAACAACAACAATATTGCGAGATGTAAACTTGAAATTACGATTTTTTTTTTTAGATCTAACTTTATATTTTGCATTTCTAACCACTGTACTAAAAATGAGTTTATATCTAACAGTTATGTCCGTGGGATATTAAGTTGGACGTTTTTTTTATTTAAATAATGTTTTTAATAATTATATTTTATTGTGGCTGAAACAGGCATCCATAAGTCCCAGTCCCCATTCACTTTCATTGTATGGAAAAGAGCAGCATGCATTCTCTGCTAAATATCTCTTTCTGTGTTCCACCATAGAAATAGTCACTCATGTTTGGAACGACATGAGAACGAGTGAATGATGACAGAATGTTTTGTGTGAACTATTGCTTTAAGTGACAGATTTGTAATGTAAGGCACTTTACAGTGGTCTGACTATGTCACCTACGCTAAACTCTTAACATCTTTCCATTACACACAGGTTGATTTCTCAACTGAAAGTTATCTTTGCATAGTTCTATGAAACAACACATAATAGTTGCACCTACATGATCACAATAGTGGCACAAATTGGATGCTACTCAAAGGCAAACATCAGTACATCTGAGTTGAGCACAGTAGAAATATACAGTAACAGTACAGCTTATTATTACAAACATAGTCAGTCATTTTACACCATGTAAGAATTTAAAAAACCCAAACAAGTGTTAGAATAAAATAGAAAATATTTTTTCTCAGTCTTTTCTTTTTTGTTTAATCTTCAACATATTATCATTCTTCCAGTGTTTTTGCCACCAATATAAAAAAATCCCAGATCAACATCTTTCATATTTTGATAAAAAAAAAATGAAAACCTTGGCCAGTGTAGTTAAAATGCATGGCATATTAAAACAGAAATTAATTAAAATGTTAGATTAAAAAATGTTTTAAGGGTAATAAATTGGATTTTTAAGGTTTGAATTATTATATGACTGTTCCTTTAGTCTTCAAATAAGTGTTAAGAAATGATTTCACATTCTTATGGATTATTTCAAGCTATGCACCGAGATGCACGGTGTTAAAATGCATCCTCTGGGTATCTAAAATGCATGAGGTGAAATACATTTGCATAACTATATAGGCACTGCATATAACCACGAGAAGAGTTTTTGAAGGCTTTCAGCAGTTAAAACTGAATATTGCTTATTGCTTGGCACATTCCACAGGACATCTGAAAATCTGCTCGTCTGTCCTTCCACATGTGCATTTTTTCAGCCGCTGGGTCTAAAGATTATTCCACAGTCCGCTGCGCTACGTGAAATTCTCCTGGACCAGAAACATTAATACTGAGAGAATATTGCCAATGATTAATAATAGAATGAAATAATTTAGGGTCAGCTGTTTCAGATCATCCTCATAGCAAACATACTTTGTCCAGCTATCAGTTGTGTGCCTTTTCAACTGGAAGATACGATTTGCTCAAAAGTTTAACATTCAACAGAAATTTTCACAACATTTATGAAGTAGTTACGATTAATGTAGCTATGCTAAGGGAGCATTTCACCCAAAAATGAAAAAAAATTACAATGAGAAACCATAAAAACGTTCGTTTGGCCCCTTCATTCAAGTGCTTGTCTTCAGTTGAACTGTTTCCTCAGTTCAGTGACTGTCGGAGGAACTGGAGCACTGAATCAGTTTAATCGTCATCGGATCAGATACGCGTCGCTGTTTTGGCTCATTTCGAGTCGGAGTGACTGTCGGACATTTGAAAGTGAGTAACTTGTAAATCTGTGCTGCTTGAGCCATGAACTGTTTTGCACGGTTCAGTCTTATTTGGTGAATTGGTTCAACTAGTTCACTAAAAAGAATCAGTTCAAAAGAATGATTCATTCGTGAACCGAACATCACTCCGGACCGTTTGTCTGCGGCTCTGGATTAACGGGGAGTAATGTTGTAGATAATGTTCAGTTTCTTGCACAGACTGATCGTTTTGCTTCATAAGACCTCAATATATCCTGAGGAGACATGGGTATTAATTTTGTGTTGCCTGATATGCTTTTTCGACTTTCAAAGTGATGGTAGCCCTTGACTTGCATTTTATGAAATCACCAAGTACCACGGTTTCAGCTAAAAATCTTCTTTACTGTTCTAGTGAAGAAAAACGTCACCTGCATCTTGGAAGGTGAGGAAATTAACAACATATTTTCATTTTTGGGTGAACTATCCCTTTAAACATCAACTGTCGGTCACTTAATATATACACGTTAAATGGGAAGCATTATGCTCAAGTCATTCCTTTACAAGGATATATAAAAAAAGAGAAATATTCTTCTAAACTGTGCGCAAACACGCTACTGTACTACCAAAGAAATCACCTTTCAAGTGCACTTTATATAATCCCAAAGTTGATTAAATTGTATTATAATACACCTATGTGAAGTTACACAAGTCAATCTTTTTATGATACTGACCTTGATTATTTTGATATTATTATAACACAATTAAATTTGGGTAGACGAAACTGGAATAAGGTTAAAATACAATAAAATAAAATAAGTGTAAACATAAAAATTATATTATTTTGCACTTGACAAAACAGGCCGTGCTTCTTCCATAGCAGTCAATGGTGTTACCGGAAAAACACGACAATGACCAGCGGCCCTGAACAGCCAAACCAAGGTTTCCTTGCACTAACAAACATGCTCGATTTCCTCCATGTTCACGCTGTCCTTACAGCTGCTTTCGTTCGAGGCTCCGGACGAGGCGGAGGTGAGGAGTGGGTCACTTGTTGCTACAGATGACAATGTGTCGTCCATCAGGATGTCGTCGAGTTTAGCTCCATGCGCCTTTGGGACAAGACCATAAGCATCGGTGGAAGTGCAAGAGTCGTTAAAGGTGATCGTGCCGTCGTTCAGGTCTAGGGTGCTGGAGCGGCCCATGTCGGGGCAAGACGGGTGTGCGTGAGGGTACATGTCCTGGGTGCAGTTGCCCAGGACCTGCTCCTGTTTGACGTGCCGGGCTGCTAGCTCTGATGAGCAGAGCGTAGACGAGACGATGGCCAGTCCGTGAGCACGAGCCTGGATTTCCAGCTCCTGGATTAGCATTCAACAGATAGACAACAAAGCATTAACTGAAACATATAATGAAACAGTAACTACCTTAATGAACCCACAAATTGCCTCTTTTCTGGATATATCTAAATCAAAATACTGAATTAAAATATTGTAAAAATATAAAGTAATAAAATGATTAAATATTTAAAAATAACATTTAATTTGTAAAATATAGAACAAACTGATGCTGGGTATTACAAATACAGGGTCTCTCTGAATCTTAACCCGTGACCCTCAATCCTAAATATGGGGTTAGAAAGCAAATGTTTTAGTGTTACTAACACAAAGCACTACATTATTTCAGCCTCATCACAGTGAGTTTGAAATTCATATACTTATTTATTAATTAAACAATAACAATATCTGTAGTACATTCTTTCTGTTTTACTAAATTTGATGTGTCTTTGGTGTCACACATACAGTAATTGAAAGAATATGTTATGAGGTGAAGGTCATGTAAGGGATAATCAACGGCTAGCCGTGCATTACAATCCTTTATTTAATTAATTAAATTAATTGTCGATCGAGAGAGAGAGAGAGGACAGTTGTGTGTACCTGCTTGCTGCGTCTGCGCGTCTCTCTCTCTATAAAAAAATTACTTCAAGAACAGCGATTTTATCACCTCGTGGCTGGGGAATATAATGTAGCAATCTAGTATCTATCTTTTATTTTATCAATAAAAATTGCGGGGAAGTGTTGGAAGTTTATGTGTGTGTGCAGCGCAATCTGCGATCTCTCTCTCTCCCTCTCCCCACGTGTGTATGTGTGTGTGTGTGTATGTGAGCGAGTGATGCATGTTGGATAGTGTGCATCAATTAAAGCAGCGCATTAATATGGAACGGTGATTAAACTGACTTGGAACTACCTGTGCATTAAACGGTTATACTGCATACCTGCCAGCCAATCAGAATCCAGCATTTAGACAGACCATGGAATAATACAAAAATGTCTAATATTGACGGCTGATAAAAATCGTCTAATAACCCTTGTGCCTTTTTTAATAATGCAGTGAAAGGACAAATCATTAATAACAAAAAAAAGTTGACTTTTTTAAAGTGTTGTAACCCTCTGGTTGTGTTCGGGTCAGTGAATTGACCCGAGGACAAATTTAAAATACTAGTTAACATTATCGCATTGGACTCAAACTTACTGACTTTGTTCAAAGGGTAAAACTTCTCATTGACTTTTTTAAGTGTTTTAAACCTATTTTTTTCAAATAATAATTATTAAAAAAAAAGCTTGTTTGAACATTTATTTTCTACAAAATTTAGTTCTAGTCATCGAAATTTACCCTAGTTAAAAAAGAAACCTACTTAACTGTACTGAATGTGCACTTGTAGTGTATATCAATCTTAAAAGTATAATTAAAAAAATACTTGTAGATAATTTAATATTAATAAAGTAACTGGCCACTTAAGTAGACTGGAGAGAAACGCATACAGGTTCGGAACAACAATTTCATGGCTTTGGTCACTGTTTGAAGTGTGACCCAAAAATGAAGAGGCCCAGAAGTTAAAGTGTATTATTTCCATAATAAATATGCTA
Source organism: Ptychobarbus kaznakovi (assembly GCA_027422405.1). Taxonomy (NCBI): domain Eukaryota; kingdom Metazoa; phylum Chordata; class Actinopteri; order Cypriniformes; family Cyprinidae; genus Ptychobarbus; species Ptychobarbus kaznakovi. The sequence goes on from CM049794.1 coordinate 20,595,442, forward strand.
AAGTTCACTTCTTTTCCACAAGGGTAATTTTGGTCAGTGCACTATTTCCGCATGCCATTCCACTGCATGTTATAGTTGTATTTTACAGTTGCATATTGACTGTTGTCCAGGGATCTGGGATGTGTCTGAACTGACCTGTATCCTGAGCATCAGGTGGCGGTTGGCGTGTTCCAGCTTCTTCTGACGGTTCTCCAGCTCTTTGGCACGCTGCTGCTCTCTCTGAAGTTTCCTGATGTAATCCACAGAGGCCTTCAGAATAGTGCCCTTGTTCCAGCGCATGTCCCTGAGCAACACACACAAGCAGCTGATACCAGCACATCTGATAGACTCTCTATTAACAGCACTAATAGCATGTATTCATCTGCTTCATGTGTAAGTGTGTATCTACTGAACACTGCTTACGGGTCATTAGATTTAGGAATCATAGTCCCCAGTTCTTTGATTCGATCGTTAATGTTGAATCTCCGTCGCCTCTCAACTGAAACAGATGAAAAATGCGTGTTAAATTACACACTAGTATTTATAAACTCAAACAAAATCACATTTACAGTAATTCACTTACAACCAAAGTTTATGGGACAAAGACTATAACTTAATTATGTCATTTTTACAAACTGAGGGACGAATGAAAATGGTTTTCTGTTGTAAAACTGGAACAGTGTTTCTGGATGCTACTCTACATACAAAAGCAAACTCACTTAGGTTATGGTTGTTCTTTTTTTGCCTTTCCTTTACGAGAGCACGAACTTCTGCCTCTGAAAAAGATAAAGGAGTGTGAAAAGAGAAACTGAAAGCAGGGTGTTTATCTGCCATATGTTTTGGCACCCTTGAAATGTCACTGCAGTCATCTTTTATAGCATATTTGCCCTCACCAAAAAACACAAAATCATTTCCTGTATAGCGGTAAGCGCAGGTGCAAAAGGTCCTGAGACGGGTGACCTAGAGATCAAGAAGACTGCTCGTCGGAGATGGTGAGTCACCTCTCCCTCCCCCGGGGAAAGAGCAAACTCGTGCCAATGCAGAGGATCTCTTTTCTCGGCATGGAGTTAGATTCGGTCAGCTGGAAAGCACGCCTCACCCAGGAATGTGCTCAGTCGGTGCTGAACTGCCTCAAGACTTTATCAGGCAGGATGGCGGTCCCACTGAAACTCTTTCAGAGGCTCCTGGGGCATATTGCTGCAACCACGGTGATAGTTCCGCTTGGCTGCTCCAAATGAGACCGCCTCAGCACTGGCTCTATTGCCGAGTCCCGAGGTTGGCGTGGCAATGCGGTACTCACCGGGTTCATATTACACCGGCCTACCGCAGAACCTTCAGCCCGTGGACAGATCCCTCGTTCCTTCGGGCAGGAGTGCCCATGGAGCAGGTATCCAGGCATGCTGTGTTACTCATGGATGCCTCGGCCACTGGCTTGGGAGCCACGTACAACGGGCACGCAGTGTCAGGGGGGTATGGACGGGTCCCCGACTGCGTTGGCTTACCAATTGCCTCGAGTTACTAGCAGTACTCCTGGCCCTGAGGCACCTCAGAGGGTGCCTTCGAGGCAAAGACGTTCTGGTCCGTATGGACAACACGACGACCTTTGCGTATATCAACCGGCAACGCGGTTACACTCCCGTCGCATGTCACTTCCTGCCATCCACATCCCAGGAGTGTTCAATCAGGTGGCCAATGAGCTGTTTCGAGCAGCACTTCCTGGGGAGTGGAGACTCCATCCCCAGGCAGTCCAGCTGATTGGGAGTCGGTTCGGAGTGGCTCAGGTAGACCTGTTTGCATCTCCAGAAACCGCCCATTGCCAGTGGTTCTACTCCCTATCCGAGGCACGGATTCACTGGCACACAGCTGGCCCCAGGGCCTGTGCAAATATGCATTCCCCCAGTGAGCCTACTAGCACAAACACTGTACAAGATCAGGGAGGACCCTGGTTCCCGGGAACTCATGCTCCTCGCGACAGCCCCTCCCTGGCCGATTCCAAAAGCAGATACTTCCTCAGAGACAGGGCACCCTCTGGCACCCGTGCCCTGGACGGGACGCAGAGGTTTTAGGTGACCTATCCCAGGAGGTAGCTCTCACTATTGCTTCACCACGAGCACTGTCCACAAGACGGATCTATGCGCTGAAGTGGAACCTGTTCGTCGAATGGTGTTCCTCTCACCGTGAGGACCACCGGAGATGTTCGATCAGAGCTGTGATTTCATTCCTGCAGCAAAGGTTGGAGCGTAGGCTGACCCCTCCACCCTTAAAGGTTTACATGGCTGCTATTCCACCCACCACGACCCCATAGAGGGAAAATCGTTAGGGAAGCACGATCTGTTCGTTAGGTTTCTTAGGGGGGCCAGGAGGTTAAATCCACCTAGGCCTTCCTCCCTACCCTCTTGGGATTTTGTATTGGTGCTAAGAGCCCTACAGACTGCCCCCTTTGAGTCTTTGCAGTCAGTTGAGTTGAAGTTTCTCTCTATGAAAACCCTACTCCTGACTGTGATGGCCTCGATCAAGAGGGTGGGGGACCTGCAGGCATTTTCGGTTGACGAGTCGTGCCTTGAGTTTGGGCCGGCTGACTCCAGTGCAACACTGAGGCAGCCCGGCTATGTGCCCAAGGTTCCTACAACTCCCTTCAGGGACCAGGTAGTGAACCTGCTAGCGCTGCCCCTGGAGGAGGCAGACCCAGCCCTAGCTTTGTTCTGTCCTGTACGCACACTGTGACAGTACGTGGATAGAACTCAGAGCTTCAGGACCTCAGAACAGCTCTTTGTCTGTTACTGAGTACAGCAGAAGGGGAAGGCTGTCTCCAAGCAGAGGATGGCCCACTGGATAGTGGATGCTATCACCTTGGCCTATGAACCACAAGGTGTGCCCTGCCCACTCAGGCTGCGTGCTCACTCCACTAGGGTGTCGCATCGTCCTGGGCGCTGGCTTGTGGTGCCTCGCTAGCAAACATCTGTAGAGCTGTGGGTTGGGTGACTTCCAACACGTTCGCTAGGTTTTATAGCCTACGTGTTGAACCGGTTTCCTCCTGTGTTCTCAACTCAAACGAGTAGTGGCACTGAGAGGCCCTGTTCATAGTCGGCTTGCGGTGTCCTTAACGCCTAATTCCTCAGAGAGTCCTCCAGCACTCCGGCGTCCAGACGTGACAGAGCGTCCTGCGAAAGGCCTTTCAGCCAATGAATTCTTGAAATCTGGTGTGAGGCTAGTGCCCATATGAGTGACCCTGTTGGGATCCTATTTATTTTCCATGGTATTCCTACTAGAGCAGTGTTTCCCCTGGCAGACCACGTTCTGCCGTAGCTATTATGTAGCGTGAGCCATCTCAGAGACTTTCATGTGCAATGGGGCCCTACGGGGTTACTTCACATGAATAATGTCACTTAACCCCCTCTGGGAGGAGGTGACTCTGCAGTGTGCCTCTTCCAAGCGATGGGGCATGCTTTCCCAGTGTTATTCAAGTCCTACTGTTTGGGTTGCTCTAGGAACAGCAGTAGTTGACCTTCTCTGTGTAGAGCCCGGTCCTATCGTCTGTCTTTTTTTAGGAAGGATCAGGAGGCCTACACAGGGCGCTGGAAGGGGCAGCTCCTGTGGCGCTTTGGTAGGGATCCCAATTTGTCAGTCACCCGACGTGACTCGGAGTGACCGACTGATAGGGAACCTCTTGGTTACGTATGTAACCCTCATTCCCTGAAGGAGGGAATGGAGACGTCACATCCCATCGCCACAGTTGCTGTACCACTGCTGAGCTGCTGGGTCACCGGCTCGGCTCCTCAGCGAAAGCATGAATTAATGCGGTGCACCTGCTGCCTCTTATACTCACGCTGTGATCAGCGGCAGCTCGATGCGAATTATCGCATGCCAATGTCCATTGGCTCGTTTAGTTACACTCAAAGTGGATAGGTCTCTCTGGCGAGATCCCAATTCGTAGGCAATCCGACGTGATGTCTCCGTTCCCTCCTTCAGGGAACGAGGGTTACATACGTAACTGAGACGTTTTACATACTACTTTTAAAAAATAGTAGCCAGCATGTAGTGTACACTACACAGTATGTTTTTATGTAAGCTAGTATGTAATTCTAAACATGACTGAACTTGAATGGAAAACAATTTTATATAACAATTTAACAATTGTATGTAACATTATATACACTCAGTACCATTCAAAAGTTTGAGTTCAGTAAGTTTTTGTAATACATTATTTAACAAGTTTCTGCCACTGAATGAAAAATAAAAAATTTAGTTACAACTTCTCACAATTTTTACTTTTTTATCAGAATTGCATGATATATATATATATATATATTTTTTTTAAATGAAATATCTCTCATAAAAAAAAGATTTGCATGATATAAATGTAGTCAGAGAAATAGTCAGAACTGCAAGACATAAACTCACAAATGTGTGTTATAAATTTAGAATTGCGTGATACAAAGTCGCAATTGTGAGTTATAAAGTCAGAATTGTGAGCTAATTTCCCCCCCTTAGAATTTATAACTCACAATTCCGTATTTACATCTCACAATTCTGAATTTACATCTCACAATTCTGAATGTGTATCTTGAAATTATGACTTTTTTTCTCAGAATTATGAAAAAAAGTACAAATTGTGATTATATAAAGTCGAGAAGAAAAATCAACATTGATAATCAGAAATAATAATAATAATAATCAGAAATGTTTCTTGAGCAGCAAATCAGCATATTAGAATGATTTCTGAAGGATCATGTGACACTGATGTGTGTAAAAAACGTATATATATAAACTTTACACACCCAATGTGCCAGTATGAGTAAATCTAATCCATAAAACTAATTTAATCCATAAACTAATTATGTTTCTGTTTTGTTACCAGAAAAGGAGAAACATCTTCAAACGTACCCACAGGAAACCCTTCGGGCCTTTGATAGCTCTCAAACTTGCTGCAGGAGCTGGGCTTGTCCATCATGTGCATCATGGCTGGAGATGGAGCAACTATGTAGCATACGAGCATATGTTTTCAATCTCTCACTCATATCATCATTCACAAGACATTTCTACTGACTTTAAAAGGTGAAACACATTTCAGTACATCGTCAAAAGGCCTGGAGGGTCTTAGAAGGTGCAAAACTGCATTAACTAATTCATATGACACGTACCAGAGAATTCCCTTTTAATGTTGGACAGGTTAGCAGGGCATGAGTTACTGATAGAGATTCCCGGAGGCGGCATGCCTGGGTTAATATACATGTCCAAGAGGTTTGCTGACACAGGGATCTAGAAACACAAGAACATGTATATTATTGTCTCTTTTTTGTCCTTTTTGGAGCTCTCTGTGTGGAAAGGAGCAGCATGTGTGTTCTGCCTACTACATGAGAATGAGTAAATGAAGACTATACACTATTCCTCTGCAGACAGACAGACATTAGATCAGGTGTTGACAGCTGGATCCCACAGCTTTCTGCTATACCGACACCAGCCACAGCTCTGAATGTGTGAGATGACAGAAAGTCTCACCAAGTTCACTGCTAATATAAAAATACACTCGAGTCACTGTAGTTCTTGAAACTTGTAGACAATGTTAGGGAAAGTAATTTTTTTAAGTAATGCATTGCAACATTGCCCTACTCCATAAAAAGTAACTAATTGCATTACTCAGTTACTTTTTATGGAAAGTAATGCACTATATTACTTTTGCTGTACTCTTTGTCACCTGGGCTGGGCTTGCTTGTTTATTTTTTTAATAACACAAAGTTGTATTTTTGGCAACTGTAAAGGCCCTTTCGCACCAAAAGTGAAATGAATAAGCCTCGGGCTGAAGGAAGTGTGTCTGCCTCTGTAATTATGCCCAGTTTCTCTCAACATGGAGAGCTGTCAGTGAATAAATGGGAAAACAAAGTAACATGTGTTACCTACACTATTTTGCCAAAAGTGTTGGGACACCCCCTTCTAATGAACAGGTTTGGCTACTTTAGTAATTTCAATGAGTACAAATCTGACTGTTTAAGCATATAATGATATTCTAGGGAAGCAACAGTTTGGACAGAACCCTTTTCTATTTTAACATGACAGTGCCTCTGTGTATAAATCAAGGTTCAAAATGAAATGGTTGATTCAGTCAGTGTGGAAGAACTTAAATGGTCCAAGTCCTAATCCCAGCTGAACATTTCTGGTGTGACTTTAAATGCAGACCTTGAGCCAAAAACATCACCAAACACCAATGACATGTGCATACACTATATGAACAAAAGTACTGGGACACCCCCTTCTTTAGTTCTTTAGAAGAGAAAAAAGGCACTTCCAAACTGTGGCAACGAAGATGGAAAACAAAATTCATGTATTTAAAAATGTACTGTTGCAACAGGTTTGAAGTGTATAAATGACTGTACCCATATGTACAAGTCATTGGTGTTTGGTGATGAGTTTCTGGCTCAAGGTCTGCATTTAAAGTCACACCAGAGGTGTTCAGCTGTCTTTCTGCAGACCAGTCAAGTTCTTCCACACTGACTAAATCATCATTTCTCTTTAATCCTTGCCTTATACACAGAGACACTGTCATGTTAGAATAGAAAAGGGTTCTGTCCAAACTGTTGCTATAAAACTAGAAGCACACAATTCCCTAAAATATCATTATATGCTTAAACATTAAGATTTGTACTCATGGAAATTACTAAAGTAGTCAAACCTTTCATTAGAACGGGGTGCCAATACTTTTGGCAATATAGTGTATCTGTTTTGATTATCTTCAGCCGCGTAACAATATCATTATATTCATTGTTTTTTTTCCAGCAAAATTATATAAATACATATTTCATTATATTAGCACTGTTTTTGCTTTTAGCAAGCAAGCAAACAATCAAATATAATAAAATAATTAATATTTAATTGTATTACTTGTTTTTTGTATGCAAAACTAAATACATATTTTATTATATTACTACTGTTTTTGTTTTGTTTTTGCAAGCAAAATGAAATAAAACAAAACAATGTAAGACAATGGATATTTTTAAGCAAAATTAAATAAATACACATTTCATTATATTATTACATTTCTTTGCAAAATAAAAGATAAAAATAGAATATTATATAATACATTTTTATTATACACTAAATTATATAATAAAATATTTAATTACATTAAATGTTTTGCAAGAAAAAATTATTATACTGTTACACCGTTTTTCTTTTTTTTTTGCAAACAAATAAATAAATAAGTAATACAAAATAAATAATGTAATTATATAACTATATAGAGCTCTTAAAAGCATGAAATAGCGTGATATGGTGAATGTAGTCATTAGTTTGGAACTGTGCTTGTCAATAGGGCTGTCAGCCCTATCACACAGCATACACATACAGTATGAAAATATGTCTCCTTCCACGTACTCATATTATTATTATTATTATTAAGAGCTGAAGATGTAAAAATGAATAAGTGAGGTAATAGAAGAAAGTATAACAGTGTATATACCGTGTTGGCCATCTGAAATCCGGGGTCCAACGACAGTCCCATGATATCATCATTGTAACTGGATTCCAAGCTAATGATGTCGTCAATGACATCGTCCATCTGAGACAAATCAAAAGCAATAAATTTCATCAGCTGCCAGAGCTCATCCGCTCAGCTACAGCATAACGCATAGTGAAGTCAATTAACCCTGGAATAAGAGTTCAAATCATCCCATAGCTATGCTGAAAATCACTGCTTAATCTGATGCACATCCTAAAGAGCTGTGTGTTTCCTCTCAGCGTGCCAATGCCAGACTCTTTCTAATCTATTAACACTTGTTTTAGCACCTCTCTCTCTCTCCTCTCTCTCTCTCTCTCTCTCTCTCTCTCTCTGTCTCTATCTCTCTCTCTCTCTCTCTCTCTCTCTCACGCCAATCCACGTCAGCTGCTTCAGCGCGACGTTCACAGAGACGCAAACCGCGAGGCTGAAGTTGCTTTTATTGATTAGCAGGTAATGAGCTCTAAAATGACATCTTCATAACATTTACTGATGCCGCTGGATTTGTGGGAAATATGTTTGCTGTGCTCTTGGCAAACCTGTCAGGATCCTTTCACCTCTGTCTAGTCTTGTTTTGTTCTTGTCTTTGTGTTGAGCACATGCTTTATGCTTTGTTCATTTGTCATGTGCTCAGTATTACATCTTGGCTCATTTTTAGCCTCCTCATTTCCTCCCCTTTATATTCGCCTGTGTTTTGTCCTGGCCTGGTTTGTCTTCTCGGTCCCATCGGTCAGTCTTGCTATAGTCCAGGTGGTATAAACCCTAACAAAGGGCCTTTTGGTTTGGTTATGATCCATTATATGCTTATGCCCAGTTTTGTGTGATATTTTTATGACTTAAATTCAAATAAAGATGAACATTTGTGGTTAACCTGATCAAGAAAACAACATTCGGTTGGCCAGACAAGGCCTGCCACAGAAATTATGAGTCATAATGATGAAACTGTAAAACTATGTTCTGATAAAATACATAAACTAAAACCAACAGTTGTTTTATTCAGAAACCATACGTTTTTTACACATTTCCTGATGTGTACCCTAAATAGAATGACTCTTATATAGTAACAACATAAAATTATGGATAATTACAAGCAACTAACCTTAAACCAAACCCCTATCAAATAACGTTATAGTAATTGCATGCTGTTAATAACATTACTCAGGAATGAATAGAGTTAACAAGGACACAAAATAAAGTAGAAACCTTCGTATATATGATTCAAAATCATGAATTCATATAAATACAATTTTTAAACATCAGCTATAAATGAATGGAGGAATATGACAGGGTTTTGTCATTACCTCTTTCTCACAGTTGGAGTTGAGGGTCAGTAAGGCCATGGGGCTGTTGGGGGCGCTGTTGCCCGGCCCCGGAGGCATTCCCCTGTGGTCAGGGGCCTGGCTGGGGCACGGCAAGCTCACGGCCTGCGAGCCGAGCGTTCCTCCCAGCGTGGTGGACAGATACGCCTTCACCTGCTGCCTCTGAGACTGCTGGATGTGATACTTCGTGGGGTTTTCAAGATGCGTTTGAACCTTCAGACAGACAGAGAGTCACAGACAGGAAATAATCACACATGATGAGGAAGTGCCAAGTAACACATTTAAGAGTTTAATTCATTCTTTATTAGTTAACTCCTCTAAAAACTAGATTTGTCTTTATTTTCCTGTTATGTAAACTGTTGCTGCTTTTTATGTTGCGTGTATATTTGTGAAATAAAAAAACACATTAAACCACAACTTTTTATTAGTATTTTTTTTTTAAATCTAAGATCCACTTATTAATATCAGTACTTTTTCTTGCCCTTAAAAATAATGTCAATTTTTTTTTAAATATAGACTATTTTCTTTAGGTACATTTTTAATTTATTGTTGTTTATTTTCTCTTTTAGTTATTTTCTCTATTTGTGCTGTTATGTAAATTGTGGCTGTTTTAACCCCCTTGTGAAATAAAATAGACATACTGAACCACACAATTATTAATGATTGATTATTAATTATTCTTATTATTATTTTGACAGACAAGCAACCAGCAAAGGCCACAATGTCTAAAATGTTCAACAACAATAAGTAACACTTTATTTTAAGGTGTCCATGTTACACATTACATTTGCTTACTATTATAATAACAATAAATTATGCATAATTACATGCAAGCAACCCTAAGCCAAACCATAATCCTAAACCTAACCATACAGTAAGTACATGTAGTTGATTAATATTACTCATTACTTAAATGTATAATTTATCTGCAACAAGGACACCTTAAAATAAAATGTAACCCAACAATAATAATAATAATTATTATTATTAGTCATGATTACAACACTAAAGACAATAACCTGAATCTTTTTGTCCCACATGTAACTTCCAAGAATTCTGTAATCACTGTTCCTTCATTAAATTAGTAATAATAACTGTAATTTTCCGAAATAGCCTCCCATTCTATTCCTAGCTCAGTTATTCATCTCTTAAGAGTCCTCAAGTTCCTCTTCCACATGAGCCATGCACACATAATGGCCTTTACACTCAGAGGTCACGACTCAAACCACACTTGACACACTTAACAAGTGTGCAGGACAAAAGGGACAAGCCCTAGAGTACAGACTGCAGTTTTAGTATAGGTATTATACAATTTATATAATTATAAATTATTATAATTATGTTTGATGACTTTACTGTTGTGAATGAATCCTCAACTATTTGATCAACTGAAGCGAGTATCTATTAAATAAAGAATGCAGCTGGTTGTGCCTAAAAAAGGGGTGAATAGCTGATTAGTTTAGCCTGTTGGACGATTAACACAAGACACAACAAACACTACTGAACTTGTGCTGGTTTATGTCAAAATATGCCTTTATGGAGCAACTGTGACGTCAATGTCAGGTTGAAACAATGGAGTCTTTCTGCGGCTCATAGTGACTCCAGCAGCATACGTCTCCCACCTCCGTCCCGTGAACAGAAGAGAGGCGCTGCCTGCTTCATTCAGATCCGAGCGCTGCAAACGTGAGAAAGACTGTCGAAACACACGCGTGATCTTTCACAGCTCCGTCACTTATATTTCCAGCCGTTCTCTGAGGAACTATAAAGTATGCATGACTGAACCGAATGTGAAGCTCATATCAACACTGCTCTGAAAACAGCGTTCAGTGTCTGTGCTAATATGAAGGAATTTCTGTCTGGATTTTTCACAGGTGTTTTACCTGCATTTTGAATATTTTTAATTGTGTGTTGTATTGTTTTGTGTTTATGGGTGAAAGGAAATGTCTATAAACTTAACATAAAATGTCCTGGCAGAAAATTACTCGTATCTTTTTCATTTTTCTAAATCTTTCAGTGTGGGCACCACCGACTATCACTGTACCAAACACAGACACACAGACACACACACACACACACACACACACACACACACACACACACACACACACACACACACACACACACACACACAGAACAGACACAGACACTACACAGGACATCTCTGTTTATGTCTACGATGAATCACGCAGGTACCGGGTTACTCTGCAGCGATACCTACCAGAACCAGTCTAAAATAGTCTGAATATAAACACTTATCATAGGTGTACCGTAGTGATTCAGGATAAGCCAAAAACACGGTTTGGAAAACGGATTCATGGTGTACTTGCTTATTATATAAATTTTGAAGTTTTACAAAAGTTACGGACTGCAGCTTTAATAGCGCAAATTGGACTTTAAAATAAAGTGTGATTCATTTTTCTTATGTTTCAAGTTCTAATGCATCCAGGGAGCAGAATATTTTATAGACTTAGAGGTTGATTTTTTTTTTTAGACTTGGGACAGTAAGCGACCACCTAGCAACCAGTAAAAACACTAGCAAACACATAGCAACATTGAAAACCAATGAAAACCAGAACAATATAGCATGCCGTTGAGCTTGTCATTACAATAATCTAGTTGTTTAACTCGTTGCTTAAATTATAAGATTGTATGATCTCTAAGAAACGGAGACTTAGCAATAAATAAACAAAGACAATTCAAATATAAACAATTCTGGTCACTCTTTATTTTAAAGACCAATTATCACTATTAACTAACTATTAACTATGACGTTTGCCTCTATAAACTCCTAGTTGCTGCATATTAATAGTCAGTAAGGTAGTTGTTAAGTTTAGGTATGAAGTTGGTTAAAGGGGTTATATGAATGCGATTTCAAGTTTTTCTTTCTCTTTGGAGAGTTACAAGCTGTTCATGCATAGATAAGATCCCTGAAGTAGCAAAGACTAAAGTCTCAAACCCAAAGAGATATTCTTTATCAAAGTTAAGACTCGTCCCGCCCCCCTAAAACGGCTCGTTAAAACACGCCCCCACATGTCTACATCACGATGTGGAAATATTTGCATAATGGTTTCAGTAAACCCAAATGTTGAAGCATGCAGGGAAAGCTGTGAAAGAACGACAGTTTCGTGAACCTAGGAGATGAGTTAATTCAGAAACCGCAATCAGCGACTGTAGTTTTGTTGATTAAGATTTGAGAGAGAGAGAGAGAGAGAGAAGAGAGAGAGACAGGGTCACATCACAGCGGAGTGTACAGCCCGTCAGAAATCGTCTTAATCACGGCTTGTTTGCAAACACATACGAGCTTCATCACTGTGTCTGTCACGTGACTCTGTTCCTCTCTCGGGCTTGAACTGATGGTCAAACTAAGGACATTATTAACTGTCTTTACATTCATTTTGAAAGCTGAAGCTCGCGATTATAGAAAGGGGTATACATTTCCGAAACGGCTTGTGGTGTTCGGCCAATCACAATGCACTGGGTCAGTTGGCCAATCAGAGAAGACTGTGCTTGTCGGAAGAAGGGGCTTTGTAGAAAACAAAGCATTTGAGAGAGACGGGGCATAGAGGACCTACAATAATGTACAGTATTTGAAAAATAAGGTTTTTTGAACATTAAAGCATGCCAACATATTCTGTTACACCAAATACACAAAATAGTTATCTTTAAAAAGCATCATATGACCCCTTTAAGGGATGTACAATATGGTCAATAAGAATAAGGCATTGAAATGTGTTTTATAAGTACTAATAAACAGCAAATATGCAAGTAATATGCATGCTAGTTAATAGAGCTTTTGTCCTTAAAGTGTTAGCACAATTCAAATATAGTAATTTGTGACCCTGGACCACAAAAGCAGTCTTAAGTAGCACGGGTATATTTGTAGCAATAGCCAACAATACATTGTATGGGTCAAAATTATAGATTTTTATTTTATGCCAAAAATCATTATGATATAGTAAAGATAGTAAAGATCATGTTCCATAAATATATTTGGTCAATTTCCTAATATTTGCTAAGAAAATTTTTTTAAGGCGATTTTCTCAATATTTTTTTGCACCCTCAGATTTCAGATTTTCAAATAGTTGCATCTCAACCAAATATTGTCCTATCATAACAAAGCTTATTTATTCAGCTTTCAGATAATATATAAATCTCAATTTCAAAAAAATTGACACTTAAGACTGGTTTTGTGGTCCAGGGTCACATTTATCAAGCAACATGAAACTGTGAATTATAAAATGTAATTTATTCACATAGAAAACAGTTGTTTTAAATTGTAATAATATTTCATAATATAACTTTTTTTTCAAATAAATGTAGCATTGGTGCACACAAGAGACTTCTTCTGGCAGACCTTTCATCTTTTCTCTTGAAATAAGAGGGGTTTGTTCTCAGCATGGCCTGAAGGGATGACTGGAGTCAGAGGTCGAGGAAGCCAAAGCTTCAACCATAAAGCTGCAACAATTCTACCCCAAGGCAACAATGAAGCAGAGCACATTCAAAGCATGTGCTGTGCTATATATGCATACTTCTGAATGGCATCCATAAACAATCATGAGACTTTATGAATGACTTGTAGAAATTGCCATTTACAGCTTTGGTTGAGCCAATGCAACTCAACACATCCCTCCATTAACCACAGCTTACTGAATGCTCTGTGTAGTGCTGCTAATAAAGCGTACTTATAAAGTAAAATGGTTTCAATGGTCTTTATCAAATGTAAAATCAGTCCTTTAACAAAGGAAAAGTCTGTTATCATTTACTTACTACACAAGCAGCAGATTTGACTTTGCAAATATGCATTGAGAGGTGTCTCGTCAGGTTTGATGACAATCGCTCACACATGGTTATCTTGTGATTGACGTCAAGCCTGGAGTGACACATCTGGATATGCCGTATTTTATTGTTTGCAAATAAAATAAAAAAGTGCTTTACAGATCACATTCAATGTACAGAAAATAGCAGCTCAGATACTCTGCTAAAACCTCTGCTAAATTAGTGTATGGTTAAGTTATGTATGAGTAAATTATGTATTTTCTGTTTGCAAGAACTATATTCAAGTCAATCGCATTGGATTATGTGCCTACTGAAGTCCCAAATCTAAAGTTCAGTAACAAACTGTTTCCTGCGGCTGAAAGTTTCTCAAGCATGTTTCTCAACACAAGACAAGCAAAGAAGGCCACGCTCAAGCAATTGAGAGGGCAAAAGGCAAACAACAAAGCGTGGCCTTCTTCGCTTGTCTTGTGTTCTGGTCTTTGCCGCCGGCTAGATACTGTCACAAGAACGTCCTCCTCAGTGCTGAGACTGCAAGAATGAGACACACTGTCGGGGGGTTAAAAGATGCACTAGTGCAGCACTGAACTATCATGTCACATGCGTATAAAAATGTTTTTGCTTTACATGGACAAGACTCTCATTGATTCGCTCGGGTGCTCTGGGGGCTCTTACTAGTGCTCGACGGATATGGGTGCCGATAGATGATAGAACTCAAAATCACTCTTTATATACAAGCAGTCAAAAGTTTGGAATAATTCACTTCTTTAAATGTTTTTGTCTCTTATGCTCAGCGGGGCTTTATTTATTTGATCAAAAATATTGTAAGGATTAAAAACTAAAACTATTTTCTATTTGAATGTAACTTTAAAATTTAGTTTATTCTTGTGATTAGGGGTGTAACGATACGCGTATTCGTATTGAACCATTCGGTACGAGGCTTTCGGTTCGGTACGCATTACAAACCGAACGATTCGTTGGACTACTCCTATTATGATTGGAAAATAAAAGAGCTTAAAATGTGTGAAATATCAGTGCCACTGCACCCAACAACGCAGCCTGCTCCAAAGCATCTGCTCCATACACATTGTAGCAGGAGTTATTGCACTGATCACGTGATGAGAGGCGCTTTCAGTGTGAGCGGTTTGGGTTTATACTCGCCGTGTCAGCACGAGCGCGAAGGTACGCGCAGCAAAAATTATGCGACTACTGAGGTAATGTAAAGTAAAAGTCTGTTTTTTAAAACCAGAGAAGGTGAACATGTTGATATTCTTGTGGAAAAAATGCAAGCATGGCTTTCTTTTATTTATTTATTTTTATTCCTCAGTATTTGCTAAACCTTCAGTCATTTAATAGTTTGTATATAATACAGCATGTGGTGTATGCATGCCTCATCTTATTCGTTTTTGTTCATAAATGATGTAAGGTGAAGGGATGTAAGCAAACCAGACAATTATATTTTCTTGTAAAACCATTACCGCATAACTGATGCGCTGCGAGGATAAGATTAGGCTATATTTACTCCTATTCTATTAGGCTATAGGCTACCTAAAATTTATTATTGTCCTATAATTAAAATTGACTTGCCTTCATGGTTTAAAACATAAAAATTTCCAACATTGCGACGTAGCCAATTGCCCCGCCCCCCCCCGTATCGAAAACATACCAAACCGTGACACAACTATGTCGTATCGAACCGAACCGTGAATTTTGTGAACCGTTACACCCCTCCTGTGATGCATCATAATTGATGAGCATCATTACTCCAGTCTTCAGTGTCACATGATCCTTCAGAAATCATTTGAATATGCTGATTTCTTACTCAAGAAACACTTCTGAATATTATCCATGTTGAAAACAGCTGTGCTGCATCATATTTTTGTGGAAACTGTATGATACACTGATTGGTTCAAAAGTGAGATAAAAAAAAATTATATTAGGATTTCTACACTTTTATTTTAAAAAGGACTGATCAAGAGTGACAGCCAAGACATGCATGACGTAATGTAATTTCCATTTTAAATAAACGCTCTTCTTTTGAACTTTCTATTCATCAGAGTTCTGAAAAAGTATCACAGTTTCCACAAAAATATTAAGCACCAAAACTTTGATAATAAGAAGAACATAACTGAGCATCATTAATCATTTTAATATTAAATTGTAAATAATAATAAATTATGCAGGAATGTTCTAATAAATTGTAATTAAAAATTATAATTGAGAACCAAATTAGTACATTATAATGATTTCTGAAGGATTGTGTGAAATAAATAAATGAATACAGCTAGCAAGCAAGCAAGCCTTGGTGTGCATGAAAGATTTGTTTCAAAAACATTGTTAAAAACCGTACTGTCCAAAATTTTCACATGTTGAAAAATAAATACGACCTCACGTTGTGTCGATCACGTTTACACACTGCCTCCGAAACTTTCGTCCATCATTAAAAAATTTGGATCGGGTTCGATTTTCTGCGTTTTCGCATTCGTAGCAAGTATTTAGATAGGAAAGGATGAGGAATGTGAAAAAAATGGACTCGGTGTGCAAGGACCTTTACTATGGAAAAGAAAACTGAACACATCCATGGATAAAAACACAGATTCAGTTTTCTGAAATGTTTTAAATGAGTTTCAAAAATAGATCAATTTCTCTGTGTTTTTAGTTTTGGATAGTCAGACTCTGTGCCATCTGCAAAAAAAGGAGCACATGGACACACTGCTGAAATAAAAAATGACACCCCCTACTCTCGGACAAAAAGGTACTGAAGCTGTCACTCGGGCAGTACCTTTTCAAAAGGTACACTTTTGTACCTTTTAGGTACTAATACACACATGTTAAGTACTCTTATGTACATTTAAGGTACCAATATGGACACTTTAGGAGTCTACAATCTCATGGAGTTCACAAATGCTCATGAAAAAAGGCCTAAATATGGAGAAGTTTGAGGCTAGGCTTAAAAATTAAGATTCTGTCAACATCAACTCACCGTGATGTCATTCTAAAACTAAATTTTTTTTTAGACAGAGAACACAAAGTAACATGTTTAGCCCAGAATGCCCAGGCTGCCATTATCCATACACTACAAATAAATGGAGACTGAAGCAGTTGGGCTCCAAACAATTGCAATAATTACCACTAAAATACCATACAAGTATCCAAACTAACTTGTGTGCTAATAATATTCTCTACGTTTTCTAAAAACATGCAAACGTGTTGTGTGAAGAGATCAAGAAATAGTCACTATTCACTGAAAATCTTACTCTCTGCCACAGCTTCACACTTTTCCCAAACACTACTGATGATGATATTATTAGAAGTAGATTTGGATTATGATACAATGGCAACGGTTTCACATACTTGTACAAACTATATGTTTAAGACCTCCTTTTTACTGAAACAGTATTAGGCGGTGCCAAAAGCCAAATTCATAAGCTGTGTCGCTAAACATATTTCTCGTGTATTATGTTTTTTCTTTAAAATATTGTGAATAGACGATGGTGAAATTTATCCCTCGGTTATGATCCTACATCCCACTTCTCCAGCTTATTTTCCCTCTTCCCAGCGTTAAATATGTGCTGGAATGAAACGAGTGCTCCTAATTACTGGCATTCTTTGCTGAATTAGCGTTCGGTGTGTGGTAAGACTGCTCTTGCCTTTGTCTCGCTCCCAAACCTGATCCTGTACTTATTTCTGAAAAGATCAAAGGTCACTTGGCTAATTAGGGGCCGATCAGTCTCAGACAAACTCATCTGAGCTTAATGTTTTCACTTTTCAAGTCCAGCGGCTCTGCCTGGTACATCTAAGCTAATTTCGCATCGCTTTGGGAAGGGAGCGACTAAGCTAGTCAGACACAGCCAGACTCAAAGCTTTCTTTTGATCGTTTGCTGTTTTATTCTCATAAAAACGAGAGGAAAAGCTTTCATCTCCTCTTGTATAACAGGAACCTGTAAAACTTCAAATCTGTCATTTGTAGATTTCAGTGGGAAACCATTTAAAGGTTGAAAAGTATCAAAGGTCTTGTATCATCAATTGCACTTTCTCTATTTTTCTAATATTTTTACTATACATTTATAAAGTTTCTATACTCACTCTTTCTATACTTTTCTAAATACATGTAATATACTTTTAACTTTCTACTTATCTTTCTACACTTTTCTAAATACATTTACTATATTTCTAAGATTCTTCTAATTTTTCTAAATTTTCCTTAATATTTTTACTATATTTCCTCTTATTTTTCTACACTTTCCTTAATATTTTTACTATATTTCTAAGTTTTTTCTTATTTTTCTATACTTTTCTAAATATTTTTACTATATTTTTAAGATTATTCTAATTTTGCTACATTTTCCTTAATATTTTTACTATATATCTTCTTATTTTTCTACACTTTCCTTAATATTTTTACTATATATCTTCTTATTTTTCTACACTTTCCTTAATATTTTTACTATATTTCTAAGTTTCTTTATTTTTCTACATTTTCCTTAATATTGTTACTAAATTTCTTCTTATTTTTCTACACTTTCCTTAATATTTGTATTATATTTCTAAGTTTCTTCTTATTTTTCTACATTTTCCGTAATATTTTTTACTATATTTCTTCTTATTTTTCTACACTTTCCTTAATATTTTTACTATATTTCTAAGTTTCTTTTTACTATTTCTTGTTCTCATTATCTGAGCCTTTATATATATTTGTATCTATATTTAAGTATGTGATGTCCATCTTTAATTGAATGTCTGTGAACCTATCATGACTTGATTACAATTAAATGTAAAAGTAAAATAAAATGTAATATGGATAAAATATAAACTACAGTTTTCAGGATTAGGGCCAAATATCCAAACTAAACTGGCAAAGGAATTCAATCCCTTTAATTTCTTAAACTGTCTCCTCTACTCATTTATGAATGAACAGAAATCAAAAGGAAACAATTTTTGGCTACAAAGTTACAAACTATGATATTATGCCATCACATACTTTAATACAAAGGTCTCAAACCCTGCTCCTGGAGATCTACCGTCCCACAGATTTCAGCTCAAACACACCTGAAGCAGCTGATTAAGGTGTCCAGGGCTACTTGATAATTTCAGACAGGTGTGTTGGAACAGGGTCGGAACTGAAGTCTACAGGATGGTAGCTCTCCAGGAGCAGGATTGGAGACCCCTGCTTTATTAGGTACAGTGAATAACTCAAATACGCATTATACTCTATTTCTTTTTGGTCTGTATTGTATATATTGTTGCTAAAACCAAAACGCTGTGGTAAGACATTGTTTGTGGTAAGATGAAAGCATGTGTTCGATTGGAGGCAGTGTGTTATAATCGTTGACAGCCGTTCGATGGGTTGAATGACCAGCACATCATCAGCTTAGCATAAGTAACGACTGACTGAACATAAATACTACGTTAAGGTTACGGAGTGCATGCCATGGCCTTTTTATCCTTTGATATAACCCACACAAAATCAGACACTCATGTATCAGTTGTTTTCAAACACAACTAAGGTGATTCAGCAAGGTTTCAACAACATATTTTATCTCTATAAGCCATAAAACATTTCACATTTTATTAAACATTTATATTCCATCTTGTTGCTCAGTTGATGTACACTGGAATTTAGAAATTAGTGTTTACAAAAAATCTTGAATTACGTTAGACCTACAGCATAAAATATCAAAAGTATCATGCACTTGTCTTTCATTTTAATTAATGATACAGTTTTTGGATCGGAAAGCTACAGTAGCATGCTGGGGGGTCTTCATTTGTGTGATCAGCTTCTGCTGACAGGGGAGCGTCACACATAAATATAGTACATTTCACATGTCGAACAAAAACTGTTGTGTGAGAATGAAAATATGGGATCATTAATTGCTTCATAAATATCCCTAAGGTGTTTCAACACGATATGAGCAAAATAGAAACAGCAAAGAAGAAGTTAATTAACGCCACACCTGAGTATAGAGCCACGTTTCCCTATGAGAAAATGTATGACTTTAATTTCTACTAAAAGTGTTTTATTTTAAATTAGTTTATAAAGTTCAGCCAGAAAAGTTACATTTCAAATTAGGGTCATTTATGAAACACACCTAAGAAAAAATGTAATGATTACAAAAAGGAAGGTTTGAAGTTGCAATATATATATATATAATTAATTAGACTGATAATATTAGAAATTAATCTAAAATTAGGTTTAATTTATAAAAACACTCCTAAGAAAAAAATGTCATAGTTAAAATAAAGCTTTAAAGTGGCAAAATATATAACAATTAAACTGATGATATTACAATGAATTTAAAATTAGGATTAATTTATAAAATACACCTAAGGAAAAAAAAAGATAAAAAAAAACTGAACTGAAGTGGAACAATCAATATACAATAATTAAATGGAAAATATTACAGCAAACAGAAAAATCATAAAAGACACAATAACAATGACTTGAATAGGACTGTAAGAAACTTACAAATTAACCAGAGCATGTTCGTTAGCTGAGACCTTAACATAGGTAAAAAGACCGAACACAAACTAGACAAATACTACAAATATGAGTCTTAGTCATGCACTGTCACTATTATCGATGCATATTTGAACAATCAATACAGCTGAATATTCTAGCACCAGAATAACACAACAATCAACGCACACAACTGTTTCCCATGATACAGCTGATAGCAAGACACTTACTTTTGCCCGATAAATGACCAAATTTAACATAACGGCTCTTACCGAGTGACATTAGCAGCCCGAGTCCTTTGGGATGCAGCAGATTTAGTCGTAATTATCGCAGTCTGTGCACAATAGCACAGAAATCAGTTACAGTCTATAGTTCCTCAGACTAACAAGGAATCAAAGCTATGAAAAGATTTTGAATGTAGTTTGAGCAAATAGGATTAAAGATGGCTAATTCCAAGAGGCTGGAGCACAGCATGCATTAAAGAGGAATTCTCTGGGGAAAGATAATCCCCATATGCGTTTTAACACACTTCACTGTCCCCTGCCCACCCCGCTCCCTCCCTCCCTCACGGACAGTATCATAATCAGACACGCTTGAGCTGATAAAGACTCAAGTTCAAGTTGAATTCAGCAGTCAGCGCCGAAGAACAAATGTATTATATGTTATATGCATAGCCAAAGCATGGAAAATTGTGGAGAATGTCAGTGTAGAAAACATGGTCAACTGAGGCTTTGCTGTGAAATCCTCTTCAGTTCTTCGATTTCTCATGCTGTTACAAATCAATGTGTGTCAGAATTCATAAAACAATGCACGTATGTGTTGCATTCTCTGTGTTTCCACAAGGGGCGCTTGTTATAAAACATAACTCAACATATAATACATCCAAAATGTTATGTAAATGTAGTCTACTTCACTTTACTGCAACACTGCAATCCAGCAGATTTGTGCATGTTCCTTTAATTCAGTTAAGAAGCCACTTCTATTGGTCTTCTATTGGTCAGACGTGTTCAATGATACGAATTCACAAATTAAGTTCACCAAACGTGAATTTCGGAATAGTCGCATGCTTCTCTTGTCTTCTGCATTCGTATTATGCATATGAATGGAAGTCAATGGAACTAATAAGTGTAGTATGAGCGGACTTTTAAACAGGTCAACGCACCCATCCAACCATTTGGCATCCAACCGAATTTGCCATAATTTCACATGTTTAGTACTATTATATTTGTCCATTTATTCGAGTGAAACAGTAGTGTTATTTCACAATTTGTTTTGAGCAGTAACCATGCAGTTATTATTTTGTGATGCTGAATAAGATTCCGTTCAATTTTATTTTGAGTTAGATTTTTTTATTCACATTTTATTAAATTTGCCCAATTTTGTGATGCTGGATAAGATTAAAATTCAGTCAAGATCTTGATTCACATTTAATTTGATTACTACTTTGAATATTTCAATTATAATTATGCTATGCTTGTCAGGCTGTATGTTTTTGATTCACTAAAAAAAATCACATATTTCAGTTATAAAGTTGGGCAATTTTGCTTGAATATGAAATAAATAATCTTCTGTAATGGTGCACAATATAGGACCATGATAGAGCTAAATTAATTTTTTTGAGCTTTTCATAAAAATAAAAGAAAGCCTCATAAGAGTAATTTATTTTGGAAATTGGGAAGCACAGGCCATGCTGTAATTTTGATTCATTAAAAAGAAATGGCTCAAATGAGTAATTTGTTGATGAACGAGTCTCTTGTTCATGCATCGGACAACACCGGTCACGCTGTATGTTTGTTTTTGCATGCAGCCTGTGAGGACAACTCAACAAAAATACATTTTTATAGTATAAAATGTTTGTGATTTTAATGTAAAAGACTATAAAAATGCTCTGATAAAAACCTTCTATAGATTAGTACTTCCCTGAGCTTGTGGAAAAGACATGTGATGAATATTTTAGTATTTTTGTGTTAAAATTATTTCTAGTTAATTTAAGTTCAGTCAGACAAACATAATCAACATCCTAAAAATCATGCTGCTTATTTTTTTACCATAAATTTGAGAGTTTTTTCAGTGTGTTATTTTGCTGTACATTAACTTTTCATTTTATCACACTCAATGCAGACTTTAAATTCACTTTAAAACGTCATAAGTTCAGTTGCAATTTGTGACATTCATGCTAATACGCTTAGAAAGTGAAGTAACTATGACATAAAGGCAACATGCAGTAAATTGGAAAAGCGCTGCCATTAAATCCCAAGAGGACGTTTCTGGCCTGCGTTACCTTCAGCACTTCCATGGGCACCTGGGTGGCGCTGGGCAGGCCGGCGGGTGCGCTGACGTTGATGGCGGGGCTCTGGGTGACGGAGGGCTGTGCATACGCTGAGCTCTGCCGTCTCTGCTGCTCTCGCCGCTCCTGCTCTTGGAGCTGCTCGCGCATCAGCTGCTGGCGGAGCAGGATACGAGAGGTCACGGCCGACGAGCCCAGCGGGGGCTTAGAGGAGCCATGCTGCTGCTCAGATGGATTACTGCAGTCAGACAGACCCAAAGACACAGAGAGAGAGAGTTTACTCAGAGAGGAAAGTGGGGCTCTGTGATTGGTACACTGGATAATTGAATTATTTTGAGATCCTGGTAGTGGTTCATTAGAAAGCATAATGAGTTTGACCACAGGGATAGAGTTGGATTGGAAACATGGGACTGGGACAAACTGAAGGACAAACTGAAGCAACGCTAAGCTAAGACAAGCATACAGTAAGGAACTTGAACAAACCCCACAGTATTAAACTTCAGTGCATAACTTATCCCACAAACGTTGTTGGATCTACGGACATGATTGATATGAATACTGTGTGACTTGTTGAGGACAGGTGTTACTCTTATAAGTGATTAAAATCTTTACCTATTAGATTATATATTATACGTGAGGAAAATCCCTCAGACTTACACTAGTAAGCAATCACCGAGCAAGTCCTTTACGACACAATCTTAACAAGCACACAATTAATACAGGACACACACAATCACAAACACGTTAGCATACTTTTAAAAAGAGTACTTATTATGAAAATAACACATAAGTGCAACTGAATGTAATGTTTTCGGACACTTAATTGCATGTTAGCTGCAATTATATGCAAATGTATTATAGTGTGTGAATTCGTATTAAATGCAATTAGTTGAACTTAAGTATCTTTATATGAAATTTCGTAATTACATTTATTGTACTTTTAATGTACTGCTGAATGCACTGACAATCAACCATTGTAAACTAAAATATACTTTAATGTCATTTCTACGCATTTGTCATGTATTTAAATATATTTTTATTGCACATTTGTAATGAAGTTGCAATTTAGCGCACGCCTTTATATATAATTCAAGTACTTTTAATGTATTAATTATGCCCTGTAATGCACCTTAAGTATTGTACAGTCTCATGAATAATTGTAACTACAGTTAATACATTAAAACACTTATCAATGCATTGTTACACTGCGCATTTAAAATTGTGTTGCAATTATTTACGACAAGATATAATGTATTACAAATAACATTATGAATAGGTATAATGCATTATACCCTTTAATAACCCTTTATAATGATTATACATTAAGGCGTTAAGTAAAGCTTACCAAATATATTAACTGTAAGTGTAATATTGAATAACACTACAATTAAAATTACAATCCATACTTAACGTGTATGTTAGTCAACACATTAAAATAGCTGTATTTCTTTAAAACATAATGGTTTAAAACGTACTTTACAATAAAACTTTTAATTTGAATTTATTACAAAGTGCAATTTTTAAAAGTGTGTTACAAAAAGGTAATGAAAGTGAACTTTATTTAAGTACCCTTAAATGGCCTTTTAATTAACCTAATTAACCTAACCCTAATCATTTGCAAGTACAATATTTAAAAAAATGTACTTCTAAGATTTGAAGTTCACTCCAAGCGCACGTTCAATAAAATGAAGCACACTTATTTTTAGCATATTAGCAACATTTATTTGTATGTTAGTCAACACATAGGTGTACTTTAAAACATGAGAAGAGATTGTTAAAACATAACGGTTTAAAATGTACTTTACAGTAAAACTTTTCCTCTGAATTTACTACAAAGTGCATTTTTTAAAAGTGTTCTAAAGTGTGTTACGAAAGGGAACTTTCTTTAAGCACACTTAAGTGGCCTTTTAATTAATAATTTGCAAGTACAATATTAAAAAAAAATGTACTTCTGAGATTTGAAGCTCACTCCAAGCGCACGTTCAATAAAATTAAGCACACTTATTTTTAGCAATCACCCATGGCATCCTATAGAATCATGTCAGCATATTTTTTACAGGCAAACATGATGTTTTACAGGCAAACAATACTGATGTTTTCTTCAGAAAATTATAAAAAAGTCCTTCTATCCATGGTAGAGAGTACAAGAATTAGAGGAGAAAAGAGGAGGACATGGAATTGAGAAATATTCAAATTTGTGCCACAGGTTGGAGCAAGCATGCTAACCGCTTTTTTTTTGTACAGATGTTTTGCCTGTCTTTGTTAATGCGCAGGTGTGTAGCTGATGTGTGTAGAGTAATAATCACAGAACCGGGCCGGACCTTCCTGATGCTGATTCAATGTGACGAATCGTAACAACGATTCAAGCACATCTCAGCCTTATATGACTCTCTTTCTTCCCTGAAAAGCTATATCTGAAGGTGAAAACAAACCCGGCTTCCTCTACATCAGCTGATGTTTTGAGTTTTGCAGCTGTTTATGTTTTCTTTCTCCCACAGTTTTCCTCCCACTCTTTCGCCATCCCTTTCTTCTACAGCACCACAAACATCGAGGAACTAACACAACACAACGCTCCCTCATGCACTTTCAGTTCTCTTCATCATTCAATAGAGGAACTGCTCTAAACCCAGACGATGTGCCGTGCAGAAGCTGTCGAAACGAGGCCCTCTCTAGCCGCTGATCCTTTTGATGCACCCTCCGCCGAGCAGCCAGCCAATCCAGCTGTGCAGTAATCGCTCTAATTAGCCTGTCTCGCCCTGTCAAACGCTAGTCTACAGCACTTGCTTAGCATTGTGGGTTAAACACGTGTAATCTCATCGACTACCACTTTACATTTCTGTTTCTGACAGACATATTAAGAGGCCATTGTTCATCAGAGCGACACCTCGAGTAGCACCAACAATTTTAAAGATAGATAGATAGATAGATAGATAGATAGATAGAGAGAGAGATAGATAGATAGATAGAGAGATAGATAGAGAGATAGAGAGAGAGAGAGAGAGAGAGAGAGAGAGAGAGAGAGAGAGATGTAGATTTGTTCTGTTTCAGGTTGTAATCAATGAATAGGGCACACATTTATGCAAGACGATTGCTTATGAACTAATGTTGATGAATTATTACAATGTTTACTATACAATATTTATATGGTAATATGTTTTAGATGGTTGTAAGAATGCATATTTTATTTCCCTGATCTGAACTTGAACAAAGCCTGCAGCTGTACAGTCAACAGCGCATACATTTCAAAATAAGAGTCACTGTGTATTTCAAGCTTTTTTCCTGGTCATTATTGATATTTTGGGAACATAAACTGTATTTAGTTTTATTTAATTTAATTTACATTTAATTAACAACTATTGTATCTTCTATCTGGGATTCCCCATCACAGGATGGACAGACTAAGAACGTTATTTAAAATATTATTTAATCTTAAATATCTGTTTTTTATAGTTAAAACTAAAACCATACAAATATATTCATTAATTTAAATAAAATAAATGCTATCTGAAATTATAAAACAAATTTATAAAAAAAGGAATGTAATATCTAAATAAAACGTATTTAATTTAGTTTTATAAGCTTTGGCTTAACCTGCTGTGCTAAAATATCCAAAACAGAAAAAAAAAATTAATAATGCATTACATTTTAACTAAACCCTTTAGCTTTTAGTCAACTAAAACAATTCAGAGGACTAAAATATGACTAAAACTAAACTAAATCTAAATTTTCTGTCACAATTAACACTGGTTTGTGCAAAAAATCATATTGTGATTAAAGAAAAAAGGCAGGTTTGCTGTACTTCTATGTAGGGATGCACAATTTGGCCAAAATGTTGTGATCATTAATATAGATCAAATAAATAAATTGATAATAATAATACTTACTATGGAAAGTATGGTCAGATGGGGAAGCATGTTGGGTTCCCAAAAGCATGTTAAAGCATCTCAAACTCAAAATACAAACACTGGAGGATAATGATGTGCTCACATGTAAATGAACTGTGCCAAAACAACGCATGCAATTATTTAATTAAATCACAGCTTTTGCAATTTGATAATAGCACTAAGCCATAATCACGATGTCTGTATTTGTTCAATTAATAGTTTAGCCCTTTGTTTATAGCAAACGAATGGTTCTGGGTCAGGATAGATGTCTAATGACCTACTTTTGCCAACTGGAAATTTTCTGGCAAGACATATTTTCATTTGAGGTCTTCATTTCATTTTTGTTCACTGAATGATCAACATCAACTTAAACAAAAGCTCAATGTTCTGTCTCTCACAGTTTTGATTTAATTCGAGTCAAATGCATCAATCAAACTTACGAAACAGTTGCACAAATGGGGGAAGAAAAATAGGAAGAAAGGAGAGAAAGAAGAAATGCAGGAAGATTGATTCTGGGTCAGCGGTGTGTAACACGCGTGTTTTTGATGCATCATAGTTCCTCAGTTTAAAAACTGATCATGGCTCATCTGGCACAAATGAATCAAAGCAGTCATTGAGTGACTCACACAGGACTAAAACCACTTCAGAGCACCTTTAACACCCTACACTGACGGGGCTTTGATATTCACTAACTGTATCTGTTTCTTTGATTATAATAAAAGAGCTTGTTTGCTTTGCTAAAGCCAAATTCATGAACTGTGCCAACACAACGCATGTAATTATTTAATTAAATCACAGCTTTTGCAATTTGATAATAGCACTAAGCCATAATCACTATGTCTGTATTATTTCAATTAATAGTTTAGCCCTTTGTTTCAATTAATTGTTAGCCCTCATGGTTTCAAATTCATGAAACCATGCAATTGTTTCATGAATTTGCAAAAGTGCAAATGTTTTATGAGTGAATGCCAAAAATGTAATGGGGGAAGTTTTGCAAGTGAAACCAAAGTTGTTTGGATGAACATTAAATGAGCAAAATAACATTTTTGTGAGCCATTGCAACAGAGCAATTTTATTTTGCTCATTTAATGTTCACCCAACCAACTTTGGTTTCATTTGCAAAACTTCCCCAAACATTTGCACTTTTGCAAATTGAAATAGGAGGGAGGGGAAATCGGGAAAGGTCCACGAGCCAGGACTCAAACTCAGGATG
Source organism: Ptychobarbus kaznakovi (assembly GCA_027422405.1). Classification (NCBI taxonomy): domain Eukaryota; kingdom Metazoa; phylum Chordata; class Actinopteri; order Cypriniformes; family Cyprinidae; genus Ptychobarbus; species Ptychobarbus kaznakovi. The sequence goes on from CM049794.1 coordinate 20,622,843, forward strand.
CCTGAAGCGCAACAGCACTATATGTCGGGACACTGGCCACGAGGTTATCCGTTAGGGCTGCACGATATATTGAATGCGATAGTCATGCGTATCTCGTCATTAAAGACGGTTCTGTGATTAGCCGTAAATCTCCATCAGCTGTTTTCAAATGGAGCGGCATTTAATAAACAGAGCCGTAAATCACTGACAAGCTACGCAATCTCACGTTCACTATCGCATGCGATTCATCTGTGATTCTGAGCGAATTGCGTAGCTTATCAGCGATCTATGGCTCTGTGTATTAAATGCCGCTCCATTTGAAAACAGCTGATGGAGATTTACGGCTAATCACAGAACCGTCTTTAATGACGAGATACGCATGACTATCGCATTCAATATATCGTGCAGCCCTACTATCCACCCAGACAATTCGAGTTTTGCAAGCAAATCAAAAGTTTGTCAGGGACAATGCAAAAGTTTTGGAGTAAATGCAAACTTTGTTGGGTGAACTAAACTTTTGCTAGACAACCAAATTTTGCAAGCAAATGCTAAATTGTTAGGGAGCACACTGAGGGGCCGTTTACACAACAAAGTTTTCAGACAAAAACGGGAAACTCTTTATGCGTTTTGCATGTTCGTTTACACGACAGCGGCGATTTGGGGACTAAAAACACATACATTTGAAAATGGGTTTCAGAGTGAAAGTTTTTTAAAACGCTGTGTAAACACCCAAACGGGAATTATCGAAAACGTGTAACACCCAAAACGTCATGCGCGTGACGTAGTAGTGTCTCCCCTCTCTGCAGACATGCGCAGTACGTGCCGATTTTAAAGGCAAGCGTGAACAAACACACACAACAATGGCGGAGTATACGGTACTTGTTGCTGCTCAAGAGTTTGCTAACGTTTCTTCAGCAAAGTGTGGATTTACTTCACCAATATTACAACCAACAGCGGAGACACATCATATACATCATATAATCGTCACTTCCCTACAGGTACTGTTTACTAACAAGGTGACATTTTTAAGAGAGAGTGCAAAGTTTGTGATGGAAACATCAAACATTTGAGATACATTTTGTGAGCAAATGCAATGTTTCTGGGGGAATTCATGAGTTTTACAAGCGAATGCAAATTTTTAAAGGGAACACAAAACATTTAAGAGAGAGAGCAAAAATTTTGCGAGCCAAAAATTTTACATTTCCCTCCATCTCATAATGTATTAACCCCTTAAGGGGCACCATAGAAACATAACATGATATAGAATTACTTATACCATTATTTACAATTTCAGTTATACAGGCTTTAGTTTTTAATATGGATATAATATTAAGCATATGTTTTCAATATTTATATACAAGAAAAACTACAGTATGTCCATGTCTCTTATCATGACAAGCAAATCTCTGCCGCTCAACTGGCCACATTTTCTGCTGTCATTATAAAAAAGAATGTGTGTGTGTGTGTGTGTGTGTGTGTGTTGTGTATTTGCAACGCTCGGGGTAATTTTCCATTTTGGTGTGCGTGCGGCATGAGTAGATGTGTGTATGTGTGTGTCAGGAAAAACAATGAGTACACAGTCCTTTGTGGCCACACCCCCAGACCCGGACACTGCAGTAGCCAATCAGAGAGCTGCGTCAGAAGGAGGCTGACCTCCTCCACTCACCTCAGAGCACTGCCATGAACTGTTAGAGCACTACTACATTTGAGACCAGTCCCATGATAGCATATGAAAACAATACATGTCAAAAAGGAGATTTACGTAGAGCAGCAACAACATTGCATTCAGGGAAAATCAAGAAATCATACTCCCAACTGCTAAATACTCAATGACAAAATCTATGTTATATTAAATCAGCATTAAGGGAACATCATACTGATAACACATCTCTTCCTTGTCTTTATTTGACCCTCCAACTCTAGCACTCTCTATTCTAATTCTATTCTTTAAAAAAAACTTGCCCCTTTTAGACTTGCACTCTATTCATTTACTAACTGATTGTTTTCTTTAAAAATAATTAACACTAGCTTCTCTTTTATTTAGTAGTTTATCTATTTGTTTTCTTTTTATTTATTATACAATTAACAAAAGCAAAAAGGCCTCTAACACTAGCTTTCTCTATCTGTTTTCTTTTTATTATATAATACAATTTTTGTTTTAAAACTTGCTAAGTGTACTGCGTTAAGCTAACTGACACTTGTCATAGCACTTGCATATCATTGCTCTCTTGCTGATTTTGATTCTGTCCTTAAGTTCCAAGATATTTATAGTCACGGAAGGGCTTTTCTATCTATAACGCACCCAAACAAACACACCGTCCCTCCCAAACACACTCAAACTGAACACACACACGCCAGCACGGCTCCTCCACAGGTACTCACAAGCGGCTGCAGGGAAAAGTGCAGGGTCTTTGCACTTGGACGCCCAGAGCCTCCATCTTTATTTGGTGTGCTGAAGGTGCACTGCGCGCCCTTGGACAGCTCTGAGAGTCACGCTGCTCCGGCTGTGCTGCATGGAAGCGTGTCAAAAGGGGAGGCACCAACAGCCAATCCGTACACAGAGGAGACGCAGCGCTCGTCACACACGAGCCCACAGCGCTGAACACACCGCTCCGCTGCACATGTGAGGAATCAATCTCATGGAAACTCTCTATGTCCAGACCAGTAGGAGTTTCTAGCACTGACATTGCATTGTCATGCACTTTTCCCTTCAAATTATCATTATTAAAATGCAAAAAGATCTTTACTTCATATGATATTTTATCAAAGGTGCACTAAAAACGCTTGACCGCAGTGTCGGACCGAGTCTGAAAACACACCTGCAGCCAATCAGCATTAAGGGGCGTGTCTTGTAATGATACAGTGTGAGTGCACACGACGGATATTAGCAGATTGACTATAGATAGAGAGACATGGCAGATAAAAAAGAGGAAAATATTGAAGAAACAAAACATAAAAAAGGGTTACGACCAAGCAATATATATCGGAGCAGCTTTCCTCAAGGAGCGAGAAGGGCTTGAATTGGACACCAAGGTTGCGTTGTTGTTATTTAATAGGTAAGTAACATTGATTTTGTGTCGCTTCACTCAACTTATCTGTGTTGCCTTTTGTTTGAATATGCTTGTGTCATCTTCGCTTGTTTCTGCGATTGTCGTTGCCATGGTTGTGTAGGTACGTGTGGGGCGGAGATATCAAAATAGGGGCGAGGTCCTGTTGGACTATGGGCGTGTTTGTTTTGCTGCTTTCAAATATCAACATCGTTTGGCAAAAACGCTTACTGCGCCTTTAATTGAATGTAATTCAAATGATAAAATATGTATGTGGTTTTATTTACTTTTGTAAATGTATGTTTTATTGAAGCCTTTGATGTATGCTGATTTTAATTATTATGATATAAATCATTGTTTTACAATACAATACATTGTACGGTAATTATTTAATATTATGGTAAATGTGCAGTCATTTAAATAATAAAATGTTCATACATTATGGTTTGTGTTTTACATTTGTCATATTTAAAAAAAAATTTGTAATTTGTTTTTATTAAAATGTAAATTATCAATAATTTATAATAAATCATTATATGTATAATAAATCATTTATATTATAATACATTCATATTTCTGTAATAGTGAGTTTTACTCCATTTGATGTATTATTTCATATTTGTACTGTATTATATGAGTGTATTAAATGACTTGTTTCTTATGTTATATGACAATATCAGGAGAATCACCTTTAAAAAAAAATAAAATGTAACTTTCATTAAAATAATGATGTCCCATCATGGTTGCATATTTTACTTTGCATATTCACTTTTCATTTTTGTTTTATTAAAGTTTTTTTAATACAATTTCAATCATTTATAGTAAATAAATAAATATTTATAATAAATTATTTCTACTGCAATACATCAATAACACTTTAATAGTATTTTTTACTTAATTAAATTTTATTTTCATTTATATTTTTACTGTATTAAATGGCATTAATTGTTATTGTAAATGTTTCACTGTGTTACAGGAGTGTATTAAATGTTGTGATTTGTGATGTTGAAATTTTTACCTTTGAAAATAACAGGAAATAATAATGTTAACCATATAACAGAACATACTTTATTTACTTTACGCAATGTATACATTTATGCAATATGTTTGTGTATTTTTTGGTTGTGGAGTCAAATACTGACAACAATGGACATGTTTTCATGAGATTCATTACTAAATATAAAATGAAAACATGATTTTAATGACTTAGTCTTTATATTGACTAATAACATTACGACTGTCAAATGTCTAACAAAGCAATGCGTCAGATGTGGGTGATGTTTATACACACGACAGTGTAGTGCTTTGAGAACACATACACTAGAGGGCGCTTTCTCTATCACGTTTCACCTTCACAGTCACCTTCTGTGAGAGACGCGGTCATTACAGGTGGAGCGGACAGGTGGAGCAGGACAGGTGCAGCTGCCAGCTCTCTGCAAACTCACACGTTTGCAAACCCGCCTGGCAAACAGTGGTGTGTTAATTATAACTAAGCATGTTAGAGAGCATACTTTCCTTTCACAGCTCGACAGGCCTCCACCACACACACACACACACACACACACACACACGCACGCACATGTGACACAACAAGATTTTGGATTCAGAATGCAAAACCAGCACACTGTTTATGGGTTTCCTCTGAAAAGGGGTAAAGAACATTATTTCAACAAATCATCATTGTTGAATGTAGGTCAGAATGTCTAATAGAATAATTTAAAGTGTAGTGAAATACATTTTTTCCAAAAGGCAGATTAATATTTCCTAATTTTCACATATGCAACACACACACTCACACAAGCACGCACGCATGCACGCAAACACACAGACACACACGCACGCATGCACACACACACACACACACACACACGCACACACACACACACACACACACACGCACACATGCATATTTATTTGATTCTATTCTATTCATAACACTTTCACCCACACATATTTTTACAAAAATATTTTAGTACATAATGCCATGTGGGACATTTTTGTGTGATGATACTCAGGGTAATGTTGCTTAAGTTTATATTTGCAACAATTTTTTTTTTTTCTTATTACATAATGGCTTATTATATAAAATAAATGAAATTAAATGTATATAGATATTTTCCCAGAGAATCATTAACATTATATTTGTCTAGTTTAAGTTGAGGTATTAAATTGACTAAAACTAAAAAATTACTATACAGACACATCTTAAAAACTAATACAAATGACAAAAACACAACAAAATTACTGAACTGAACCAAAATTAAACTGAAAACAGAAAAAAATTAATCAAATAAAAGCTAATTCAAAATATTATCAAAGACTATAATAGTACATCAGTGATACTGAAATTGTTCCTGTATGTAAGCAGTGTGCTTGAACGCTATTCCAGACATCGCTTTGTTTCTCAGAAGTGCTGTGTATGAGAATGACTAAAACAAATCTTTTCCAAACAAATGTATTTTCTGTGAAAGATCAAGTGGCTTTGCTGTAAGAGAAGAAACATTAAAGAGGAAGAAGCTCTTTTCTGTAATGTTTACAGTCTGCCGTCACAGCTGACACATAGTGGGGCTCTTTGTTGTAATATTTACAGACAGGGGAGCACTTCATTCGATTTGTTGCCTCTCATTTCCATAATTAAGTTTTATTCATTCTCTCCTCACTTGGGCTTGAACTGGGTCTTTCAGTTCAGGCTCAACTGAGGCCTAGACAACACACATGCTGAGAAAACACGCAACAACAAACACAACCATGATCCTGAACAGTACTGGAATACACTTCAGATCTCATATTCATCCTCATACTCTCATGTTCAATGGTGACAAATGCAAGTGTGCTATGTTAAAACTAAAACATAGGCCAGTCTATTCAGCAAGTACTGGTTGACCTGTATGATTTTTTAACTGCTGATATCTAAATTTAGGTCACCACTATATGCCATTAAGTATAATACAACATGTGTGCAATACAACTTACTTTTTAAACTGAAAATAAAACAGACATGACTTGATTTTAACAATGAGACTTGGCGACCTCAGCCGAAAAGTTGTTTCAGAAGTGAAGCAAATTATTATATTTTGATTATATATATTACAATATTCTTTTTTTTATTGGAATAATGTGCTCAGATGAACTGCTCACAATAAAACAATCAGCATTTTATTTTATGGCACTATAATTAAATGTATAGCAGGGTGCACGGTTCATCATAATTGTCGATTATTCCTTTTGATTGTAATTGCGATTATTCATAACGATTATTTTGAACAGATTTATGCCATTGTTTGAAGCTGCATGCCATATTTTTTATATAAAATGACAACACAACGATTAGTTAGAACTGTCATTTAAAAAACTCTTCTCACAAAGAATGAATCATTGTTTATTGCTTTGAACGATTATAATCGCATCCAGAGAAATTCCTAGTGTGCAGTATTATGTCTAAAACTCTAAAAAATGTATTTTTTAAAAGATTGGTTTAAGTTGTTGTTTCATTTTTAATATTTCAATTTATTTTATTTTCAGTTTCAATTTTAGTCATTTTAGTGCATATTGTAATACATGTTGGCCCTTCAATTCTATTTCTTAAGTTTAAGATGCAAATTTTATGTTACAAAACATAATTTTTCTTTATTCAAGCTGTATTTTTTTTGTGATAATCTCAAAATTCACTACAAGTTAAACTGAAATGTGTGCACAACTTACATTGAAAATTTACAGTACTTTTTTAAATATCTCCTTATCAGCCAATCTCAGATTCTTGTCTATGTGACAGACAGGCCAAGGCACGATTATGAACACTATTACACATGATTGAGCTCTCTCATAATAAGTGCAGATTATGAGACTGTCTCCTAAGCGATTGAGGTTTTTTTATGGATGTAATAATGAATAGCAGATGTCACACATCTGATGAAGTTATACCTTCGTTCTTGAAAATGCTATTCAGCCTAAATGTATGTTGCTCATTTATGCCTTGTTTACACATTTTTTTAAAGAATAAATATTTAAATAATGAACAACACTCACCCTGAACGCTCTGGTAAAACGACAGTGAAAGACAGAATATATGTGTTCAATGATGAAAAACAGTAGCCTAAATACATACTCAATTTACAAATCAGATACATTTTTAGGGATAAATACAGTCCTAACATGTATATTTACTTTTATTATTATCCTAGAAATAACTTTCCCCTTGTAACTGTGGGCCAGGCCTTGTTTCTGTTGCTGTTGGGGAACGCATTACATTTTTTTAAGGTGAGACACAGGTACCACCATACTTACAAGTGCGCGTAATAGTAACTCCAGAAAAATATCTGAGACGTGTAGTTACCCCCATTCTCAGTGCAAAAAACAGTTCCCTAAACATCAAAATTGTATTCCAATGCAAAATGCAAACTCAGAATATGATGCAAATATGCAATAATTAAATATGTTAAACAACACAAATATATCTAATCTGATTTTATTAACCAATGTGTTTGCTGGTGACCTTTGATCCAGTTCAACCATACTAATAAGCAAAAATTACTTTAGATAAACTAACATTGTTTTTTTATTGCTGAAGAGTGTTGAACTTCTCCTGTGTTCTTCTGTACAGACGTGATTTACTTTTCCTTCAGCCTGAGGTTTATTCATTACACTTTTTGGTGTGAAAGGACTTTTACATTTGCTATAAATATAACTTCTTATATTAAAAACAAACAATCAAGCCCTGCTCATATTTAAAAAGTAACTAAGTAACGTAATTAGTTACATTTTTAGGGAGAAATACAATATTGTAATGCTTTACTTTAAAAGTAACTTTCCCCAACACTGGTTGCCAGGTAACTTTAGTTAATGTTGCTCTCAACGGGCAACCAGGTGAGACACAGGGCCCACGACCGATATAAAGTATCCAGCTAGAAATGTGTTACCCATTCTCAGTGTTAAAGTGCCCAAACAAAAAAAGTTGCCCCATGTATCATCAGACTAAGAACCCGAGAAAATCGAAAAGTTACATCAAACTGTTTAGCTTTCAGCATCTCTAATGGAAACGGGCACAATATTTGTTCAGAAGCAAATACAAACATTTCTTTGTTACGCTAATCTGTAAATCTCAGCTCTGAAGTCTATAAATGAACAGACTGAAGTCCTACCTCTGGGCTCGTGTCATTTACCACAGCTCTTCTTTACTCCGGTTAGTGAGCGCTCTTCTGTTCACACTGCATTTATACTGCCGTGACTCAATCCACTCTTCTCTGTATTTGTCTTCACTCACTCAACACTCAACTTTTATCAGCTCTGCTGGAAACACTGACACACTCACACTTCACAGAATGAGGTGACGAGGAGGAAACATTTTGGGTTTTATCTGATTTACAGCAGCTCTCTGCGATGATTCGTTGATTTGTCATCAATTATTTTAAGCGTCTGCTACTGAGTGTTTTAAAACATTATGATATTCAATTAGTTTTGGTAAGCATTAATTTCAATAATCATCAGAAATAAATAAGCATTTATTTCATTAATCGTTCTGTCTAAATCTTGCAGAATTTCTCCCATTACATTGATGATAAAATGAAGCAGAGACTGAACTGCTCAATAATAGCTTTTATCTTAAAGGGATAGTTGAAATAAAATAAATGTAAATTCATCATTTTAATCCTTTTCTCGCCCTCGTGTCATTCCAAACATTTTCTTTCTTCTGTTGAACACAAAAGAAAAGATTTTGAACAATGTTGGTAACCAAACAGCATTTTTCCCATACTATGGAAGTCATTGCTTACCGGAAACTGTTTGGTTACCAACATTTTTCAAAATATCATCTCTTATGTTCAACAGAAGAAAGAATTTACCCAATAGAGTGTTTATGATCGACTGTTGATGAATTATGACAATGTTTACACCATGGTTTTTATATTGTAATATGTTGTAGATGGCTGTAAGAGTGTATATTTTATCTTCCTCATCTGTTTGAATGAGCTGCCAGCTATTGATAGTTTTCACGTGATGTCACACCTTTAAAGAAACGCCGACCTGGAGAGCAAAACTAAGCTTTGCTCCACTGACTGCCAGTTATTTTTACGCAGTTTGCATGAAGTGGTAATGTAGTAAAATGCAGATATTAATAGATAATCTATTAATAGATGATAATCTGAATGAGTTCTATTGCAGATTTGAAAAAACACCCCACACCCGCCCTGAACACCTCTCCACACAACCATTAACACCTCCAGCAACCCCCCTCTCCCCCACACCTGCAATTCAGATCAGCGAAGACGAGGTGTGCTAGGTCTGTCACACCAGCCTGTCTGAAATCTTGTGCTGACCAGCTGGCCCTCATCTTCACAAAGATCTTCAACAGATCACTGGAACTGTGTGAAGTCCCCTCATGCTTAAAATGCTCCACCATCATCCCCGTCCCAAAGAAACCCACAATTACTGGACTTAATGACTACAGGCCTGTAGCTCTAACGTCTGTGGTCATGAAGTCATTTGAAAAACTGGTGCTGGCCCACCTGAAGGACATCACTGGACACTCACTGGATCCTCTTCAGTTTGCCTACAGAGCAAACAGGTCTGTGGACGATGCAGTCAACATGGGACTGCACTTCATCCTGCAGCATCTAGACAGACCAGGGGCTTATGTTTATGTTTGTGGACTTCAGCTCAGCCTTTAACACTATCATCCCAAACCTCTTCCTGCCCAAACTAACTCAGCTCTCCATCCCCACCTCCATCTGTCAGTGGATCACCAGCAGCTAGTGAGGCTGGGAAAATACACACCCAGCACCCGTACGATCAGCACTGGAGCTCCTCGGGGCTGTGTTCTCTCCCCACTTCTCTTCTCCCTGTACACGAATGACTGCACATCTAAAGACCCCTCTGTCAAGCTCCTGAAGTTTGCAGACGACACCACTCTGATCGGCCTCATCCAGGACGGTGACGAGTCTGCTTACAGACAGCCAGCTCCTTATCCTCCTGTCTGTAAGCAGTCTTAACAACCTGGAGCTGAACACACTTAAAACAGTGGAGATGATCGTGGACTTCAGGAGAAACCCCCCTACCCCTCCACACACTTACCATCATGAACAGCACTGTGGCTGCAGTGGAGTCATTCAGATTCCTGGGCACCACAATTTCTGAGGATCTGAAGTGGGATCATCACATTGAGTCCATTGTGAAAAAGGCCCAGCAGAGGCTGTACTTCCTTCGCCAGCTGAGGAAGTTCAACCTGCCACAGGAGCTGTTGATACAGTTCTACTCTGCCATCCTTGAATCCATCCTCTGCACGTCAATAACTGTCTGGTTCAGCTCAGCTACCAAATCTGACCTCAGAAGACTACGGAGGATATAGTCCGGACTGCTGATCGAATCATTGGTACAACCCTCCCCACTCTCCAAGAACTGAACTCACCCAGAGTGAGCAAAAGGGCTGGCGAAATCACTCTGGACCCCTCACATCCAGCACACTCCCTCTTTGAACAGTTACCGTCTGGTCGACGCTACAGAACTCTGAGCACCAGAACGACCAGACACAGAAACAGTTTCTTTCCCCAAGCAATCCATCTCATGAACACTTGACAATAATTATGGTACACACACTATTTATACACTTATACACGTATTTATCTAACACACATACTTAGTCTACACATCAATTACACCTGTACCTGTACATACAAAACTGTCCATTGTTATATACTTGTACATACAATTGTCAATTTGTATATTGTTATTCCTTGTTTACTTGTTCTTTTTAATTCTTCTTTTATTATCTGTTTTTGTTCTGTCGCTGTCCTTCTGTTGCACTGTTGAGCTTCTGTCACAAAAACAAATTCCTCGTATGTGTAAACATACCCGGCAATAAAGCTGAAGATGTGAACAGCTCCACATAGAAAGTATGGGTTATAATTAAAGTAATTACACCATGGCATGAATGCAGCATCACAACCTTATCTTATAATACCTTTTTTAATCTAACAAAACATATACAAGCAACTTGATTTTAAATGTTCCAGTTACAAGTCATTTTTATCAGCCGTGGCCTGAGAGCCTGTTACAACATAAGGCACCAATTCATCATTCATAATTCATATTATTTTATTAATATGTTTTCAACTAGCATTCAGTCATGTTGTGGTATAAGTTAAATGAATGAATAACACAACACAAGAACAGCATGTACAGATATCTGTTATCTGACAGTAATAATACTCTAGTAATAGTACTCTGCATGAATCTATGTTGTTTACCTCACGCTAGAGACTCTAGTTCAAGTTTCCCTGCACTGTCAAGGTCTCCGATCTTCCCCGTGTCCCATAACCCAGATGACACAAGACTGATTTCACAAGAGCATGCTGCATCTCACGCCACCACAAAACGTCAGAAACAAAGAGTTTAACTTGAAGCCTGTTTTACTTTCTTTATTGGCAATGTTTCTGGCTTTAAGCAAAAATCCAAACAAGTCTTAATCTGTAATTAGATTTTTTGCAAGTAAACTGATCTTGTTTTAAGTATGTATACATATATTTACTGGAAATGCTGTATGCTGTAGAATTCATCACTCTGCTTCCTGTATTTTGTGGAATATGTTACACTGGCTCAGTTTTAAGGATTTTATGCTTACTAAGGTGTATATAGCTACATTATCTTTCAAAGGTTTGGGGTTGGGAAGATGTTTTAATGTTATAAATATAAAGTCTATACATCTAGTATAAATAAAGGGTCTTCTGCTCACCAAGGCTGCATTTATTTGCTCAAAAATCTAATCATTATAATTTAAAATAACTGTTTTCTATGTGAATATATGAATATATTTTAAAATGCAATTTATTTCTGTGATCAAAGCTGACTTTTCAGCATCATTACTCCAGTCTTCAGTGTCACATGATTTTTCAGAAAGCATTATAATATGCTGATTTGCAGCTCAAGAAACATTTCTGATGCTGAAAACAGCTGTGCTCATATGTGTTCATATTTTTGTGGAAACTATGATCATTTTATAGGATTCGTGGATTAATAGAGCTTTCAAAAGAACAGCATTTATTTGAAATACTTTACTGTAACATTTGATCAAATGAATGTGTCTTTGCTGAATACAAAGTTTTTTTTTCAGAGAAACTTTAATCACAAAAAATGTGCACACCAGAGGGAGGTTAAAATAAATGCACCTTTGAAGGGTCACGCCTAAATCTTTTTTGGGAATTCTGGGAGGATCAAAGAAAAAAAAAAAAACAGGAAGTTTTGCAATCTGACTAAGGAGTTGCGCTGATGACCACCTAAAAATACACTCCTCCATCATTCCGGTGTCTTGCGTCAAACTCCCAACCGCAGTGGCCTTGTAATCGACAAAGCTATGAAAAAATCAAACCAGCTTGCAAGTCCTTATCTGTTATTATGCAACTAATCAACTACTGAGAACAATCACCTTCCATCTCTGCCCTTATAAGAGGAGAAGAATCATTGTAATCAAAAACAGTTTCATGAATGAAAACAGTGCTGAACTTCATCCAGTGAGCGAGTCGAGGATGTGAGGATGTTCTCGCTGACGGCAAACACCTGCTCCTGCCACTCAGCCTCCGGCTCAGCTGCCAGACCAATGCTCTGACATCCAGACACCAGCGGCTACAGCCTGCAATTCATGCCAGCCTCTTACAGCTCAAGGGCATGTAGCACTGTATCTAAATAAATCATCTCAAAATCACAGACAAATCACCTTTTTGTTTAAAGATGCTCCATAATGGTGCCTTGCGAATTAATACAATTCAAGTTATACATATCTACTTACAACTAAATAGAGCAACCAAATAGTGAACAGCTGGTGTCAAAGCTAACGCGTTAACGCATGCGATTAATCTAAAAACTTTAGCACGTACATTTTTTTTCATGCAAATTAAACGCATTATAAGGTTTGACCCCAACTACTTGCCGTCATCGCAGCGCGGAGGGTTATATATTATTGTGTGATGAGGGTACAGCGAACCAGTCTTGCCAGGGTAGCGGCACAAGTGGCCGTGGACTATTTTGAGAATACAGTCGCGGGAAATATTACATAGCTGTGTGTTGCGGTTTTTTGGGCTACTTTTAATGTACCGCGTCCGCCCAAAGTATATATAGACAAATAAAACTGAAAATAGATCCTTTTACTAATGTGTTTTATACTTGAATGTATACCTGGCAACTTAAGAACGGAGAGGAGGTTATAACATCACAAACAACGTGAGTTTCAGCCAGAGCATAACGTTACATGTGAAGGCTTTTACACACGATTACGATAGGATATGGTTAGTATGTGATTCTCTTGAGATGAATGTGTACATCTGAAATGCTAATTTGTGCAGCGATATAAAAGGCTATAAATAGCATATTTGAACAACAGTAAACGACCAAATTCCACATGTGATCGCAAAAGGAAGTTATTAAAACACTCGACGGTGGTTTAAAGTGAGTTCTGAGTAAAAGTGTACTATTAATCTCATAAATAGTCTTATGAAGCATGATGCTAATGTTAGCTCTAATGCAGCTGCAGAACAGGTCCAGTTATTCTTCATAATGCATTTTGTCATAATAAGGTCGCAATAAAATGTTTTGTTGTATTTATTTAGAAATACTTTTGATAATAGTTGGGTAAATGTTTACTGGGATTGAAGTGATGTGGCTTGGTAAATGTTTTATTGCTAGGATAAAGGCTGATAATGGCTGAATAAAAACAAAATAATAATAAGGATTAAGTCTCATATATGGCGGAGGTGTGAAAGGCTCTGTTTCCTTAAACTAGTTTGTCATGCATTTCTTTATTTCAACACATTTACAGGTAAATCCTAGTATTTTAAATTTGTGATTAATCATGATTAATCACAGTCCATGACTGTGATTAACGTGATTAATTTTTGTAATCGATTGGCAGCACTAAATATATATATATATATATATATATATATATATAAAATGTAGTGTTTATACATTAAAGTTGCTATAAACAATACATAAATAATACATTTTTATTATTACTATAAAATGCTATAATTATAAACATATCATTGCTGAATAAAAACAAAACAACTAAATAATATAATATGCTACTAAATATAAAGCTTGTCGTTTGTCAATAAGTGTTTCTCATTACAAGTATGCAAGACGTTTGGTTAACTAAGCATGTTGAGTTTATAGCTGAAGTTTTATGATTTTTTTATGTCAAAACACATTCTCTCACATATTGTTCATTTATTACTATAGTTATGCCATTCAAATGATTATTCATGATATATTACATGGGGAATAAATATTTACAGAATTGCAAGTTGTTTTATTTTTGCATTGAAAGACAATATAACTTAACCCTTTTTTATGTATTTTTTTAATATGTTAAGTAACATCTGTTTCGACCCACTGCCCTCAATCAAATTAGATTTTTGGGACCTTCATAGTAAAAACTTTGGGTACCTCTGTAGTAAAAAAAGACACTAAAGCCAGACAGAGCATCACTTTGAATGAACACATCCTTGAGCTGAATTATGAATCTCTGATACATTTTGAGCACATGCATTAATGCAAACTTGAACAGCAACATGAGTTTGGGCCTAACAAACAGGGTTTTGACTCATTCGTTTCCATGACTTTCCAGTGGATTTTTAAAAGCCACACAAAAAAAATTACATAAAAAAAGATTATTCTATATAGAAATTTCCATGAATTTGTAATTTAAATCACATAAATCCCTGATAATGTTTTCCCACTATAAAAACACATCCAAACTTCCTCACCAAAGCTTAATGACAGATACAATCAATTAATTTCAGTGCAATATTTTGCATCCAGTTGTGATCTCTAACACACCCATGACCCAATATTACGCTCAATATTTTAGCAACAAGCCAAAATAGCCCCCAAAATTCACCCACAGCATCTGAGGTATTAGTCTGCGCTCCTATATTTATGTTGTTAATTTTCACCTCATGGCGGCCAGAGCCGTCTGCCTCGTCTAAATTAAGATATCACCATCTGCCAATGAAGCTGCGTGGAAGACTGTCTGGGGAAATGCATTTAGTGCTGATGGGTAAAACAATGACTTATCATTTGCATGCCTCAATGAGCCTTTGCATTGGTTTAATATAAATATAACGCTGATGGAGAAGAACTCGTGCATCAACGTTCAGATAGCAAAGCTTCAGAAACTGTCCAGAGTGTGATTGCATACGCACATATATCATAAAGACGTCAATATATCATCAACTTACAGTTAAAACACTTTACACAGCACTGCAGTCACACCTGAACATCAACAACGCATGACAATATACAATAATACAATATATCTTTAGTTCACAATGTATGTAGAATCTGATAAAAAGAAGCTGACTGCAATTTCTGATCTGCTCAAACTTTTGAAAGCATAAAAAACACTTAAAACTTTTACACCTTTGTCTCAGTTTTGATTATTAATTAATTTGTGTGATCATTTCAGTCGTGTTTCATATAATACAATTAAATAAAATTAAGTCAAATAAAAATCAAAGCAAAACTAAATCAAAATTCAAGCAAAAATAAAGTTACAAAGGTCACCTGCCCATAATTATAATTACCAACAGTGTGTTTTTTATTAACTGACTTCATAAATGTGTAAATATGCACAATATCTACATCACTGCAGGCTGCACTTTATAACAGCTTCCATTATATTAAATAATAGAGAGAGATCATTCTGTAATTATTTTAGCTAGAACATATTTTTATATGGTGAGGTCCGGGCTAGTTGTCATGAATAGATTTTGTGTCAAAAGTCAAAATTTCAAAATTTCAAAAATAAAATAATAAATAAAAAAAATCAAATATTTTCTCTCAGGGTGGTTTTATATGTCAGTTTCAAACATGCAGTTCAAAGCACTCTTAAATTAAACTACTCTTCTAATTTTATCCTAAAAAAATTTAATACCATCATATTTTATTTGTATTATTTTTTTTGCAATAGCTGTTGGTAACAAGCGATAATTATGATAATGTATAATAACAGTAGATTTAACCAAGAGTTCTCAGTGCAGTGTCAGGTCGGGGAAAGTTGTCACATTTTAATGTTAACATTTATAATAATGAATAAATAAACTTATGTTAGACAAAACATTTTTTTAACATATCGTCTTTTGTCTCATTGTTTTGTGTTTAAATTTATCTATTCAGTTTGCAGCAAACATACACTGCTTTTGTCACAAAAGTTAAGTTTGTGTTTAATGTTTTATCCATGCATGTTATCGCCCAGGATAAAATATATGTCAAATATATATATCAATATGTTTAGTCAGTTTGTGTTTACACAAAAATTGCCTCCCAAAAAACAATAGTGCGAGAACTAAAGGACTTGACCAACAGATCTGCTTTTCATAACGTTTATGAAAGATATTAGAAAGTGTGGCCAGGGAAGTCTTCACACAGACACAGCTGCACGAGTAAATATTTGCTGAAGATGTTGTATCCTAAGGCGTTGTCTACTGTAACACACATATATCGCCGCACGAAACTCGTTATAATGAGCGCGTCGGTCAACAGCGCGAGCGGCTTCGCGCGGACGGAGAGAGCGCAGCTGACTCTTATTAGAGACTAAACTAGCAGAATAACTAATACAACATGCAAACAAACACCAGACGCGGTCTTTTCTGGGCATGCCACACTTTTAAAAGCATGCAGCAGAGAACATGCAGTTCAGAGCTGTCAAACTCGCTGACCTGTTTTTCAGCGGCTGGCTCTTCAGCTCGTAATACGTTTTAGGCTCCTCGTGAAATTCCTCTCCGACTTCAAAGTCGGGCACGATCCCCGATTCCGACTGCATTTTCAAAGTTGTCAACTTTCGTCAGCTCCCAGGTGGAAAATAAGGCGTCAGCTCAGAGCCGTGCTTCCAGACGCACGAAGTGCCAGCCACCGTGATGTCAAGCTGTCAGTGCGCGCCAGCAGTCCGCTCGTTTAATTTTGTAGTCCGTTAGGAGAGCTGTGTGACTGCGGCGAACGCGGCCCAATGAAGCGTGGAACTACAAATCCCAGGTATGACGACAGCCGTGTGTCAGCATTTTTTGATTGGTTGGCAACAAAAAGGGGGCGTTACCCTTAACAGCAACGTTTTTGACTTTGGCTAACATATTACTTGCTCAGTTATCATTGAACTTTTTTATTATTATTATTATTTTATTTTTAGCATTTTTATTCACAGCGCATGATCGTTGTTTTTTTTTTTATTATAGTTGCGCTATTATTTTATTCTCTAAGCAATTTTGTAAACAGTGCAATCAATCTCCACAAGATGGCGGTATAATCAAATATATAAAATAACATCATCACACTTCAACGCTGTGATCAGTACATGATTTTTCTTCAATAAAAACTAGCTTACATTTATTGCTTAATTTGTACCTACTATTTGAACTAGTCTCTAACATTAATATTACACGTCTCAGTCTCAGAAGATTCAAAATCGCATTGTAGTTTAGTTTACAAACACTAGTTCATTTGGTAGGCTAGTTAATTTCAGACACACCGCTGAAGAGAAAGCGCATGATTATTGCACACCTTCTATATTTCTATATATTTATCTTGTATATCAGTCTTACTATTCCACCTGATTGATTGATTGATTGATTGATTGATTGATTGATTGATTGATTGATTGATTGATTGATTGATTGATTGATTGATTGATTGATTGATTGATTGATTGATTGATTGATTGATTGATTGATTTAATATTAAACATGCACATAACTTGTAGCACAATTAAAAGTTAAGGTGTTCTTGAAGTGTTAAATTATCATGTAATTTGTGACCCTGGACCACAAAACCAGTCATAAGGGTCAGTTTTTTCAAATTGAGATTTATACATCATATGAAAGCTGAATAAACAAGCTTTCCATTGATGCATGGTTTGTTAGGATAAGACTTTTGTTTTAACATTTTTTATTTTAGCTGTTAACCTACATGTCATGTGACCGTTAACCATCATCAGGAAACGGTGAACATATAATGTGTTGTTAAATTGTTGAAATATTCAAATCTCAGGGTCCTTAAAGTAAAAATTTGAAAGGATTCGCCTGAGAAAAAAATAAGTAATTTACAGCCACAGTATGAATATTATGTAATCATGTAATAGAAAAGTTACAGTAGCAGGATTATGGATATTTTAAAACGTATTAGTATCTAATTACAAAACATTTAGGAATCATATCATGTAAAACAGATTAGTGTTCAAATGTGAATTTGTAAACTCTGTACGATTACTCAACATCTTTTGACATCAGTCCTGTGTAGAGTTTATGATGACTTCACTCTCATCACAGATAGATCCTCTTAAACACAGCTTTTCTGGCCAGACAAATATTTTACATTTTGGCAAATTGTTGTCCATTTGTATGATCTCATTCATGGGAACAGCTTACAGTTACAGTACTCCACTGACAGTTACAGTACCCCCCCCCCCTAAAATCATATGTTTTTGTACGGTTCGCATCATTATGACGCTTAATTTCATGTATACAGTAAGCTTGTCTGGTTTAAGCTTCCGGTTGGGCTGAACATGGAGCTGCTCACTCATTGCAGATGGTGTTTGTGTGTGTTGTGGGTGGAGGGTGATGGGGAAGGTCCCGTGGGCATTCACACAGTGGGCACTGAGAAGATGCAAATAAACCAGGCCTTTTGTTCAGATGTTTGGGATATTGCGGTCAAACTCAAAAAGCTGAGCCTCTATACGCTGCACACTAACCTTTCAGCGGTTGTGTACGCTGCATAATCTATACATGAAGAGTAATGACTTTGAATTACAGTCGCTCCATCACATTTGGAGAGGAGGCGCCTTGACTACAGGTTCAATAATGCTAATGACCTTCACATGTGCAGCCTGCGGTTTATTTAATTACCGTGAAAAAGATTTTCTAATTTAGCACTCATAATCACAACTTTTGTCAAGTTACTAATATGTTCGATCTTAATGTGATTTGAGACATTTTGTAATTGCTACAATGGATTAGGCATTTTATGTATAATTGATTGCTTATAGCCTGATGCTGTGTAAATACACACAGTACCGCAAAACTGACTGAGTGTGCTTAGTTCAGTGTTATTATTCAGTAGGCTGCTTATGTAATGTTAACATGTTTGAACGATTATGCATATTAATCAGCACATATTCTATTTCAAAGAATGATTCATTGAATTTGAACGAATTGAATTAATTATCACTTATGCTAATACGCCATTCATCACAGATAACAAAAATATGTTCTAAGAATGTTTTGCCAATGTTCTCATTAAGTTATGAATATTTTATTTTTTATGGTATATGAATGCTCAAACCACCCAATTTTATTTTAGCCTTTTGCAATGCATATGTGAAGGGGATGTTCCATTTATCATTTTGCAAACAGAGGGATTTTGAACGTTGTCTGTGCGTGAAACAAGTAAACATTAGACAAACAAACAACTAAAATGTTTCAGGAAAAGGGTTCCTGGTTTAATGGCAACATTTTGAGAATATTAGGCCTCTAAATGACCAGATCACTTTGAATAAACATTCTATTTACGTCACTGGAAGAACGTTCGTTCATTACTTTGAGAGAACCAGAACATTAGCCAAAGTTCTGAGCAGTGTTGGGCTAGTTACTCCAAGAAGGTAATATATTACTCATTACTAGTTACTCCTTTCAAAAGTAATATTGTTACTTTACTTGTTACTTTTCTGACAACAGTAATTACTTACACTACTAGTTACATTACTTTTTCTTCACGCCGCACAGTTGTAACTGTGTACCTTCCACATAAAATTATGCTAGAATGTTACTGACTACATATTTCTGCTTCATAATTTGACCAAAATCCACACTGGATCGCAGTCAGAAGTTATTAAAAAACACTCAATAGTGATTGATCGTGACATTCAAGTAGAAGTGTTGTATTAATCTCATTAATTGTCATGTGTAGCTTGAAGCTAAGTGTAATTTCTCCGTTACCCATATACGGTTATATTTCATTTTATCAAATCACATAAGTTTGTAAGAATCAGTTTAATTTTACAAAAAATATTGTAATTAGTAATATAATGTACATGCTGATCAGAGGGATGTGGGTGGGATGTAATGCCAGAGTAAAGTAAAGCCACAACTTACACAACAGTGTTCAGATCATCTTTTTTCCTGACCAAATCAATATAGTGCAATATTTCTATCTGCTTAATGTAAGCTTTTCTGTATTCCAAGCTTGCCTGCTGCACCGGGGACATCACATGTGTGCGAGTCGTGAAAATTAAGAAAATAAATCTAGGATTTGATTGTTTGATTGTTGGATTTTAAATCAGCGGGTTGAGGCATCTAAAGTAACCGAGTTACTAAGCAGTTTTATGGATGGTAGCTGTAATATTATTACTGAAATCTTATTAGTAATTAGTTACACTACTAGTTACTGCGAAAATAGCATTACAGTAACTAGTTACTGGTAATTAGTTACTGCCCAACACTGGTTCTGAGAACGTTCCCTGTTAGCTAGAATTAGAATTACTGTTTTCTTTGTATTTCTTAAGGTGTGGCCACATTAGCAATATTTCTGCACAACTTTGTTTTCAAAAAGACCCATTAGTGCAGTGCACAATCACTTTATTTCGAATGGCCACCACGGCAAATTTGTGTATGACCAACTTTAACATGAGCGAAATTTCAGTGGGGATTGTTTTCCCCTCACGCCAAACACTCGATCACGCGATTCTAGAATTTCACCGAGTAACGATATCAATGTGACCGACCGCACCTTTACAGCACCAATCCAACGAACCGGGAATCGAGTCATTCCATTTAAACGATTCATTCAATGATTATCACGTGTTAATCAAATATGGTGTGTTCAAAATCCACTATTTCCCGGCAGCATCAGAGAGATCGGTAGTGTGTGTGTGTGTGTGTGTGTGTGTGTGTGTGTGTGTGTGTGTTGTATGTGGTGTAAACGTGATAATGCAAGTGTGTGTGTGTGTGTGTGTGTGTGTGTGGTGTGTGGTGTGTGTCATGTGTGTATAAATCATACAGCGTTTTTTTGAGGGAAATGTGTGTGAGGGCTGTGGGTGTAGGGTAGGTATAGGGCGCACATTTGTTACAGTATAAAAACCATTACGTATGGAAAGTCGGATTGATGTGTGTGTGTGTGTGTGTGTGTGTGTGTGTGTGTGTTGTGTGAGTGTGCTGTGTGTGTGTGTGTGTGTGTTAGTGAGCGTAGGGCGTGTGTGTGGGTGATCCACACAACTCAACACTATGTGTGTGTGTGTGCGCGCGCGCGCGGATAACGGCATGGCCCCGGTCTGTGTCTTTGTAGCCGGCAAGGGGAAGGCGTGGTGAGTGAGTGTCTGATCACAGATGAACTGATGAGGGGATGAGGCAGATGTGCGGCGATACATCCGACAGCGAGCGTGTGAACTGAACGGAAACGCCCTAATAGACAGAGGTAAGATGTATTCGCTCATGTGTTAAATCTAATGATTCGCTTTTGTATTATTTGTCGGGGGTTTTTTTGGTCTGTTTTGCGGCTTTGACAACAGGCTGCACCGGAGCACGTGAAATACGATGGATTAACGGGACGAGGATCATGGTTATTATTTCTAAATCAAGAGGCATTGTGTAAGCTCATATGCAGTTTTTCGCATTTATTTGGCAAAATGACTATGGGCTACATGTTTTTTTAGTGCAATAGAAAGGACGTGTTTGACCATTCATAGGATTCATTTATTGATTTCATGGTCACTATGTCCTGTTGAAGCATCTTTGTGAACTGTGAGGTACAAGATGCAGTATATGGGCAGTTCACTAGTGTTTACTAGCTTACAGTCAGTGTGGCTAGTTCTTCTCTGGTTACCTGTTTCTGAACATAGACAGTATTGTCACATCACAGACATAGTGGTTTGTGAAATATTTCCTCTTTGATGAGGACACAGGAAATTACATGAGATGATGTCATGACATTGTTTTTTCAGATGTCATTAAGTAATTGCATTCATATAAGCAGATTTGTATAGTTTACTACTTGTGCTAGGCTACAGTGATCTGTTAAATAACAATACAATCAAACTGGGATTTAAACTAGTCATTGTCAAGTCTGTGCGTGTTTATGACTCTGTTTGTCAACATAAGAATATGTTAGATGCGAATTTTGTAATTTATGATAGAATTTGTATTTTTTCAACCCAAATTATAAATGTATACCTGTGATGACATTTGTGCAAAATTATATTATGTTGCTGCACGTTTGGCGACACTTTTAAAGTGAAATCTCCAGTAAGTGGCGTTAAAAGCGTGTTGAGTTTTAACAGATGAACGTGAATCGGACAACTTTTATGTTAGTCGTGTATTGCAGAATGCTTAAAGGTTAATGATCTTTACCCATTTAAAATAACGCAAACCCTACTCTAAACTTAAAGGGATAGTTCACCCAAAAATTTAATTCTGTCATTAATTACTCACCC
This sequence comes from Ptychobarbus kaznakovi, assembly GCA_027422405.1. Classification (NCBI taxonomy): domain Eukaryota; kingdom Metazoa; phylum Chordata; class Actinopteri; order Cypriniformes; family Cyprinidae; genus Ptychobarbus; species Ptychobarbus kaznakovi. The sequence goes on from CM049794.1 coordinate 20,645,322, forward strand.
TCATGTCTTTCCAAACACGTAAGGCCTTCATTCATCTTCATAACAGAAAATTAAGATATTTTTGATGAAATCTGAGAGCTTTTTGACCCTCCATAGACAGCAAGGGTACTACTACGATCAAGGCACAGAAACTTAGCAAGGACATCAGTAAAGTAGTCCATGTGATATCAAGGGTTCTACCGTAATTTTATGAAGCTACGAGAATACTTTTTGTGCGCAAAGAAAACTAGAATAACGACTTTCTTCAACTATTATTCTCCTCCTTTTTACCTTGGTGCCATTTTGGAAAGTATCACGTTGCATGCGTGTGCTTTGTTTACATCCAGAGAACTATTTTACAGATGTCCTTACTACGTTTCTGTGTCTTGACCGTGGTGTTACCCTTGCTTTCTATTGGTGTGTCAGAAAACTCTCATATTTCATCAAAAATATATTTTTGTTCCGAAGATGAACGAATGTCTTACATGTTTGGAACGACATGAGGGTAATTAATGACAGAATTTTCATTTTTGGGTGAACTAACCCTTTAAGCAATAATATTAACAAGTTAACAAAAGTAAACGTGAGATAAAAAGGCACTTGCTGAAGCGGCCATGCTATTTTACTTTGCTTCCACAAGTGTTTGAGCTCTTTTATTGTGACTTATGTTTAAATGGACTCGAGTACTTTGCATCTCAAGTGTTCAGTGCTGTACCAGGTGAGATAACGAGCAAGTTTACTATGTCAGAAAACCATACATATGGAAAAGGCTGAACTGATGCAAACATCAAAACATAAATGTACAAATTATGCACTATGGTAAATTGTTTTGAGGTCATATTATGTGCAAGGAACCTCCAAAAATATGCGTCTCTTAATCAATAATTTGCCCTGTAATCATAATTTGTGTGGACATAAATGAAAGTTGTTGGTGTTACTGCCTCTAGTGTTAATTTCAGCTAGAAACAGCAGTGAATTGTATGTATAGGTGCGTTTCAGGGCCCTTATTCTTAAAGATTTCAAGAATCCTTCTAGAGAGCTCCTAATTTAGCTTAAAAGTGATTCGGGACCAATCTGAGAGCAACTCTGAGCGAGGAAAAGACGAAAACTTGTATCTTAGTGAGGAGGCGGAGCTGACAATTTTGCTAGCTATGACACAGTCTTTTAACCCTTTACAAATCCTGTAAAATTGCCTAAAACGCCTAAAAAAGGCATACCCAAAGTAAATTGCATGCTGTTCTTGAGCCATTTGGATGATATGCATGGTGTTGGTTCTTTGAAAGGTGACACTCTGAGGTTTGTTTCTCAACAGTCAGAATCACTGTAAGTCTTACTGATATTGAGTAATAGCACTTTGAATACACTAAAAAAGAAAAAAATAATTCCGCCTGCATTCTTTTGGTAAATAGAACCCTGCAGATGACTATAGCTGGGAGGTATGAGCTGGAAAATACATTGGGATCACAGAATGAAGCCTTACCAAGCCACATTTCGCATTTGATAAACAATATATTAGAAAATTAGTGTTTTAACATGTTTATCTAATTTTATGTCTAGACGCTTCCAAAAAAATTACACTTGGGGACTCCAAACGACCCTTTGTAACCAACGACACATACAATGCTGTAATTCTTGAATGCTTTAATGTACAGTCATCATTTTGGGCTCTAAATTAAAGGTTACACTTAGAGCTATTCAATTTCTCATCCAGATTCACTGTCAATAATTGCTGACACATAGTAACTGAAGCATAAACACATTATAGTGACATTTATTTATAGAATCCAAAATGTGTACACTTTTAAAATTACATATATATTTATAATTTATAATCTAAATACATTTTTTTCCTATATTCCTATTTCTGTACACAGTACATTATTTAATTTGTGGGGTTTTTTCTTATATTGGTGTTATATTGCATCCCTACTCTGTTATTCCTATGTATGTCTGTACTATCATGCATGTCTGCATTATGTCAACAAAAAGTGGTCTGATAAAGACACAGATTGTACATGCTGTGTTTATTGTATCTTAAAATGGTTTACATAGTTGAAATCACAAGAATCTCAGCTTTCCGTGGATATATGACATGACATTTTTTTTTTTTTGTTGACGACTTTACCCTGTCACCACTAGGCGTCCCACCGGCGGTACGCTGGATTCTTAAAGGGTTAAAGACTGTGATTGATTGGTTGTCCAATAAGGAAATAAAAGAGCGCTTTTAAGAGCAGTGTTTATTATAGTCATCGACCGATATTGATTTTTTATAACCGATACCAATAATTTGCATGTTTATTTTCCCGATAACCGATATGCAGAACCGATATTTATTTACTGTTATAAAGTAAATAAGTAACTGAGTGAAGTAAGTCCATACCTTGATTTTTGTTTGCCTGTACCAACATTTTAGGTTGTTGTGGGCGGTTGCTGGTGTTTGCTTACTGGGCTCGGGTCCCTCTCTCAATGCATGTCTATGGCATTTTTTATGGCAGCTATGAGCTTCCTCTTTTCAGTGAGCCACACTTTCTGAGTTATCATTCATGATGAGTTTGAGACGGTCAGCAGGCATTATAATCTAATGCATGCCGTTATAAAAGCCATTTTCTTGTCAAAAATACATGCACTTTGTGGCGTACTTCAAATTTTAAAAGTATATATAAAAAAACTACTTGCAGATAATATAATATGAATGAAATTTATGCCCATATTATTTTTTCCTCTGATCATCTTCGGACTGTGCTAGCAAAAAGTTATTAAAAGATTTGCGATAGACCAAGTGGTTCTTGTAAAGATTGTTAACCAATTTGACGAAGAGCATGCTGAAAAGGACGTCAGATTATAACTATGCAACATTTTGGCCGATTGTGACGAAACTTGGTACCTGTGATAACAAGCATGACCTGAAGGAACTTGCACAGTTTCGGCACAGCGCCACCTACTGGTCAAGACATCTTTGTTTTATATATATTTTTGTGTGGAACTGTTTGGAACAAAAAGTATAAAATTGATCTCTTTAGTTTCGGAGCAGCATACCTAATTGAATGATACCCAGGATATTTTGGGGATCAGCCCTTTTGAGTTTTGTTGTAAAATGCTGTATTTTACAAACGCAGTGGCGTATCATTATGATACTAGATACTTGTGTTGAATTTAGGCCTGCCCAGGTTAACGCAGCACTGTTATAGGCTTTATTTCACCATATAAATCACCCATACTTCAAAGCCGGGGTTGCCAGGTCCAGGGATTTTACATTATTTGTAAAGCACCTCCAATCCAGTTATCACAAAGCGCTTTGCTACTCCTGAAAAGAAACAAAGTCAGCTTTCACAATAGAAACAAAACACATAACAGATTAAAAAAACTGCCTAAAAGCCTGTACATACTACAAAATGTAAAAAATAAATACTGTTTTGACACACTTCAGTCTAAATGGCAGTGCTGTGTGCTAGTCTCTTCCACATTAATACAAGTTATATATCATAATTAATATATCACGTCTCATGTAATCACTCAATCAGCATTTCAACCGAAAGAAAGAAGGCAAATAATGCATTGTGAACAATACGTCACTTATCATTGCATTATTCACAGTTGATTAGTCAGCTATAAAAAACAGAGTTTATTTACTGTTAATATATATATATGAAGTTTTTATGAAAACTATCTTATATGCAATTGAGTTTTATACAAATGTTTTTATTGGAGTATGATTATTATATATGACAATAAATAACCCTGAATATAATAATGTTTTTTTGTCAGTTTAACCTCTAATGTATCAAATGAGAGGACTCCCTGTATAGTTTTCAGCATTAGTTGATAGAGATTTTTCTATTCCTTAAGGAAACAATTGGTTTCGGCAGATATCATTCTGAATAATCGGCTATCGATATTGGCCGAGTTACAGCTTTCGTGAACTTTGTCGCATGGCCATGAATCCCACCTGTTCCCTGGGTCCTACCTTTGACTGATATATGTGACACTGGACCACAAAACCAGTCTTAAGTCGCTGGGGTATATTTGTAGCAAAAGCCAAAAATACACTGCATGGGTCAAAGTTATCGATTTTTCTTTTATGCCAAAAATCATTATGACATTAAGTAAAGATCACGTTCCATGAATATATTTTGTACATTTTTTACTGTAAATATATCTAAACCTCATATTTGATAAGTAATATGCATTGCTAAGAACTTAATTTGGACAACTTTAAAGGCGATTTTCTCAATAGTTAGATTTTTTTGCTCCCTCAGATTCCAGTATTTTCAAATAGTTGCCTCTCAGCCAAATATTGCCTGCTCATAATATACCATACACCAATGGGAAGCTTATTTATTCAGCTTTCAGATGATGTATAAATCATGTGATTTACTGTGTCAAAAATCTACCCTTTCTCACTCGTCCTACGCTGTTTGTCTGATGTTTACCAAATTTGATAAAGATCATCATCAGACCATTCTAGCCAAAATCTATTAAAAGCTTTATGATATCTCAAACAGTTTTTGTATAATTCATTGTCAAAGATGATGGCATGATGCCAAACTGGATCTGAGGCTGTATTTTTGTAGTGCTTTGGTATATGAACACCAAACTTTATAGATGTCATTGTCACCCAACACTGACCACATCAGATCAATTTAGTGGCAGTGCCACCTATTGGTCAAAAGTGATAAGCAATTATGTAACATTACAAGTGATTGTATTCATGGGTTTTCAACCACTTAGCTTAAAATCTTCAACAACTGTCTATAATTACTGATTTTATAATTGGTCTGCTGCTCCCCATGCTTTCTTAGCTCCTCGTTTCACTTCTGTTGTAATTGACCCCTTTATATTAGTTTTTGTTCTTTCTTTTTTTTGTCATTATACTCGGCAGGGTAATTTTACCATATTAGAAAGACAAATTACTTATGAAATTACGTCCAAAACACTCTTAGGTTAAGCTTATTGCATTTACTATGTAATGAATATCATTAAATGGCAATTAACATGCAGTGCAATGCAATTAACAAGCGTCTAAAAACAATACATTCAGTTTAAAAACAATATATTGTTACTTGAGGGCTCACTAGGTACGAGGCGCATTATCTTTTTAATGTCAGCTGAAAATAACAAAATTCGACTGCAGAGCAGATCAATCTTGACGGGCAACATCTCTAGGCTTTGTGTTGCCGCTGTAAAAGGCTGCAGATGTGCACAGATAGACTGGCAGCACAGGTTACAGATGCTCTGCTCGTGAATTGGTGACAAGCATGTCGTGGGTTCATTTACAGCTTGAGCGGTTTCTGTCTCCTCCCGCGGGCGCTGCAGTCCAGCTCTGCTGCTGTGTCCACTGCAGAACCAGTGCAGTTCCTCGATCAGATCTCTGCATGATGCTGCTGTGGAGCAGTTCCTCTCCGATACGAGACCAGCATCAGCTGCGTTTCAACAATGAGATCACAACTGAAAATAACTTCACTTACTGAAACAGCTTGCTAACACTAAAGTCTTAGCATACTCATTTTAGTTTAAACAAATTCCCATGGTTAATTCCTCCAACGAGTCTCAGTTTCTGTGGAAATAAATAAATAAAAGGTGAGTGAATAAATAAATGAAATAGATTCTGAAAGCTTCATATACTGTAATCAGTTTGGTGTTATGTTAGAAACTGTTGTAAGGTTTTCATAGTTTAATTTAAGTCATTTTTACACTTTGTTGACACTTAGTTATATGTATTGTTTATTATTAGATATTTAATTTAGCATACTAATTTCAAAGCTCAGTTGCTCATGTTCATAACATTTATTTAATGTTATTTTATTTATTTAAATCATCTAATGCTTACTTAAAATGAATCTTTAAAAACACTAATAATTTAATAACACCATTAAATGTAATATTTAGCAGATCTCTAAAGGAATATCAAATTTTAATTCGTATAATGTGATGTTTCGTGTAAAGTTTATTTGTAGTATTTAAAGTGAATGTTTTCAGATTTTTTTTATTTTATATTTTTTCTTTGTATTTTTTAAATAGAGACTTTTTAAGAATTTTAATATCAATACATCCCAGTTTTGTTATTAAATAAAACTATTAAAAATAGCTTTCATAAATTGAAATAAAGCTTAAGATATTATATAATGATACATATATCTATATGTTGTTTTTGGTAATAATAAATGTACTTAAAATGAATCTACTTTAAAGTACTAAACTTCCTAAAATAAAAATAAAACCATATAGAAATATAAAAAACACCAAAAACTATTGAAAATGACTAAAGCACAAAACAGCATTTCTTAAACTTTAATAAAATGAATGAATTAAAAACTGAAAACACACAAATTAAAGATAATTCCAAATATGAATAAATGGTAATAGTATATAAATAATAAATAACACTGATACATCCTTAGTCACATACAATGTCTTTCTTTGATATACTGTTTACTAGGGTTGTGCATCTTCATAACTGAGGCCGATCTCGATGCAAAGCCAACGATACGATACATTGAAGATACATACGAAGCAGCTAGCGATGTGATGCGATACGATTCACCCTATTACGATGCAGTGCGATTCGATTTTGATTCAACACAATGCAATTTGATGCAATGGAAAAAATATGATTGCTTTTATTTCTTTGGTTGAGGCAGACAGTAAATCATGATTTAACTTGTCTTCTGACTTCTAACGCCTCGAGGCCTGTTTCATTAAACAAGTTTACCAAATAGGCCAGGCTTACTTTTAGGTCAGGCTTACTTCAGTTAATCTGACTCACAGTCAAATGATTTGGTTCCATAATGCAAATTTAACAAAGATCAACCTCAGTCACTGTGGATACTTATGCTGGAAAGCTAACCTGGTTCAGGGCAGGCTAAACTGAGCTCCTCTAACACTGACCAATGATATTACCACTGACTCTCTCACATACTATCACAGCCATGCAGCCTTTCTCTCTGGTTTTATAACAGCTTTATAACACTTTTATAGTTAGAACAGATAGCATTATAACATTATAATCTAACATTGCTCTTTAATGCATTAAAATCACTAAACTAAAACTACATTTAAACAGCTATAAGTAACACTCATTAACTCATCTGAGCTTAGTAATTATGACTGTATTAGATTACATTTTATTTACCCAGATTACAATAGTCTCTTTACACTTACTGCTATCATAAAATGCGTATTTGGCTCAGAATTATTGCGCTCCGTCTGTTTAGCGCGCAGCAGCTCGTCCGCTTGCTTAAGCCCACTCCTGACAGAAAAAAATATATATTTGCATGACTTTTACATTTATAGATAAAATATATAATCGTGACATGTCAGTTATGCACTGAGGAAAACAAAACGTCTCAAATGAATTAAACAGCACAGATATATTCTCTGTTTGCCGTGGTGGATCGATCTGATCCATGATCAATATTAAGGGCTGATTAAGAATAAGCGTGCACAAATTAGTGAGATTGTATGAACATACATTGCCATTTATAACCGCTTTAGCCCCGATTGATTTGTTAGGTTATTTCAAGTCAGGTTTTGGACTTTAATCCCCGCTTTTCCTTGGTTTCCGTAGTGGTGTGATTCGTCATATTCACGCGCAGCATTGATGAGAGAACGTGCTTGAGACACAGTTTCGAGGAGAAATCAATCTACATATAAAATACTGATCACAGATTATTGGTCACTTTCTAAACTATAAAAGTGTAGCGCATCCACTAGTAATTATTAGGGATGGGACGATACACCTACCTCCCGATTCGATACTTTCACGATAATTGGGTGCCGATACGATATGTATTGCAAGTTTTTTTTAAAGAATTTCGATTCTACAAGTATTGCGACTCAATATTGCTATGTATTGTGATTTTTGTTTTTGTTTTTAACTCTAGACCATGTGAAAAAGTTGAATGATACACTTAATATACAGACTGTCACAATAAAAAAAACACATCTTAGCAGTCACTATTGCGATTTGATATTACAAGTTACTGTGATTTTTGTTTGCTTATTAAAGACTAAACAATGGAAAATTGTTGATTATACCCTTAAAAGAGACTGTATATGATGAGTCATATTACCAAAAACAATGCATCGCATGTTTCTAAACTTTTATTTCAGGAGCATACACATACACAGTGTATATTTAAAGTACCTTGAACCATGAAACTTTAAAGTAGCAAAACCCTGAACTTGCACATTAATGTAATCGTCACATGTTCAACAAAATGAGCAGACAAAATACTTTCTGAAAATCAAGTGCTATGTTACTTTTCATACCGTTTTAGTCATATTTAGTCATGTTTTCTCAGCAGCTGGGATTCAAAACGTGAAGGTGCAGAAAGAATTCAGGAAGAGGTTTGATCCTCTGCCTCAGTCATGGTTTTGCTTTCTCGCACCTGCTTTAAACGTATATGACGTCAGCTAATGCAGCGACACTGCGCACGCAGAACGATCGCTGTACGACATCAAAGCACCGAGAAGAGCTACAGAGAGCAGACGGCTCCCACTGATCTATATTATAATGACGGCTCCATGTGCCTTCGAATCGATCTCGCGGTACTTTGATGTCATGTGCTGATCGTCTGCGCACTGCTGCTCCAAGTCCACATACATCTCGTCCTCTGTTGGAATTACAAAACGCTAACTTCTCCCCACCAGCTCTTAGGAAAAATAAAATAATGAAATAAAAAGTAGATTCTGAGGTAAACCAATCGATTTTACAAATCGTTTTAAAAAGAATCGCGAAAGTTAGGTGAATCGATTTTTTTCCCACCCCTAGTAATTATATATAAATAAATTGTTTTTTACTGATGCAAATATGTTAGAAACGATGCATCGCGATACAAATGCCAACTTGTATCCGATGCACATGTTTTAAACCGATGCATATCGCATCGTTAACTTTTTTTTTTTGCCGATGCACCGAGCGAATCGGGGAATCTTCCCATCCCTACTGTTTACAGTTAATTAGATTAATTCATTAGAATATCATAATTAAATCTGATTAATTTTATTCGATCAACAGCTTTGTTTAAGTCTCATCTTTCTGTGATGTTTGAATTCCTATCACACATTGAATGAGTAGGACTGTGTGTTTATGCAGAGGTTTGTGGTGAAGCATCAACCTGCCGTGTGGCTTGCAGGCATACACACTTCAACACTAAATTAGACTTGAAATTGAATTAAGATCCAGGGGAACTCTTTACACCACAGTAGAGCGTATATTCTGTGATCACAGGTGTCCAACTCAGAGTCCTGAAGTGTATCCAGCAGTGAAAGCAGGGTCAGAGGTCATGACTGAGCACTTGAGGAAGCCAAAGGAGTGTTAATATCAGCTGATAGAGAGAGACCGAGAGAGAGAGGAGCAGAAGTGAAGAGAAAGGAGTGCCACAACCACACACACACACACACACACACACACACACAAACGCACACACACACACACACACACTGGTTGGTTTTTATGGTTTACGGGACTTCATAGGCAAATGGTTTTGTAGACTGTCACTGTATGTGCTATTGCCTCCACCTACCCTAACTAAACTTAGCCTCCCAGAGAGTGCATTATCTACTCCCCCCCCAAAAACGCACACTGAATGATTTATAAGCATTTTAAATAGACACTGAAATGTCCTCATAAATCACTTGAGCCCTATGTCTACCCTTGCAATTATACAAATGTGATAACCACATAAACATGCCCACACACACACACACCACACACACACACTATGAACCAAAAGAATTCAACAGCTGCTTTGTTAGAGAGATTCTCTTCAGGATTGGTTTTGCAGGAAACATGAGGTGAAGTAATTGTGTATGACAAGTAGGGGTGCAACGGATCGTAGATGATCCGTGATTCGTACGGACCAGTCCCCACGGTTCGGCACGCATGTGATTCACGGATTAACTGATAAGTTTAACCACCATAGAGTGAAAGTTTATCATTTGCACATGTTTCGGGACTCGCGCTCTGTTTTCTGTGCTCAGCCGCTGCCGCACACACTGAAGCGCGCACACGCAGAGAAAGAGAGAGAGTGAAGAGTGAGAGAGATTCAGAGACCGCGTTTTCAGACAACGCCTCAACGGATGGATACACACCACACACACACACCACACACACACACACACCACACACACACACACACACACAACACACACACACACACCCACACACACACACACACACACACACAAAGTTTATGTTAAAATACCCGTTTTGGCAAGTATTCTGGTAAACAGTCGGTTATGTCTTAAGTTAACATATACAGCTGAGAAAGAAACCAGATGTGTGTCAGTATTTGATCCGTGCATTTAGTCTTAAAGAGACAGCAGCCTATAATACCTGCTTCTGTCTGCTAATCATCTGTATTTAACTTATGCAGTAAGCATTATTGTGTTGTTTTACACTTAATGTTTACATTTCTGCACCTGAATACTACTCTTACTGTCTTTATTTATAATTTGATGTTGTAGGCTGTTCATCTATGCTTGTAATTTGTATAATTATTCTTGTTTTATTACTGAATTTAGTAGTTAAGCTAGTAGTTTACACAACGTTTTTTTTTTGCTGATCCGAAAAATGATCCGATCCGTGACTCGAAATCCGTAGTATGATCCAAACCGTGAGTTTTGTGATCCATTGCACCACTAATGACAAGGACTGGTTTGTTTGAGAGAGAGTGTCCTCTGTGAGTGAGAATGTTTATGGGATGTAGACTGACAGGAAGACATTGTTTTGGTCAGAAGGAAAGTGTTCCTTTGTTTTAAAGCAGAGACTTGGTAACCCTTGCAGCTGGCCGTCATCCCGTGCATCCTTGAGTTCATGACCTAGAAAAAAAACATCCGTGAAAAGATGGACTGAGGGTTAGGTACTCTTTAATATGAAGGAACCGAATGTTTATTATTATTATTATTTATTTATTTATTTATTATATCTTAAATTTGTACGCACACTTTCAATAGTGATTCAGTCAGAACCAGTGTTATTTTAGTATAACTGAGCAGGGCCTGCGCCAAGGGGGGCATTCACGGGCCGTGCCCCCCCAAACGAGTTACTGAGCTCCCCACTTTCCATCCTCTCCCCTCCTTGCTGAACATGATCGATTTCGAAAGCGAAACCGATATAACTGCGCACATAAGAAAGCGATTGCACGCGACCCCCCCCCCCCCACACACACACAATGTGATTTGTGCCCCCCCTAGAAATTAAAATGCCCCCCTGATGGAGGTGCTCTGGTGCCGGCTCTGTAACTGAGATATAGTTTTATTAATGTTTTGAATTAGTTTTTATTTGTTTATTTTCCTGGTTTTTTTTTATACTTACATTTTGTTGTGTGTTTTTTACATGTCAGTATAGTTTTGAATTTTTTTCAATTTTAGTTTTAGTAATTTTAATAAATAAAGTTAAGCTAAATAAAGGAAATGTTGCATATATATATATATATATATATATATATATATATCAAGTAGTGCTGTCAAACGATTAATCGCTGTTTTTGTTTACATAATATATTTATGTGTGCTGTGTATGTTTATTATGTATATATACATACAAATGCATGCATATATTTTTTAAATATTTACGTTTATACATTTATATATTAATATTATATATATATATATATATATAAACATAACATATTTTTCTTAAATATATACATGCATGTGTTTGTATTTATATATACTAGTGCTGTCAAATTATTAATCGTGATTAATCACATCCAAAATAAGTTTTTGTTTATATAATATATGTGTGTGTACTGTGTATATTGATTATGTATATCTAAAGGCACACACACACACACACAATATATTTAGAAAATATTTACATGTATTTGCATTTATATACTTATATTCATATAAATTGTATCATATATAAATATATTTAATATATAAACGTATAATATTTTTCTTAAATGTATACATGCATGTGTGTGTGTATTTATATATATATAATAAATATATTCAGTACACACACATATATTATATAAACAAAACTTTTATTTTGGATGCGATTAATCACGATTAATAGTTTGACAGCACAGGTTTCAAGTTATGTCCATAACAGTTGTTTAACAAATACACAAAAATTCACAGAAATGGTAATTTAAGTAATAACCAAAATAAAATTTAATACAAATCAAATAATAAATATTAAAATGCAATAAAATCAAACAAAACAAAACAATTTTAACCTTTTTTATTTATATTTTTTACATTTTTAACCAATGTAATTTAATAAAAGTATTTATCTTATTATATAGTTTCTGCAAAAGTACTATATATCATTAAAAGATTAATTAATGATCTGTAATAATGTTAATCAAAATCTAATTTAAATATTGTTTCTTTAAATTTAATTAATAAATAATTTATATATCTATGTATTTATTTTGTGCTTCCTATCTGTATACATTGAGCTAGTTATTATTTAGCAATTGTTTCGTATTTAATAAATTATTTAGCAGCTACATCATTTCTGCATAATTTACATATTATCTACATAATTTCTGGAAATGTAGAAATCCTTTTTTTGGCATTTCCTTTATCATAATAGGACAGATCAGATATGACAAAAAGTGAAGTGGGAGAGAGATGGGTGTGGGATTGGGAAAGGTCCTCAAGTCAGGATTTGAACTCGGGACGCCTGTAGCACAACGGCGCTGTATGTCGGCACACTGCCCACAAGGCTATCGGCGCCAACTTGAATTCTACTACATGTTGATTTACATAACATTTACAGTCATATTAAAGGCACATGATGTGTATAATTTTAGATACACAGTTGCGCATTTAGCCTTGATCTTCAAACTGATTTAGACTAAAGAAGGGTACGTTCAGAGCATGTTCAGAGTGTGACAGAACGCTGTGTCTCTGCTTGAATCCTTCTGTGTGACACAAGTGCTGTTCAATTATTCATCACATGGAGTAAACAGAGATAAGCAGCTGAACACAGACTGGGACGGGGTTTGATAACGGCTCCCGCTTGAGTTCACTCAGACATGATATCCAGCACAAAACCCAAGCGAGGCCTGCAGAGATACGTCTCTGTCTCGACAGATTCCTGGAATCGCTCTGAATGAATGGCAAACAGAACGGAGAGAGAATTGCAGTGCCAAGATGAATTTACGATCTGTTGTGTCATGGTAATTCAAGCCATTGTGAATGTGGAAACTTCTCATGCAAACATGGGTGTGCCATAGTCATTTCACACTGTTTGCCAAGCGTTCCTCATGTGGCCATATAGACAGGCAATATCCTCGAGATTTATGTTAATGTGGCCATAACAGTGACCAAAGTCCTGATTTACTGAAGCATTTTGTTTGTGAAATTCTGTTTTGCAGAGACGTTATGGTGGCATATTTAGTAGTTTCATTTGCTCTGTTCACATCTCGTCATTGAAAGATTTATGCAAACGTTTAAAGTGAGGTACTCTGATATCTCACACCATAAACTAATTGTACTGAATGTGCACTTCATTAAATCTTAAAAGTATATTTAAAAAAAGTATTTGCAGATAGTATATTATTAATTAAATAACATGCCACTTAAGTGAGATACTTTGATTTTAACACTTAACACTTTATTTTAAGGTGTCCTTGTTACATGTACTTACTATATAATAAGAATTAATTATGTATAATTACATGCAAGTAACACTAAGCCAAACTCTAATCCTAACCCTAACCATACAGTAAGTACATGGAGTTAATTAATATTACTCAGTATTAAATGTATAATTACACTTTAACAAGGACACCTTCAAATAAAGAGTAACACACTTAAGTACACTTTGTAATTTTGTTTATAAAAAGAGTACTAATGACTGAAATAATACACTTTAAAATACATGTCTTACATGTGAACTTAATGTGATGTTTTCAGACACTTGTTAATTGCAGTTTTATTTAATTTATATTAAATGGACATAGCTGGACTTTTGAGTATTTTTGACCCACTTAAGTACTTTTATATGTCATTAGGGCTGCAGCTAATGATTATTTTTATTGTCGACTAATCTATCGATAATTTTTTCGATTAGTCGACTAATCTATTGATTATTTTTCAATTAATTTATTTATTATTTTCTTATCAGTTGATGAATTCTTTAGTTAAACTATCAATAAATAATAACAGTAACTTCTGCTATTAATCTTTTAATATTGTATTCAAACGTTTTCTCATAATTAATACTTTACAAAAATAATAACAAGAAAGAGAAATAAAATAATAACAAAGAAAAATAACAACAAAGAAAAGCAAGAAAAAAACCCTATAAATTAATAAAAAAGAAAGGAAAATAAAGCAAGGAAGCAAGAAAGAGAGAATAAGAAAGAAAGAAAGAAAGAAAGAAAGAAAGAAAGAAAGAAAGAAAGAAAGAAAGAAAGAAAGAGAATTACAGGGCAGTGATAGTCAATAGAAATGCACATTATGGTGCATTCACATTTACTGTTTGGGACTGACAGCAGTTGCTTACAGGTGAAAGCAGATTAAAACATCTGCTTGAATACATATCTGTATATGAATGAACAGCTGAAGTCACAACCGCATTCAGGACACGAGAGCGACAGAATAAAAAATGGTGTCATAACACCGGGAAGTTTTATCACACCTGAGCCCGTTTTAAAATAAATGAGCCAAGTTGAGGCTTGTCCTATCATCACAATGTTAAACAACGAACAATAACTTTTATGCTTTGTTAGCGAGTGCAGAGAGCGCATTTGATGCACGTGTCGTCTCAGAGCTCTCGCGATCACGAGCTCACGTCAGCTCTCACTGACGGCAGCTCCGGTGATGAACGCAAATCATTTCTCCTCCGTCTCTGTGGGTGAATTAAACCCGTCATGATTATATAGGCAACTCGATGTCCCGTGCTGTTCCGTTCATTTAGCGCAGCTTTGAATGCGGTTGTGAATCCTGACAATGTAAAGGCATCAGTTCGGCTATACGTGCGGTTCTGACGGTCGGATAATAATAGAATTCTCTATAATGCTCTATGACAGGGGTAGGCAACGTCGGTCTTGGAGTGCCGATGTCCTGCAGAGTTTATCTCCAACCCTGAAAAAAACCTCACCTGCCTGTAGCCCTAGTAATTCTGAAGACCTTGATAGTCTGGTTCAGGTGTGTTTGATTAGGGTTGGAGCTAAACTCTTCAGGACAGCGGCACTCCAGGACCGAAGTTGCCTACCCTGCTCTATGAAGTGAAGTGATGTTGCCATACTAGCCTTTACCTTCTGCTCTAGAGTCTTGTTTGTGTAAAACATGGCACAAAAAACGTCTTAAGTAGGAATAACTGCAGGCTCGTGCAATGGGCGTGGCTAAAGGTGTGACGCATCGACTCACTCCCATCTAATCAACGTATTTTTATAATCAACGTATATTATATATATACATACATACATTTCTCATATCGTGGTCATATTGCTCACTCTCCCATATTCCACCATGAGAAATATGGTGATGATCACCTACAGTTATAGTTATTACTGTTAGAAGAGGGTAATATGAGTGATATTTATGCTTATTATTTTTCTAAATGCGTTATTACATTTTTGATTTACACCTATTACATTTTGTGCAATATATTTTTACTTGCCTTTTTAAATCTTTGTTTCATGCTTATTATTTTTTTATCCGTAACCGCATAACTTTTGGCTGGAAAATTATCCCATATTTCCCCATTCAAGTAAATGGAGCTGCACTAGATCTGTTACTGTACCTATAGAAAACAGCCGACTGGGGGAATTAGAGGATGGCCTGTACAGGAGTGACCTGACTTGATTAGGGACTTAAACGCACACCTTACGACTTCCAAACTCATAACTAGGACTTCAAAAAGCAGTTAAAGCAGTAGCCTGTTATATTAGATGCTATAGAGTTGTACAGTGGTGTTTTGGCGGCCTCAGCTGCATGTTGTTTGTTTGCAGCACTTTATACCCTTCCTCTCTGAAAGAGGGGCTTTAATCAGTGCATCAATCTTCAAGTAATTAAACTGCTTAATTATGTCATCTGTTAAGGCCGAGCCTCAAACAATGTACAGTATGTGACAAAGACCAAATGCCAAGAAAATAACAAAAGATGTACTTTTAGGATCTTCATTCATCAGGACAG
This sequence comes from Ptychobarbus kaznakovi, assembly GCA_027422405.1. NCBI lineage: Eukaryota > Metazoa > Chordata > Actinopteri > Cypriniformes > Cyprinidae > Ptychobarbus > Ptychobarbus kaznakovi. Next base: position 20,661,405 of record CM049794.1, read on the forward strand.
TTGCCTCACTAAAGGCTCTTATGACTTGTCTTCTCAGTCTATAAATGGTTTTAGATGTTTCTCCACTGGGGAACCTATACGTTAACTTGACTAAATGAAGTTTCTTTTGTTAATTAGCTGGAGAGCTCTGCTCAGAGTGGCAGATTAAAGGACAAAGGGGTTTTGTTAGAGGCTTTACATGGATTTACTGGAGTCTGGGGGTCGTCTGCCATACTCAGGACAGACAGTTTAAATGTGGCCTTTTAAGTTTACTGAGCCCGAGGGTCTCGTCTTGTGTGACCTCCCCTGTGACACACACACACACACACACACACACACACACACACACACACACACACACACACACACACACACACACACACACACACACACACACACACACACACACACACACACACACACACACACACAGGGGCATATTTTTAGACTGTCTGAATGAACCGTTTTCATTTGTGCATGACTCATTCATCATTTTTTATTTTATTTCTTATGTATTTTTTACAAAAATATATAATAGGATAGAATCTGCCAATGTAACAAGAACAAATACACATAGATACTCTAGATAGATTTCTGTAGTCATAATATTGCATGCATTATAAATGTTTTAATGTTGTGATTCATATTGGCGCTGGTTGATTTGGTTAATGGCTTATAAACTCTCTTTATTACAGCCTGCTGAGGAGAAAACTGAGAGAAACAAGCTATTTTTCAGATGTATTTACTTTTTATTCACTGTGTGATGTGTTAAGTCATCAAATATGATAATTATATTTGATACTCAATGAAAATTAATTGAAGTAAACACACACCTTATTTAGATTTTTTTTATGTGCAGGTCTTGATAAAGAAACAATATATGACCCTGGACCCTGGAGCACAAAACCAGTCATAAATAGCACGGGGTATATTTGTAGCAATAGCCAACATACTGTATGGGTCAAAATTATTGATGTTTCTTTTAAGCCAAAAAATCATTAGGATATTAAGTAAAGATCATGTTCCATGAAGATATTTTGTAAATGTCCTACCGTAAATATATCAGAACTTAATTTTTGATTAATAATATATGCATTTCTAAGGACTTCATTTGGACAACTTTAAAGGTGATTTTCTCAATATTTGATTTTATTGCACCCCACTCCAAATTCCATGGAAAGATGATGTATTCAGCTTTCAGATGATGTAGAAATCTCAATTAAAAAACTGACCCTTATGACTGGTTTTGTGGTCCGGGGTCACATATAAGGGAATATTACAGACTTATCTTGATTGCTGAAACACTAACTCATTAATTTGGCTCAATTTCCCAAACAGTTCTTGAAACAGACGCATTTCTCAAACCTTTTACTGTAAGCGAGCAGTTATTAGTTTGGCCAACTGAAAATATGTGCATTTGATGATATGACAAATTAAAGAGTTTTGATTGTTGTGTTTGGACAAATGGTGCATAAATATTTGTGTAAAACCATAAAAGGATTGAACGGCTACAATTGCTTTTCTTTCAGATATTTTTAAGCATTGGTGGGTTGTATTAACTATTATAAAAACATTTGAGAGTTTTGTGTGAGGTGTTTTGAAACAATCCTTTGCCTGATTTGTAATTGGTATGAAATGAATGAAAACGAACAAACTGTTCAGGACAATTACGAAGTGTTCGGATCCCTCTGTGAACTCATTTGAGTGACCTGAGTTTGGAGAAATGCATTAAATCGATTGAGAAATCTGTAATGTTGTGTAAATTGAATGTGAAATGCTCCGCTATCTGTTGGCAGCACATGTAATTACAACTTGCAAAGATGCCTGACAGGATGAGCTCTGAGCCACTTATAAATATTAGATTGCAATTTCATAGATAAACATCTAATATCTGTCATGGCAAATATCATCTGCGCTTTCGAAACTCCTTGTAGGTTTATCTTCACAACCAGCGTTTTTATCTGAACGCACTCACTGCGTCGAGTGGTTTCAAGCTGTCCTGAGTCATATTTTTATGAAAGCCAATAAAGATGCCAAAAAAGTTAATACCAAAATAGATTTTCTGCTTGCCACTCAGTTGCCTCAAAAAATATATAATTGACCAGGACTATTTTCTCTCAAACGAACTCATACAATGAAGATTGCTTTAGCATGTTGGGGACAGTCAGCACAGCTCTTGGTGGCTTGATTATAAGGCTGTTGATTGGGGTGTTAATTGTTGCGGAGGTGTAATGTTGGTCACATGGTTATGGCGGGTGGGTTGAGGAGGACATTATTAAACAGCCCCATGGGTTTAACAGCTTTCTCTGCTCTGAAGCTGATCTCTTACTCTGTGTCTGACAAGCAACAGCATCTCTACTCAAAATATCTGCACACGGTCATCTGAATCCCATCAAAACAATGAAGAAGGACCATATTGTGAAATGAAGAACACAATGTATCTGTGACAAAAATCAGTGATTAGACAGGAAAAACTTAAGGATATCTGTGATCAACATAGGTGACTTCACTGTACTTAATCCCTAACAAAATTCAAAAATCCTTTATCAAACCAGGTGCTCCCTGATACTTCACATAACTCGAATTAAGAACATAATTTCATTCATAAGCTAATGGCAGTATGTTTTATTTATAAAAACAGATTAATAGATATTTATGTGACTGTGGTTTTAAAGTAAATGGGAAACAGCAGTATATATATATAAATATAACTAGTTTTCAGGTCAACAATCACAGACAATAAGCTAATACTAATTTTTTGTTTAATCCTAAATCACAGACTGATATACAGTATTTTTATAAAATGATAATGAATTATTTAGTAAGTGGTGTTATAATACATATTTATAGACATATAAACGTCTATATTTAGTAGATTGTGCCGTAAAACACAAAAGAGTGATGAACCAGGTCAACACACTGAGATGAAATTCATACACTGACTGCTGGTGTCGGACAATATGGCTGCCGTCAGTGGTATCGGTGCCACCCTAATTCAGGTTATACATTTTTTGTCAGTATGTGTGTTCCTGGGAATTGAACCCACAACATGACGTTTGCGCGCTGCTAACGCAATGCTCTACCGCTGAGCCACAGGAACACTCAATTTGTTATAAATGTAACAAATTATTATTATTATTATATAAGTAAATTTGTAACTACATGTCTACTAACTCTCAGTAGGGTAGGTTTAGGTTAGTAGAATAAGTTGACATATACTTGCAAAGTTTCTCATACTCAGTACGTTGTATGTTGTGGACCCTTCAAGCAGACAGTCTACTAATACTCTAATGACTGCTAGTTGACATGAAGTTGCAAAGTTACTTACTGTTAGTAGAATGTCTAAAGTGGACTATCAAAATAAACTATTACCAGAATAAATGTTTAACACTATTTAATATTACAACCATAGAGAAATTGATTTTGAGATTTTTGAGATTAAAAACAAAGGAAACATATTTATATTATTTAATTAGTTTAATTGTATTTTTATTTTTATATAATACTGTTATATAATACATACTTTTCAAGTTTACCTCTAATGTGTTTTTAAATTGTAATTTAAAGTTTTGTATTTCTTCTGAGGAAGACAAAAGGAGATATTTCAAAGAAATCTTGGTAATGAAACAACACAGGAGTCCTCTGACTTCCATTGTAAGGACAAAACAATTCTCAAAATCTTCTTTCATGTTCCACAGATGAAAGAAACAACATTAGTAATAACTTAAACAACACCTGGAACATGAGCAATAACAAAATGATGTAATTAAATAATTTGTTATTTTTTAGAGTGATGAAAGTTTATAATAATTCTTCTGACAGCTTTCGTCATCGTTCACTGCCTGTGATATCCCACAATCCTGTGTGTGCGGTTCGACAGTTTGCTGAAAGAATACAAATGGTGTTTGGAGCCGTTGTGAGAAGTGTTTTTTAATGATTCAATTTATATTGAGACATATGCATTGTCATCATTTCTCACTTGTCTAAAGGTTATCAGATGTGAGGTTAGAGGTGCCTTCATACAAAAAGCCTTAATTACCAAAAAGCACATTGCACACAGATTTCTAACTCCAACACTGGCTTGTTTTGAGATGATTGTTTTTGAGTAATTATCAGTGTCATTAGATTTGAAGACTTGAACAGTGTTGTAGTGTTTCCAGATGAGAGTAATAACAGCACAGCGCTGGGATCCGCTCAAGACGACGGCCTGTAATTTCAACATGCCGCACTTTTCCACACACTCCCATCAGACCTATAAATCCAAAAACCCTGCTAATAAAATGCACTGGAATGGGTGTAGTTGGTCAATGCACGGCCTAATACTCAGAAACACAACAGTTGTTATTTATTCTCCACGGCTGATGAAGTAATGCTGGGTTCACCTCTCCTGTCGTGTGGTAACACGTCGAGTCAGTCAAGCAGAGGCATCTGTCTTCCCTCGCTGAATCATCTGCATCCAAATATATTTCTGAACATCAAGACAGAGGTCTTGCGTTATGATATGAATATATTCTTCACATACACTGACTGTTAGCTCAAGAGCTGGGCCATTTTTACTTCATTATAATATCAGCGCAGTTCAGTATCACTGACATTTCTGACTTTATGCCCCAAAAATATCAAAATTAATTTTTTAAAACATGCCAGTCATACAGTATAAGAGGTGTATTAAAGTCATTATATGAATTGCATTTAATACATGTTTATAATGATGCACCGAAACACTGAAACTGATTTTAGCCTGATTTATTTAACATATAATTACTCCAGCCTCAGTATTGGTCATGCTGAACTGTGTTCACACTGATTAGTGTACCTGTTCATCACTGTGTGCACAAAACAGATAAGTTAAGAGGCTCTTTAAAAGTCTTAATTTTCCCAAATTAAGGCCTTACAAAGTATTGAATTATTGCAAGCACTGCAACTGAATGAATATCTTCCTCAGTATTTTGTCTTGTTTTCTAATACAGATATCTAAACCAAAATAGTTACATGTTGTTTTCGTAGAAACTGAAACAGGAAGAAATGTTTGTCTGTGGAGTATAAAGACATGTCCCATTGGATTAAATAGATTTTTCTGAGCCTGTTGGCAGATACTGTTTTTTTTTTATTCATAAACTCGCTTGTTTTTGATCGTTTCCACAGAAAACCGGACTGTCATTTCGTCATTTTGCTGTGTTTGATTTAAGAATCTTTAGACATTTGCACTGGAAAACAAGACAATATACTGATGAAGAAGAAGAGCACTTTTTTGTGTTTTCAGTGTGATCAGAGGATACAGTAAAAGTTATTTCCTTATTCTAGTTAGGCTTCTTTTGGTCAAATTAATTTAAATGTAAGATCTGTTGAAAATACAACACATTTTCTGCTCCCTATACATTTACATTTATAAAACAGAGTATTGTGCTCCCTTCAATTTGATCCTCAAAATTTCTTACTTGGTCTTAAAAAGGGCTTAAAGGGTTAGTTTAATTCACCCAAAAATGTAAATTAGCCCATGATTTACTCACCCTCAAGCCATCCTAGGTGTATACGACTCTCTTCTTTCAGACGAATACAATCGGAGTTATATTAAAAAACGTCCTGGCTCTTCCAAGCTTTATGATAGCAGTGAGTGGGTGATATTCAATAGTCCAATAGAATTAAAATAAACTGCGTCCATCTATAATAAACTGCCTCACATGGCTCCGGGAGGTGAATAAAGGCCTCCTGTAGTGAATCGATGCGTTTTTGTAAGAAAAATATCCATATTTAAAACTTTATAATCACTTTTCTCTCACTTCCGCTAACTGTTGTACGTGCAAGCCATTCCGGGCGGATGACGTAGGACGTATGCACAATTTTAAATATAACTCAGATTGTATTCGTCTGAAAGAAGAGAGTCATATACACCTCAGATGCCTGGAGGGTGAGTAAATCATGGTCTAATTTTCATTTTTGGGTGAACTAACCCTTTAAAAATTCTTACATTTCTAAAAATATTTCAGCCGAAACTAAAAATATGTTTTTTTTTCTGTTTCAGCCACATATTTTGAGTTGCTGAAATTTTGGGACGCAGTGTCAAGAGCATTGTGTTGAGATCTCTATAAACTCTAGAGAAGACTATTGATTTGATGTGTGAACCAGGAGATTTACTGAAGGCAATAGTCTTCATTTACTTTGCATTTAATCCCACTGCTGTTTCAGAGAGAGATGTAGAGAGCTATACCTTATGATGTTTCTTTCCTGCGGCCGGTCAAACCCAATAAACATTGAATCCCACAGACATTTTTGTGGAGCTATAGGATTGTTACGTATATTTTAAATCCTCTCACTTCGTGTCAAGCTGTAAAGGAGGGACGGCAGCAGCGTTTGGGACACGTGGACAGGCCGAAGAAAGCGATGTCGCAGAGGCGGTTTACTTTTGGAAGCAAAATGGCAGGACTGTGTGTGTGTGCGAACAAATCTGTCCTTTAATTTCATGTGTGCTCCAAAAAAGTGCAGTAAAATGGTGAGCTAAAATCGTGGCTGGCAGTGCAGCCGAGGGCTGCGTCCCACAAACCTCAGCTCTTTCCTTCACTGCCTGGCTGCCCTCCCAGAGTCTCCGGCTCCAACCTCAGCGGACAGAAATTCCCCCGCTCTGCTCTCCAGGGGCGCAGAGGAGTCTCCACGCGCATGGGGAATGTAGTCGAAACGCATGTCACCTACTTGTCGATCTTGCACGAGGGAGCAAAGATTAGGAGCTGGTGAAAGAACGCTCTGTCTAGAGTTTGACCCCGACTAGGTTTGGTTGCGTAAGACGGGGCGACCCGTGTACCAGCCGACGGCGGGGCGGCCATGGCTTGGGGTTTAGTGTGTGGGGTGGAAGCTCTGCTGCTGCGGAGCGGCACGTTCATATGGCAGATCGTCGTGTGGATGATCCAGAGGTGTTACCTACAGAGGATGAGGTCATGTCAGCAGTGCCTACAAACCTGCTTTTACCTGGGCGACGTCTATCAGGTACCGGCTCTTTTGTATCAGCTCGAGGTCCGAGATTTTAGTTGGTGTTTGAAAGTTCTGCGTGTCATTTGCAACAGTCTGTTTTTGATTATTTCAGTGTTTTACAGAAGAGTATTGTTTGGTCTGCATTTCATTTCGGTTGTGTCGAAGTCTGCTATCTAAAGTCTGATTTTAATGTGAACGCATAATGAACTCAATATGACATTTCCATCAAGTTTTTCAAGGATGAACCATCTCCTCTATTCACAGTTACAGCGCTATACTCTTACTTGACAAAAATGTCATTTTGTCTATTTTTATTTTTATAAGGAAATTTTTGCATAAGCATCTGAGACAAATCTAGTGAAAAATAAATGTACTAAAATGTATTTAAAATAAATTTATTTTATGCTAAGTATCTACAAACACATTTACATATTTAAGTGCTTAATAAAATATCATAATTTGGTGGCAGTCTCGAGCCCTGCCCTGCAATAGCACGTTTGGTCTACTAAACTGGTATACTTTAAGTCTGCTAAATCAGAACAACTAATTATGTGCTTAATGCACTTTAATTGTGCCGAAGTAGTGCCGAAGTCCCACTAAAGATATACTGAAGTATATTTGATTGTGCTAAAGTGGAACTATTGCAGGTATACTTCAGGTGCACTTTAAATATCTTGCTTTTGAAGACTGATATTATTAAAATATCATGCAATCCTCATCAACAGTGACATTAAAACACATTTTAGGCTTAATATTAAGAGATGTGCATTTTGCACAAGTTGTACTCCAAATAAAGTTGAATTATATTTTTTATATCAGTATGTCTCGAGCGATATGTCAGTAAATATGTTAATAGATTTGATTTTGAACTATATGAAATTAATGTATTTGAAATATATTACTTTTTACTAGGCAATGTTGATTCTTTACTACTTCTTTAAGTTTCCTGAGTATGTATATATATATGTATATGTTTGTATGTATATACATTTTTCTCTGTTTTGTTGCCGTAATGATTCACTTGTTGTATTCACGGTGAAACTGAGAGATACATTCACATATTTATATATTGGAAATATATATTCACATAAAATATATATCCACATATTTACAGTGTAGTTCAAAAGTCTGAAAGCATATTGACAATCTGTCTCAATAAAACCTGACATTTATCAGAAAGCTTTTGGATTTAAGTAGAAAAGTTGTGTTGTTAACGAAGAACTGTTTTTGGTCACTAAGCAAATGTGTCACACAACTGACAGAATAATTTGTTTTGGGAAAAAAGATTTAATTAAACAAAAAGCTTTTTCGCTTAGTGGTCTGTGATCTTTGTATCCTATTGTTCATTGTGATGCCACTGCATTGTTATACAATGAAAAGTGAATTTTCTCCAAAAACCAACAACAGCTCATGCAAACAGAAATTACAAACTTGGAAAAGGGCTTTTGAAACTATTCCAGAGTATGAGTCTCATAATGCAATAATCCTGCACATAGGTTTAGCCCTCAGGAGTGCAGTGCAGATGAAAGATCTGTGCTAGTAAACACGTTCATACCAATAATCTGCCATGAAAATGAGTTTACGTATAAAACCTTAAAGTATTATGCTCCACATTTATCCTGACCAAAGATTGTATCATATTCTGAATAAATTTGGACTGGACTTTTACAAGAACACCTCAACAGTTACGAGAAATTATACATCATCTCCACCACAGTATATTGTAACCAGACATTTTTGGTATTGGTTGGTTTATAGCACAGAGTCTTTGAGTCGAGCTAAAAAACAAAGCAATTTTGTGCTGTTTTTGTGGTTACATAGGATTCTACTGGTTTGTTAACAGATGTTTTATCTATTTAAAAATGCACCGACTTCATTTATTCGTCCAACATCCTGTTGTTATTTTCAGTGACAGAAAAATAACTAGTTTCTGGTTTGTTCTGTATACCAAATGTGTGCATGACTTCTGGTGCGAAGCGAATAAAGACTTTTGCCTTCTGGTACAGTCCTTTTGATTTTTTTTTAAAACATTAAAAACAACAACTTTGAACTCTGTAATGTTCAGCCCTAAACATTGCGAATGTAACAGGATTTTGAAAGAGAAATGTCATGGAATATGTATTTATTTATTTGGTTGAGTGTTTTGTTTCATTGTTTGGTTTGTTTGTTAGTTTATATGGTTGGTTGGCTAGATGTTTGTTTGGTTTGTGGGTTGATTGGCTGGTTGGTTGATTGGGTTTTTTGGTTGGATGGTTGGTAGATTATAGGTTAATTGGCTGACTGGCTGGTTGGTTGTTTATTTTGTTGGTTGGCTGGTTGTTTGTTTGTTTGGTTGGTTTGTTTTTTACATGGTTGATTGGCTTGTTTATTGGTTGGTTGTTTACATGGTTGATTGGCTCACGGTTTGGTTTGTTTATTGGTTGGTTGTTTGGTTGACTGCTGGTTTTGTACATGGTTGATATACATGGTTGGAGATTGGTTGGTTGTTTATATGGTTGATTGACTGTTTTTTTGGTGGGATAGCTTTTGGTTGTTTTTTGTTTATGTTTGTTTGGTTGGGTTATATGTTTGGTTGTTGTTGGTTGGCTAGCTGTTTGTTTGGTTGGTTGGTTGGTTGTTGTTGTTGGTTGTTTGTTGGTTGTTTATATGTGGTTTTAGCTCGTTGGTGGTTGTTGGTTGGTTGGCTGTTTGGTGTTGTTGGTTGGCTAGCGGTTGTTTGTTTGTTTGTTTGTTGGTTGGGTTATTGGTTGTTTATATAGCTGTTTGGTTGTTGGTTGGTTGGCTAGCGGTTGTTTGTTTGGTTGGTTGGTTGGTTGTTGATTGGTTGGTTGTTTATATGTTTGTTTGGCTCATTTGTATGTTTTTTTGGTTGGTTATATGGTTGTTTAGCTCGTTTGGTTGGTTGGCTGGTTGTTTGGTTGGTTGTCTTGTTTGTTTGTCTGTTTGTTTATTTGGTTGGTGGGTTATATTGTTGATTGGTTGTTTGTTTGGTTCTTTCACATGTAAAATGTTGCACAGAATACTGAAACTGAGTGATACTAAATGTATCTGTTAATATTTTGAGCGTACAGGCAAATTTACACCACACCAACAGACGCAGACCAATGCCGATGGTCACCAGATTGCAGTACGTCATGTCTCAGACATTTCAAGGCCCAACAAACACTGATTCAACATGTTCAGTCGGCAAAAACAAGCGGCAACCAACGCCAACAGACAACGACGGGGGTAACACAGAGATCCAACAAAACCCGCCGAATGTGTCTGTTGACATTTGTCTGTGTCTGTCAGTTCAGTGTGAATTGGCCTTATGAATACCAAACCTACTAATTCATTTATTTTTTTCAATTATTTTAATTTGAAAATAAAAATAACAAATGTCTAACACTAACGCTGTACTGAAATTTTATTTCAGGCATCTGAGAATGAATCTGCCATCTGCAGAACTTTGTCAATATGCTGCCATAACAGATCCTTTCTGGATTGTTTTGACTGTTGCTGAGAGATGCCTTGTGACTCATAGCTCTGCTCTAGATGACAGTTATTATATACTGTGGTAGTGAAATATTTCTGTCTGTTTACTTTCCCGTGTGTACCAACTGAAAGAAGACATTGTACATCTTGAATTTTGAATCTAATGAGTTAAGTTAGTGTTCAGTTGTCAACGCTGGAGTGGGTGAGGAGGCGGAGCTAGTGCCTATCAATCATCTGATGTCATACCTGTGTCCACAGATGACCGAGGGACGACTCTGCCAGGTGCAGCTCCTGGAGGACAGGAAGCTGGAGCTCTTGGTCCAGGTATAATGCTTCACAGTTCTGATCCCAGTTCTAGTCTATTATACCTCACTCAAGCGTAATGGACCTCAGTAAACCTCGCTGTCTCACATTATATTGATCAATGGATTTTCTCTCGCAGCCAAAGCTGTTGTCTCGTGAACTCTTGGATTTGGTCTCATCACATTTTAACCTGAAAGAGAAGGAATACTTTGGGTTCACCTATGTGGATGACATGTGAGTACCTCTTGTAATAATGTTGTCTATAGAGGTCCTTTCTAGCTTCTGAAAACAGAAAGGATGAAAAAACATGGCAAACCTGAATTTAAAGGGATAGTTAATGCAAAAATGAAAATTATGTCATTAATCACTCACTGCTCGAATCGTATAGATTACTTTTATGATACATATATTTGTTGAAGCATTTCAAGGTTTTAGTGGAATAGTCCTTCAGTGGAGGGACATAAATCTCTTAGATTTAATTAAAATGATCTTCATTTGTGTTTTTCGAAACTGATTGAAAAGTTTGGAATGACATGAAGGTGAGCAAATTCTGACACAATTTTCACTATTGAGTGAACTATCCCTTTAAGATAATCAGATGTTGTAGTCAGTTCTGATGGTTTATTTGAATGAGCCAGTTCTGAAAATGTATTCACTGAAGCCAAAGTCCCTGAACAACACTTACAATTATGAAAGCCCTTTTCTGCACTAAAAAAAAAAAAAGGTAAATTAACTTTTTATCTCACAATTCTGACATTTTTTCTCACAAATGTGTGTTCATATCACGCAATTCTGACTTTTTTCTCGTAATTCTGACTTCTTTTCTCAGGATTGTCAGATATAAACTCGCAACTGCAAGTTATTAAGTTCAATTCTAATGAAAAAAAAAAATTCTTACAATTGCAATTTTCATTTTATCGCAATTACCTTTTTTATTTTTTATTCATCGGGGGAAACAAGTGTCCATATAAAATACATATCAATTTCAGTGTTAATAATGCATTTGTTAAATACCGCTGTTCTTCACTGTGGTTTTAAATAACTTATGTAGACTGCATATGTATCGTTTCTCTTACAAAAAAAATAATGTGGTACCTTAATATAGTATTGTTTCACATGGTAATATTTTTTTACTTTAATAATAATAATGTATTATTATTGTACATATTTTACATATGTAAAAACATGATATAATCAAGGTACTATGTTGAAAAGCATATTAATTCTATGCCACGTTTTGTTACTGTTATTATTCCCATGCATCTCTCCGTTTTACTCCTAGACTTAAAGGGGACCTATTATGCTCCTTTTTACAAGATGTCAAATAAGTCTCTGATGTCCCAAGAGTGTGTATGTGAAGTTTTAACTCAATATACCCCACAGATAATTTTTCATAGCTTGTTAAAATTGCCACTTTAAGGGTATGAGCCCAACGCTCTGATATTGAGTATGTTGCTTTAATGCAGATGAGCTGTTGCTCCCGGAGAAGAGGGCTGAGCTTCAAGAGCTCAAGCTCTGGCGATAGCAGTGCTAGCCTTAGCAAATAAACAATCCATGCTTCGTACAAGCCTGCTACCTTTACAGAAAACATACTCTGTTTAAAAGTCAGTCATCTGATTGTACTGTGCATAATAAATTCGCGTTTATGAATTACATAGACAAAGAGCACAGGATAAAAATAACAACATAGCTGATCTCATGCTATCATAAACTTTATAAGTCCCACTTGTGATTATGAGCTCAATAAACTCAAGCGATCGACTCGCATTGCTTTCATATGCAACTTTTAACTACCACATTCCTATTCATGATCATTCATGAAGACAGAACCAGTGAAAACAGACCGAGACAATAGTAGCTTTAGCTTCATTAGCCTTACAGAGTGCCAAGAAGCTCTTTCAGAAAGGCAATTTGGAAAACAACGTGTGACACTTACTTTGTCTGGAGCTGACGTTCACGCACGAAGCGTTGGTATTGATTCCTACACGTATTGGGGACTTTAATGATTTTTTCCAGGACATTTCCTCAGACAATAAAACTTAACCACAGTGTCCTCAGCGGCTCAATTGAGGGAGTCTTACCACAGAGACTCCTATGGGGGAGTTCGTGTTGCATGTTCGTTGAAAAGCCTTTTCTGACGTTATGGCAAGCTGCGTTTAAAACTTTGTTTTGACATCCATGAATATCTCCAGCAGCTACAGCAAGTAATCAGTAATGGAGGTGGACCGCAGCTTCACTCAGGGCTGTGTCTATATCACAAATGGGCGGACCGCAGCTTCTCACTCAGGGCTGTGTCTATAGTCACAAATGAGGAAGAATCGGGAAACTCTTTCTGTTCCCCCTCAGTTTATGATTTTTTTTACCGAGGGAGAATTATACAAAAATGAGTGGGTGGATTTTTACAGAAGGATGATTTTTTTTAGATTATACAAAAATGAGTGGGTGGATTTTTACCAAACACCTTATAAAAGATTTTTGTATAATAGGTCCCCTTTTCCTTTGATGAAATTTTCAGACATTGATAAGTATGCATTTTTTCGCATTCATCATTCTTTTCCGATCAAAATGCTTGCAGGATGCGTAAATGTAAACGTCCTTTTTTTATGATTGACAGTGTGTAAACAATGTGAGGTCGTATTTATTTTTTAATGTGCAAAAATTCTGAACTCAGTGTGCAATGACCTTAAGTTTGACTCTTTTAGAGTCAAATGTGTTTTTTTTTTTACAAATATGTTTGAGTGAACCATTAAAAAGGAACTGTATGGGACACTGACTATAAAAACAGAATTATATAACAATATTTTATTCAGTACAACATAGATGACATCAAGTTTAAACATCATTTTAAGGGAAAAATAAGTTGATTTTAAATGTCTATAAGGCAAATGTTTATCTCCCCTCTTCTTTTTACTCAGTCCTGCTGAAGTGGATTTTGTCAGTCTAATACAGCTTCTAGTTGCTCATGATTTTCATCTTCCTCTTTATTGCGCCAGTTTTCTATGTGAAAGATCTGGAAGGCTGGCCATTGCATCCTTCTTCTACGAGCCATGATGTTGTAATTGATGCTGGGTTGATTGTCATATGAATCTTCCCTGAAAGAGACGACGTGAGCTTGCACTTGGATTTTTCAGTCAGATGGTGCCTTTCCAGATGTGTAAGCCTGCCACACGCACTTGCAACCCCATCTCTGCAGGCTCTGAACAGTGATAACAACTTGTTGTCCTTGTCCTCTTTAGTGCAAATGGCTGCAGCTGGATTTTAAATGAGCCGCAGAGTGCTGGAATGTTTAGATATGGCACGAGTTTTAGCTGGCACGGTGGATTGTGTTCACCGACAATCTGGAAGTATTCAGCCCAGAAATCCGGGCAGTGCTAAGGGCCCGAAGATCACGGGCATGTATGGTTTTCGCTTCAGTTGTTCCTGGTGATATTATGGTATGTGATCTCTGCAATTTTTCTCATCCTTTCTGATATTGTCTGAAGTCCTCTTCCCACTTGATGACCTGCCACTCTGAGCTCTTTTTATACCCAATCATGAATTGACCAATAAGTTGCAGAGCTGTTCCTTATGCATTTAACTTTTCCGCACATTCCTTTTTTGGAATGTGTAGCTGAATCACTGGCATACTTTCAAAATGCTCACTTTCAACATTTGATATGTTATCTGTGAATAAAATATAAGTTTATGAGATTTGTAAATTATTGCTCTAAAGAAACACCTTGTTTAAGGCAAAATAGATTTAGTGCAAGTGTGTTAGGTGCACTTTGAATATGTCTTTTTCAGGCTACGACTCGCTGGACCGCAGAGTGCTGGAACACGACTTTAACGCTATTGCGCTTCAGTTCCCCGTGAGGTAATTGTGAAATGACCACAGCGACCACAGAATCATTTGCAGGTTCTAAAGAAACACCTATTGAGGTTTTGTCTTTTGGCTAGCTCGCCTTGTTTATTTCACTTCTGAAGCATTTCACTTCTGAAGGAGCACACGACTGTGGAGTTATTCTTTCTGAATGCCAAGGCAGCCATCTATAATGTGAGTACATCTGTGTCTGTTTACCCACCGAAGTACTTGACGGTCTCATTTCTCGCCTCTATAAGCAATTAGACAGCCACAGACCTCAGACAGGGTCCACAGGAAGGGAATGTGTCACTGATTGGCTTGTGAATCAAGAACAGAGAAATTCATAAACCAACATAAGCATTATTTTGGGCATCATTTTTTCACTGTTTATTATGGCCTGGGTTTTCCCCGCCACTTTATAAGCTTGTGGCATAATTGTATCTAATACAGAGGCAAAATGTAATTAATTTGTCGCTGCTGGTTATTAAGAGTGTTATCAGTGGTGGGAAGTGACAACAGGTATGTTTCTCCTATGAATTTAAGATTTATGTACTTTAACTGTATAAAATTACAAAGTTTTAACATAAACTTAATGAAACGGGTAATATTTCTGTAATATTACTAATAAACTGAATGTGTTTTAATACACAATTACCAGACTTATATACATATTTATCATAAATAAATCCAGTTTGTTTCATTTTAGCTAATTGAATATTACTTTTTAACCATTTTCATACTTTTTAGTTTTCACATACATAAATTAAACAAGTCAGATTTTTGTGTTTTAAATACACAATAACCGGTTTATATATTTATCATCAATAAATCCAATTTATTTCAGTCTCATCCATTTTAGCTGAATATTGATTGTTCTACAGCTAGTTGTATTATAACCATGTTCATACTTTAAATTACATACATCGTATAAATATGCGTCTCCAATGTACAGTGGCAATTTTCCATTATTATAATGAAAGGTTATATTAGGACTGAATATTTAATATACATGACAGACTATGTATTGATTAAAACATTGGAAGATCCATTTAAATTATTTGTGTATAACCTAATTAATATTCATGAGCTAAAACGTTTCACTAAAACAAATTGATTGCCATGGGCGAAAATACCTGTGGCACATTGCCTCCTGATGTTGAGTATGATTTGTTCACAGAACGGATTTGACAGAGATTCAGTTCTTGAAGTGAAGGTTTGCTTGTTTGTGCGCAGGGTGACATTGAGGTGGAGAGCGAGCTGGTTTTTAAATTAGCTGCTCATGCACTGCAGGTGAGACTATCAGAGCTTTAAGACACGAGATGCTTTCATGTTTTAGTCAGTGGGATGTATTAAATGCGCTTACTGAAAGTGTTTTGTTTTACAGGAATCTAAAGGAGACTATACAAGGTGTGTTTTACCATACTTATTTACCACAAAGCTTGTGAACCTGGACAAACACCTATTTTAAGACGTTAATGTCACGTTGTACTGTCAAGTGTTGAGATAAAGCTTGGATTTTTTTAGTTTTTAATCAGGGGTATGTCAAGGTACTGAAAGAGGTCTGTGTACTGATATATAAACACACAAACACACTTGGTAGTTTCTGTGAATTGTTGGGACTTTCCATAGACTTCTTTTACTTGTATACTGACCAAACAATATTTTTTTTTATCCCCTAACCCTAAACCCCTTACAGATAACCTGTTTGCACTGTTACACTTTCAGATAAACATAATTTATTATTTTGTATATATTTTTTTTCCCCCTGGTGGGGACAATGTAAAAAGGTTTTACTATCCTTGTGATGACATTTGGTCCCCTCAATGTAGCATAAACACACACACGCACACACACACACACACACACACACACACACACACACACACACACACACACACACACACACACACACACACACACACACACACACACACACACACACACACACACACACACACACACACACTCGTACATATATAATTACTCTTAAAATTAATTGGTTGTTTTCTGAAGAGAGTATAATTACCATTAAAGTAAATGTCTCTCTCTGTCAGGAAGTACAGGGACTGAGTCGATCTAAGATATGGCCAAATACATTAAAGGTTGTTAATTGAGAAACAAGGTCAGCATGAGATTAGAGTCATGTAATAATGAAAGTCCATTTTTTATAATAGGATCAGAAAAGTTTGACTTTTTAAAGGAATAGTTCACCCAAAATATATCCACTAATCATTTACTCAGAATCACATCTTTCCAAACTTATGTGGCTTTCTTCTTACCGAGTTATTTAGTGACATGTCCAAGCTGCTGTTTTACAAACTGAGAAAAAGCAGGCTGATTCTGACTTTCAATCTATCTAAAGGAACATAAAAGTTGTGATATGTGCTATATTGAAGTCTTCTCAAGTCACATGATACAGTAACTTTTCATTTAAGCTGTTTTTCACTTAGCTATAGCAAACTTTAGCTCTATTAGCATTTTTGGTACAAAAATATATGCAAATGTGTTTGTTTATTGTCTAATTAAGCATTTTGTCAAATCGTTACACCTTATTACTTGTCCAAGGATGATTCAGTGTACATTACCGTACATAACGTGCTAATGCGGTTATGTAAGATGAATCATTATGCTACTGTGAAAATGTTGGCTGCATGTTGAAGTGTATTTGTGTTGATTTTAGTGATGAAAACACCAGAGCAGATCTGAAGAAGCTTCCAGCACTGCCCACTAAAGTCCTGAAGGAGCACCCGTCTCTAGCATACTGGTAAACATGCTTTCATACAACTAATCGAATAGAAAACACCTGTGAAAGATAATACGATTCAGATAGACATCAGACTATTTAGTTGGCTTTACATACAATCGTCAAATGAGAGTCAATGAGATTTTTTAATTAATACTTTTATTGTTAAATAAATTATTATAATTATTATATGCATTTTTATTCGGCAAGGATGCATTAAATTGATGAAAGATAACAGTAAAGACACATTATATTTATTCTAGAAGCCTGAAAAGTAAAAGGCATCACATTGTCTATAAAAGTATGAAGTAGCACAACTGTGTTCAACATTGGTAATAATCAGAAATATTTCTCGATCATGTAATCAGCATATTAGAATGATTTTCTGGCTGAGAAAACAGCTATTTTAAATTGTAAAAATATTTCACGATATTACAATTTACTGTATTTTTGATCAAATAAATGCAGCCTTGGTGAGCAGAAGGTTTTTTACTGCAATCTTACACCACATTTTTAAACATTAGTGTATATTTTATGAATATGAGTATTAATAGCTTACACATGTACATATTTTGCTTCTCATGAAAACGTGTCTTGCTTTTAGGAATTTTAAATATATTAACTAGTGCTGTTATTAAACGATTAATCGCATAAAAAATAAACTTATTTATTTGCATAATATTTGTGTGTACTATGTATATTTAATATATATATAAATACACACACATACAGTATATATTGAAAATATGTACATGTCAATATTTATATTCATATAATTGTTATTATAAATAAATATTTCATATTTAAAAATAAAAAAATTCTGAAATATATACATGCATGTGTGTGTATTTATATATACATTATATTATATATACAGCACGCATAGATTATGTAAACAAAAACGTTTATTTTGGATGCGATTAATCGTTTGACAGCACAAATATTAACTGAACGACAAGACAAAATACTGATTAAAATGTGATTACTATATTATTGTATATGTATATGATGGTATGTTTAATCACTGCCAGTGCTAATGTGTCACTTAAGTGGCACAGACAGCTGAGAGTCTGTGATGCTGAAGCTGCATTTATAGCCCTTTATGGCTGATGATCCCTGCTCTGCTGTCTTTATGCTGACGCGCTGAGCTTTGGGGGAAATATATCCTCCGTGGAGCGGGTTTCATCGTCCTTCTCTTTTGCAGCGAGGAGCGTGTGATTGAGCACTACAAGCTGTTGAAAGGGCTCTCCAGAGGACAGGCCATTGTGCAGTGAGTACCGGAAAAACCATGACCTGATTTATGATTGGCTGCGTAAATCCTCAGGACTGATGTGTGCTGATGGATACTTAAGATACTGTTAAACATCAATCTGTCTGTTTCAGGTATCTGACCCTGGTGGAGTCACTGCCCACATACGGAGTGCATTATTATGAAGTGAAGGTAAAAACTGACCATAGTGTATCGGACCAGTTGCCATACCCCTTTATGTGTCACAATTGAACTATGATATAATATATTTTAATGTAATATATATTCAAAATTGTCTTGTTAATGCATACGATTCATTGTTTCAGTTTAACGCGGTTAAAATTATTTAACACGTTAACGCAGGGGTGGAGCTAGTGTTTGGCCACCTCATTCACAACTGCTGCTTCTGTCTATTTTTTTCTTGACAATAATTGTTTATTTAGACCAGGGGTCGGAAACCTACGGCAAGCGTGCCGACAGTGGCACACAGAGGGATGATCGCTGGACGTACATTTTGATGTAATAACTTCTCATAGTCACACAGTCTGTTAGGAGCTATAAATACTATTAAAGTGTTAGAATTAACTTGCGCTAGTCTACGGATGTGCGTGTGATCGCTGCACATAGGTGCTTCAGATCAAAGCCTCAGCAAGCGCTCGTTAATGTCAAAATAACTGAGATGGCCAATCAAATCAAAGTAGGCGGGGTTTACCATTCACACATGCACAGTATATCCAGTGATGCAAACTACATGAATTTTTTTTTACTTGAATTTTTCAAATATGGCCATCAAGAGAGAGAGAGATGTGAGAATTGTAAGAGTCCGTCTCTCTTTACAAACAATGAAGCTGAGTTTAGTTACTTAAAATACAGCTATTTTACCCCTCAATGCTGAGAAATATAAGGTAGCGATTCAGTATCGATTAATAAGTCACGTGGCAGCACTGACAAGAAGTTTATGAGCTTCTGATTGTGATCTCCGATCTCTGCGTGTGTGAATTACGATAGAACGGTGATTAAACTGCACGGTTTTAATATATTGGCCTTGTCTCTCACACACACAGTGGTGTTCAGTATGGTCACACTGTATAGTTGTTGTTCAAGAAATGTTTGAACGTTGGGGGGGGGGGTATTGGCACAGTGGTTAACCAGAAAAATAAAAAACGGCACGTCATGCCGAAAAGGTTGCCGACCCTTGATTTAGACGCAGAATGTCTTCACACAATTATATATAAGAGGTTGTGAGAAAATACGATGCGTGTCAGATCCGCGTCATGTTCAGCAGCGGCAGCTCTTAAAATAATAGCAGCCAAAAAACCTAAAACCCAGCTGCTGTGATGTTTGATAATCAAAGAACGAAAGAAAAAAGAGGAAATCAATCACTTTTGTTGCTTTAAGGATTCATCTATATTTAATTTAGAATTTAGTGTTTGATAACGTTATTCAATTTCTGCATATTTCCTACTGAAGGGCACAGGTTGCTAAATATGACATTTATTATAATGGGTTTATGTGAAGATTGTTTTAAGTTAAATTGAAATGTTGTTATTTTTTGAAGTCTAATAAATGTTAAAGTTGATAGCTCTCAATTAAACTGTAATGTTGAATGGCTAGTCAAGGGTTAAATGGAGACATCAGTAGTATTGGTATCAGAGATACTTGCAGAAAAGATGCCTCTAAACGCATATACAAATATATACTGTATTTATGCTGTTTGTACATTCATTTGAAGATTGCATGTGAAATTATTGCAACAATGTATATTTAAAAAAAATTATGTTAGGTGAGATTAATCGTGATTAATTTCAGAATAATGTGTTATTAATTCGTTAAAAGTTTTTAATAATCAATTGACGGCACTAAATATAATATAATTATATTATTTGTGTTATATTTATTATATTACATGATATGCATTATAATATCATATGATAAATACGTATATTATGTTATTATATATTAATGTTTTCAGTATATTACCACAGCAAAATTGAACCTTAATGAGAGCATTTTTTATAACCATTTTTGTAATAATTTTTGTCACTTTTATCACCTAGTTAATTTCTGATAAAGGATCAGACATATTTAAAAAAAAATTGTGCGGTGGCTAAATTCATATTTCAGGTTACGTTTTATCTTAAAGTGATGTTATTACAGTGTAATGACATAAATAAGTATTGAGTAATATTAACGCATTTAAATGGAATTAGGTTTAGGGTTTGTTGCTTGTAATTATGCATACTTTACTGCTATTACTATAGTAAGTACACACTACACTGTACTATATGTAACTACGTCACATGAAATAAAGTGTTGGCACATTTAAATATGCACTAATAGAAGACAGTATCAGTATTTAAAGCTGTGGTGTGTAACTAATGGAAAGGTCTTGTCTGGCAGGACAAGCAAGGCATTCCGTGGTGGCTGGGCATCAGCTATAAAGGCATAGGACAGTATGACCACCAAGATAAAGTAAAGCCTCGAAAGGTATGTTCCTGTCTCTGGGCACTGGAGGGATATTTGTTATATAAACAGAATCACGAGTCATTGTACAGAGCTCAGTATATCCCCAGATGAGACTCACAGCTTGTCAGCACTTGCTTTCATTGTGTGGCTATGATGATATAGAAATGAGGTGTAACGTTCAACATGGACAGACTGCATGTGTTACGTAAAAAAGAGTGTTTTTCTTTCTTTGTTTATTTTTTGGACTCAGTTTTAATGGTAAAATAAAATTGTATTAATAAAAAATGGTCTAATTAATTGAAATCATAAAATCTACACAATTTAACAACAATTTAATAATGGGTTATATATATTGGTTTTAGCTCTATATTGGTTTTATTTTAATTTAATTTTAGAATTCAGTGTTTTATTTTTTGAATGTTCTGGATTCCATTTTAATGGTTTTATTTAAAGCTGCAGTCCGTAAATTTTTTGGTAAATCACTAGTATTATTTGAAAAGTGTACTCTACTGTACAATAGCAATATATTTCTGTTATAATTTCTTCAAGTTAAACCAAACATTAATTTTGACAGGATGCTGTGAAGCAGCGTTGGGGGACTTTTACACTGTTGCCATGGGTTGTTTTTTAGTCTGCGGGTTAAAGCATTGTTTTTTTTGGCTGTCCCCTTCTTCGAAACAAAGATGATTCGGTTACTATTGATTGACAGTTGGGCTGGTTTAGTTTCGCAGACCTGGCAACCCTGCAGTGAACACCTGTGAGTGTGTATCTCAGTAGTTTTTCCTCCAGTAAAACATTAAAATGCTTAAGAAGGGACTCACGGAGCAGCTCTGGAGATGAAGATTGTGTGTTCATGGTTCATGTTGTTATATAGTTGGACTGCAGAGGCTGAAAACAGCCAGTAAACTCCATATTTATGATTGGATTCTGCGGTTCTGTATGCGTTTTGTGCATCACGAATCTCATTGAGCCCTAAAATCATCGTAGAGAGATTATTGCACTGATAATGCAGTTATATGACCTGAACAACTGGTTTAGGATCCTCCGGCTGGGCAGTGACCCAGCCTGAGTGAGAGTGATCCTCCCTGGGCTCGAGCTGAGTTTCACAGCAGGGAGGTGTGAGTCCTGTGAGGAGCTGCTCTAGCATCTGACTGCGTGCCTGAGCTCCTGTAGGAAACCTGATGAGACAAGTCAGGAACCGCGAGTAAAGACAGCTTCAGCAGAGTAGACGGTAACATAATGAAGAAGCTCAGGATTTGATTAACACCATTTAACCTTCCCAACCACCGGTAAGAGGCTCTGAAAGCTGGATAATTCAGTTTCACATGAAGTCTTGAGAGAGTTTGTTCTTGTCGGTAACTCTGATGAAATGTGTGATGGTTTAAAACGTGAAGGAGAAAGTGTTTATTTTATGTAGATTATAAATATTGGTAGATGCAGCAAACGTACACATACTACTTTTAATGGTAGAATAATCATAAAATGTAGGGTTACTGTTAAATGTCTAAATTAAAAAAGTACCTTTCAAAGGTTTGGGGTCAGAGATAAAAAAAGAAGAAATGTATACGTTTTTATTTAGCAAGGAAGTATTTGATTAAAATGACAGTAAAGACCTTTTTTACTCTGTAATGGTTTCAATTAAAAAAATGCTAATAAATGTTTCTTTAATACTTTCTATTCATCAGTGAATCTTGAAAAATGTATTAAAGTTTCCACAAAAATATTACACCGTTTTCAACATTGATAATAATCAGAAACATTTCTTGAAACCATCAAATCAGTATATTAGAATTATTTCTGAAGATCATGTGACTGTGAAGATTGGAGAAATGATGCTGAAAATTCAGCTTTACGTCACAGGAATAAATTACATTTTACTATATATTTTCATAGAAAACAGTTATTTTAAATTGTAATAATATTTCACAATATTACAGTTTTTGCTGTATTTTATATATATATATATATATATTTATATATATATATATATATATATATATATATGCAGCCTTGTTGAGCAGAAGATACTTTTTTCAAAAACCTTACAAATCTTTCAAACCCCAAACTTTTGTATGACGGTGAATGATTGAATCAGCTTGAATATGAATGTATTTGAGGATTGTTGTGGTTACATGCAGCGGTTGCCAGGTTGACGTGCACCGAGTGATTTTGCAGTGAGGTGTAGTCGGTGAAGCACTCGAGAGACCAGCCCGTGAAACTCTCTCACGTGATGTTTTTCCTGATTTAGCTCTTCCAGTGGAAGCAGTTGGAGAACTTGTACTTCAGAGAGAAGAAGTTTGCTGTGGAGGTGAATGACCCTCACAGGTGAGGAGAAATAGAGGTGGTGGAGACTGATCTTGGATCTGCGTGTGTTTGAATAAGAGACCATGAGCTGGTTTCCACAATATATAAACTACTAATTTTGGGGTCGGTAAGATTTTTTTAAGAACTTCTTTTTTAAGAAGTCTCTTACAGTAATATTTTGAAATAATATTACAATTTAAAATACCTCTTTTCTATTTGAATATATTTAAACATGTAATTTATTCCTGTGATGTAAAGCTGAATTTTCAGCATCATAATTCCAGTCTTTAGTGTCACATGATCCTTCAGAAATCATTCTGATATGCTGATTTGATGATGAGAAGATGATGAATGGAAAGTCCCAAAAAACATTTATTTCAAATAGAAATCCTCTGAAACAAATGTATTTACTTTTGTATTTAATTTAATGCAGCATTGCTAAATAAATGTTTTAATTTATTAAAAGAAAATCTTACTGACCCCAAACTTTCAGAATGGCATTTTACATTCCATAAACAGTAAGCATGTAGATTCATTATTTTTATAACAGTATATTAATCCGATTTTAATTTGCATTGTAATTCTTTAAAAGTGTAAGATAGATTAAGCTTTATATAATGCAACAAGAAACTGAAAATAATGAAAATAAAAACCATGAAAATTTTGAAAACTTTTTGTCAAGGTAAAATAATCATGCTTCTTAATGTTATAAATGCAAGTTTGTTATTAAGAGGTATTAAAAGCTATTGAAAGATTAGTAAATGTAAAAAAAAAATATTTGCATCAAAAGTATGCAAAGGGTTAGTTGCTATTTTTACAGAGCGTGAATTTAAGTGTTTTCCAGTTTCCTCTCTGAATGTGTTCCAGTGACCATGCTGCATGTGTGTGTGTGTGTGTGTGTGTGTGTGTGTGTGTGTGTGTGTGTGTGTGTGTGTGTGTGTGTGTGTGTGTGTGTGTGTGTGTGTGTGTGTGTGTGTGTGTGTGCGTGTGTGTGTGTGTGTGTGTCTGTGTGTGTGTGCATGCAGGCGAACAGTGACTAAGCGCACGTTTGGCCAGACGGGGTTGGTGATCCACACTTGGTATGCCAGTCACTCATTGATCAAAACCATCTGGGTCATGGCCATCAGCCAACACCAGTTCTACCTGAACAGAAAACAGAGCAAAGTAAGTCAGCATACTCACATGACCGATGAGGTCTGCTCAGTCAGACTGCACATATATACGCATATCTATATAAGGACAGTTGGTTCATATGGATTGAGATTCAAGATTCAAATCCAAAAAGTTACATCATGCGTTACACCACTCCAGAGTTATGAAACATGTCCTGTTCTTAATAATAGTCGCTCTACACCCACTGTCTTCTGGCAGCGCAGAGGTGTGTGCGTTTCATAAATAATATTGTTTTCAGGTTTGATTTTTTTCATTAATTTAGGAATTGTAAAAAAACAAACACTTTTTTTTGAAGAAAGATCACAAATAATTTTTTTTAACCCTGAGAAATAATAGCCAGAAAAAAAAAAGTTTTTTTAAATGGAACATTATATTGAACTTTTAGACAAAACATTTGTTTAAAAATCTACAAAAAAAGAAAGGTTTTTATGGCTCATATAGTATGATATAGTGAGAATATTTACCTATCTGAAGGAGGAAGTCAGCAAGTTTTGATGATGTTGACCGTGAGGCCTTACATAGTAGACTTCATAGGGTTAATATAAAATCCTATATCCTGTTTATATCAATCAACAGGCAAAAATCACCACAGCCAGGAGTTTAGGAGACATCGCGGCTGACCTGACAGAGAACGGAGCATCAAAGATGAACAAACTGAGCGCAGGAGTGAGAAATCAGCTCATCATGGCCAGTAACGGGAGTCTGGTTTCAACAGGTACATGATCCTCAGGATAGTTCAATAGTATGTGATGGTTGAGTCAGTCTCAGTTTATCCATGTGTCAACATACTTCCACAGATATCCGTTCACTTATTTAGCGTTTATGAGCTACTCAGATGGATTATTTTCATCTTACTTGTGTTGCTTCCTCTCAAACCTTTTCTTTCATTGTAGACTTTGTGAAATGTCATTAAACTTCATTGTACTTTAGTCTTGTCGTCATCTTTTGTCATAATGAACGCATGCATTATTTTATGCATTATTTCACAGGTTCGGCTGACTCTGAAATGAACGATGACCAGAAAAAAGAGAAACTCACCGAGCTGAGAAAGAAAGAGAAAGAGATCCAGGATATACTGAGCCAAAAACTGACAGAGCTGAAGGAAATATGCCTGCGGGAGGCTGTAAGAGCAAACAAGTTCATTATTTTCTTCTTTTTGACTGTGTTGTGATCACATTATTACATAGCAAGTCTAATAAATAACATATGCTATGTATTATAATAGTTATATTGAGAATTAACTTATATTTTAGACAAATTGTTTTTTATTTAGTGCTGTCAAACGATTTATCGTATCCAAAATAAAAAAATGTGTTTACAATATATACAGTATGTATATGTACTGTGTATATTTATTATCTATATATAAATACACACACATACAGTATATATTTCGAATTTTTTTTTACATGTTTATGCATTTAGATATTCATATTCTTATATTTTATGTTATATTTAAAAAATATTTAATATATAAACATAACATATGTTTCTTAAATATATACATGCATATGTATTTTATATACATAATAAATAAAAACAGTATACACACATATATTATGTAAACAAAAGCATTTATTTTGGATGCAATTAATCAGTTGACAGCACTAGTTTGATTGTATTTTTTTTTATAATATTTTTTTATTCAGGCATTAAATTGGTCAACATTTACAGTATAATGTTACAGAAGATCTATATTTCAATCCATCTAAGAATAGTAAATTGCTTTACTATATTAAAAACATTTAAAAAATATTAAAGACCCCAAACATTTACAATATGATTTTTCATCTCACATTATTATTATGCTCACAGTAATGAGATTTTTTCCCCCATTGCATAAATGAAAATGAAATCATATTGGCCCTAATTGGGTTCTTTTTCTTTATGCAAATTATTTATTTTCTTCTTTTGAGGTGAAATATGACCCACGCTGGTTCTTTGTGTCTTTCACACATTTACAGTGTGTTTTATCTGCTTTCAGGAGCTCACTGGCAAACTCCCAAAAGAGTATCCCCTCATCAGAGGCGAAACCTCTCCTCATGTTCGGAGGAGAGTCGGGACGGCCTTCAAATTGGATGACCTTTTCCCATATAATGAGGTTAGTGTGCAACACTGCCACACAACAATGTTGCCAAGTAGAGGACTGAATAATATATCAGACACTGGGGTTTGGCTCTACTGCTATGAGGCTGTCTTGAGCTGGTCAAATGCCAACATGCTGTTTTTAGCTCACGTGTGTTAGTATGTGGATCTGATCTTCCGCTAGTGTCTGTCCATTATCACCTGTACGATTTTACCTGTTAAATAATGCCAGGATGTGGCCTTGTATTGGAGTTCAAGCTTGGAAAAAAGACACTTGCTTTTTTTTTTTTTTTACTCTGTTTATTGATTGGTGGTTTCAACCACAGATGTTGATTGAGAACAAACCTAGGATATATTTGTTTTAGGTTGCGGCCTTAAAGACCCCATGAGATCATGACGGGGTATTTTTTATGGGTTATAATTAATCTGTATTAGCTTTGAGGCAATTTACATGTTAGTATACTCAGAAAGCTTGACAAAAAAAGCATATTTTTGCATTTTGGAAAACGGACCACAAATATTGATGACTCTTCTCACTTGTATATTTCAAGTTTTGGACAAAATAATCGACATTGTTTTGAATGACAATCTTTCTTCCTAGGATCCATACCTCAGAAATTTGGAGAGCCGCTTTGCGTTGCAGCAGAAAATCGTGGAGGCGGCCAAGAAGCTCGCTGCTGAGCCTGACATCTCTAAATTAGTGAGGAAAAAAAGGAGGAGGAACTGTCTGGATGCCATGCAGAAGCTGCATGAGATTGAAGATGAAATGAACCAATACAGACTGAAGAAAGGGCAGAAACCCACACAGAGAGCTTCTGTGATCATAGCCGGTATGTCAGACAGATGTTTGCTGAAGTGGCTCATCGCAGGCATATCATAAAAAAAACAAAGCAATAACTAGATTTTTTCACTTGCATGCATGAAAAATCTTGACCTAATCTTTAGTCATATCATCATTCTTTATTTAGAATAGTTTTACTCTTTAACCCGTCAAAAATAAGTGTGCTTAATTGTATTGAATGTGCACGTCAAGTGCCTTCAAGTGTAGTATATTCAAATCTTATATTTTAATATTAATATTCTTATATTAATATAAATATTCTTAATATTTTAAGTATATTTTTAAGAAACTGTATGTGCAGATAATATAATATCAATGAAATAAAAAGCCACTTAAAGTGACTTAAAGAGAGATGTAATGCATTCAAAAGTGCATTTTGTAATACTGTCATTATGTTTTACTTAAAAGTAAAAAAAAAGTATTTACTTAACTTAAAATTACTTTACTTTACTTAAAAGTATTTTAATAATATTTTATAATGTTTTACAGAAGTACTCTTATTTGAATGTGTTGACTAACATACTATTGATACTAAAGCATGTAAAGTACTTAATTTTATTTTTATTATAGTCATTTTAATTATAGTTTGTTATTTGATATTACATAAAAATATTATATATTTAAATGTACGAAATTGCACATTTATCATTACAAATTAAATACATGATGCAAGTTTTGATATAAAGTACATTCAAGTATATTTTAGTTTATCATAAATGCTTGTCAGTACAGACAATGCTCAGCACATGTCCATCTGATGGAAGAATCAAAGCAAGATATACATGAACAGAAAAACAAAACAAATTATCACTGCAATTTTACTGTGACACCAATATTTAATATACTGAATATACATATGGTACATATACATTTATCAGGCTGTGAATTTTCTGTTGATTTGATGCAATTAATTATAAAAATAGGGCTTAATTAATCAAATTACAATATATGCGATTGATTAATATGATTAATCATGTCATGTTGTTAATTCAATGAAATGTTTGATTTAATTTCTGTAGTGTTTCATTAACATAACATCATTTCTCTTTCTTCCATAGATGATCTGGCTCAGTCCGAGTGCAGCTCCCTGTGTGAAAGTCTTCCTCTAGATGACGGTAATGACATCAATTATGAAACCACTATCAGTTCTCTGCTTATGTAATTAAGATTTATTACAACTCACCACCTCACTTCCAGTGCTTCTCTATCAGCATTGTTCCCTAATGTAGGCACTGAGTCATGCACATTAACGCACTCATAATAGATCATTTATCATGCAGAACCAACAATGAATTTATATGGTGTTATTTGAACCGGATGCAACCAAAGGTAGCGGAGCAGAAAACATAACAGTCAAAAACCATATTTGTATCTTCAGACGATGTTGGCCAGAGGCCGCGTTCCCGCTCCGTGCAGTGCTCCCCGTGTCTCAGTCCTCCTCTGTCATCATCCGGCCTGGAATACGACACCGAGAGACGATCCTCATCCAGCGACACACATCATGACAGAGCTCTTAACAGGTGTGAACACTCATAGTACGACAGGCTGGGCTGAATCTCATGAATACTGTCAAGAACATGTCTGGGTGTGACGACACTGTCGGTTGTTTCTTGTTTGGGTGTGGGGGAATGCCTCTGTGTCTCTGCAGGTGTTCGGCTGATTGCTGCGTGATTGGAAACATCGGCGCGCAGGTGTTTCTTTGTCTATAAAACATCTCTTTGCTCGACGGATTGGGGAGTGCTCTTAGATGGATCCAGTAACAGTTCTCCGGTCCTCCGGTCCTCACTCCAGAATTTTTTATTTATTTAAATTATAATTTTTTAAATAATTATTTTTATATTATAGGAATGTAAAAAATATATATTTCAGTTATGTTGTACATTTTTTGTACTCTGTTTTTAGTTTTTAAAAAGAATTCGGAAAAGAATAATGTTCATTATTGCATTACTGTACTAGGATTTTATGTAGATTTTATGTAATTAATATTAATTACATAACGTTTAATAATAATAAATATTAGCAGTAGTAGTAGTTGTAGTAGTAGTACAAAAAAGACATAAAAGCACCTTAAAAGTAAATGTAATTCCCATACTATATTTCTAGCCTTCTGGCCTATTCAATAAATACAGTATGTGACATCAAATCTAGCATATAAAAACGTCATGAAACTAATGTAAAAAGTAATGCTGCTAATAATTATAATTTTCCATTTGCAAAAACCTTATTTCTTATTTTAGTTTTTTGACTCTGAGACATGTTCTTGACAGTTTTAGTAAGATTCAACATCTGAGCTCTTGGTTTAGGCATCACTGGACATTTCTCTTTCATCAGAGGTATTCTTTTATCTGTTTGAATTCAGATTAGATCATGAGGTCCAAGGCCCAGGACATTATTACATCCCCCGAGAGGTGTTCTCTGCCCAAAGCAGTCCATGTAAAACTTTACCCAGAATGCCGAAGGACCCCCGCAGCTTACCGCAAACCCCTGTCATGCCCCGTAACGCCTACAGCAGCAGCCAACTCAGGTGAGTTGACTTGGTCCAGTAAAACACACACAAACAAAATCTCTCACAACCACATACAACACCCTAGAATTGCGATGGCGACACAATTCAAACACAACTCACAATAGATTAAAAGAATATAAGTCTTGATAGCTTTGTGGCTTTTATTTTCTCTAATGCAAGTAGTTTATTTTATTCAGTTTTATTCATACTCTTTTACCAAAATAAATGATATTTATTGTGTCTTGTAGGTCGGAAGGTCACATCCATGGTTTCCGGCACCGCAGTGGCAGTTTGGAGTCGCAGTCACAACTTCTCAACTCTCACAGCGCAAACAAGTCTGCCTTCCCGCTGCCTCCGTCCCGCCGTAGCAACAGCACTGAGGTGCTGGACGATTGCTCGTCCTATACCAGCATGTCCAGCATGGACCACTGTCTACCCCGCTCGGCCACTCCTCCCTACCGCACGCTGGACTCACAATCCCACGACTACCGGCTCCACCGCAAAGTGGAGATCTATGGCAATACGGGCAGCATGCCCAACTTGGTCCCTCAAAATTCCAGCTGTTACGGCTTCCAGCAGAATCACTACGGCCCCACGGCGTACAACGTGACTGGGTATCCCGGCTTCGAATATGAGCCTTGTTCTAATGGAGCTTACGTTTACGAGAGCGAACTTGAGGGTCACTATAACATCAACCCCACTCACCCAGCACATGGTTACCAGAGTCATAGTCGGAATAGGCATTATGGAATAGAGAGGTCGGATAATTTGTCACAGAATCCATACGCCACCGTGAGGCCCCCTAGAGGAAGACAGGGGCCCTTGAACGAGGTGTTGACGAAGAACATGTACAAGGCTTTGGTGGCGGAGCATTTGAAGGGATGGTATAATCGCAGTGCTGGGCACAGGGACCCAGGTGCATATCAGCTGGTGTACACCTATAAATATGACCGAGGTTCCCAGCACAGCTTGGGTTACCAGACACTGCCCGCACCCTTCAGCCACTCCAGCCGAACCAACTCGTTCTCCTCAGGTAAGTACAGTTCCTTAAACTTACACTGCAGACTATGAATAAAATCAATCATATGGGCAACAAAATGCTAGGTTCCGGTGCAAGGCTGCAGTAAGCAGTTGTTGGGACCAGTAGAAACCATTAATCATGGTCCCCATGGCTGAAATAGTGTTCCCAAGTGATCTTTATCCTTCTCGATCCAGTCAGGTCCATTCTCAAGCCAAAAACGCCGTTGTTCCACCTTTTTGGTGGCCCTGTTATAGTATGACCGAAACTATTACTTCCAAACTCAACAACACTACTGACAAAATGCCAGGATCTGGTGCAGGGCTGTAATAAGCAGTTGTTGGGCCCTGTTCAAACCACTCATAATGGGCCCCATAGCTGAATTATCATTCCCGAGTGGTCCGAGCCATGGCCCTCAAGCCGAAAGGTCCATTTGTCCCCCCACTTTTTGGCATCCCTTGTATGACCAAAACGATTACTTGCAAACTCAGTAGTCAACAAATTTAAAAGTACTATAGGAATTGATTTTTTTATTAAATTGCACAGTGTAAATGGACCAGCGAGAAGTTAGATATTGATTTATTGTCGACTGCCAGAGCGATTTGAAGTTTAGTAAACCTGGGCACGTACAGTAACTTGTCCTGCACCCCTTGTGCTATTGGAATGAGTGATACCTTATCATGCAGCATATTGAGGAAAGTGTGCTAGTACTATGATTGAACTTTCATCAGATAGTCAATAAAATGGCCCGAAAACACTGTAGATGTGCACTTCAGGAATCGAGTCACACCTGGAAACCAGAAGAGACTATTGTAGAGACTAGGTCGCATACCCTGTCCCTGGGGAACCAATGTCCTGCTAAGTTTATTTCCAACCTGCTTCAGCTCACATGGCCTGTGATTTTTTTTTATATATATATATATATATATATATATATATGTTTTATATATATCCCAAAGAACTTGATTAGCTGGTTTAAGTGTGTTTGATTAGAGTTGTAGCTAAACTCTGCAGGACATTGGTCTTCAAGGAGCAGGGATGCCCAATCTTGTTCCTGGAGATCTACCTTCCTGCAAAGTTCAGCTCCAATCCTGATCAAACACAACTCAACCAAATAACTATCTTCAGGAGCATGTGATAATTACTGACAGGTGTGTTGGAGCAGGGTTTGCAATTAACTCTGCAGGTAGGTAAATCTCCGGGAACAGGATAGTGTGACTTGTGGTGGACACTTTGAATTGGGCCAGTAAGCAACCACCCAAAACACCCTAGCAAGGATATAGCAGCCTAGCAACCACACAGAGCACCTTGGCAACCCCATAGCAAAGCCCTTGCAGTACCCTAGCTTTGTAGCATTGAGTTTTACATGGGTTTTTACCCTTAACATTTTATTTGATAGTCCAATTTAGACTTTCTGCTGACTGTAAATAACTATGGCAACTACCAGTCATTAGAATATTACTAGACTCTCAGCTTAATATCTGCTAACAGTTAATTATACAGTCCCCAATAGACGTTTTACTGGCTATAAGTAACTTTGCTAATAGTCTAATGAAAGTTAGTTGACATGGAGTTGCAAAGTTCCTTATAAAAGTTAGTAGAATATCAAAAGTGGATTATCAAAATAAAGCATAAACTTTTCATCTGATGAACTTTAAGTTAATGTTACTTTACCATATCGCACCTCTGTTCCTCACTAGTGTCGTCTACTGCCAGTGGAGGGGGGAACTGGCAAAATCATTTAGCCGTGGGTCTGACTGATGGTGAACTGCCAGACGGTCCCTTGAGCGCTGGGGCTTACAGTCCTTCATACAGTCGCAGTCCTACTCACAACAGGTGAGACAGAAAACTACTTTAGACAAGACACACAAACCAGATATTTTGGTGTATTCATAATAGGTATATTCGTCAGTCCATCTAGGCTTGGTATGCATATATGTTTATGGATGCTACAATGTAAAGCTTTATTTTAGTAACCGCTCTCAATGTAGGTTCTCCACAGTGAATACTATCAAATTCAGTCTCTACCTTGTGTGTCCAGTCCTTGCTCCCGAAGGACCACCTTCTTACAGAGTTTAGCCAAAGCCACTGAAAGGCAAGCCTGCAACCTTTAGCCAAACAAAGTAATGGCTAATGCTAACTCTTCCACTTTGGTGGTACGCAGGCAGTTTTTTAAATGGATGTCAATGGAGAAGAGGCTTCACTATGCTGAATAAACTGTTTTTTTGAGGGAACAGCTTATTTAATGAATACACATTAAATGGATTTTAATGTTTTACACTAAACAATAGATATTGAACTATTGTCAGAGTTTACACTGGAAAAAAAAAGTTTTATAAGAGAAGTCACAGTCTTTTTGCGACAGGTGGGATTCAGATTACGGCACTGCCCATTCATTCCTATGGTATCTGTAAACGACGATTGAGTTTCGCTCAACTCTGACTGAAATTCAGTTACATCAATGCTATAATTGTGATTGGTTATTAAGGCATACGTCATCCAAGTTGACCGTTATGCTTTCTCCAATAGTAAGTAATACAGACCCTCTCATCTCCCTATAGTAAGACAATCTCTGGTTTAGCTTGAACCTGCTAAAACGCACCTAGCTGGGAGATTCTAGTTATTCTGGCACCTTGAGCAGCAGGTTCAGCTGTTTTTAATTAGGGTTGAAGCTAAGTTCCCTATCTGTCAGTCACTACGAGTTATGTCGTGACGACATAGGGGATTTACTTGGAAGCCCCGATCATCTCTGACTAAAGAGAAAACGCCAATGAAATTGGCTAGTGGATTTTGCATACCTGAGCCACTCCCCGTGCACACGGGTATAAAAGGGCGACAGGTGCGTCCACTGATTAGATTTTTGCTTCGGAGCCGAGTGGATGAGAAGAGTGCTGATCTCCACAAAGCCATTCATCTTTGTTTTGTTCCTGGTTGGCGTAACGGTGCGATCAGCGGAGTCCCTCTCATCAGCGATTCCCCTGGGCACTTCAACTAAGAGAGCAAATTCTAAAAGAGCAAATCACGGACGATCGCGTCTTTTTCAAGATGCCGTTTCGTCCGTGTCCTTCTGGTTGCGGTCGTTTCCTGTCTGCGGATGACGGACACGATCGTTGTCTTCAGTGTCTGGGCTTCCAACACGCTGAAGATGCGTTCGTGGATGACTCATGCGCCTGTTGTAGGTGTGTGAGCATGATTTCGCCGCGATCTCGCCTTTCCTTTCTGAAAGGATTGGTACCCTCTGCTGCCACCCGTGCTGGTCTCTCTGGTTCAAACAGAGGAACGCCGGCTGGCGCTCTGGGAGATCTGAGGGTGACAGTAAGAGCCTCTCCGCCGGGCACGCCCCACGGACCTCTTACTCCTCAGGCAGCGAACATCCCGTTTGGTTTCCGGGTGATTTCGCTGGTCCGTCCCACGAGGCGCCCAGCATTTCATTCGATGCGCCATCCGTGGATAGGATATCGATCACAGCATCGGGGGATGGGTTCACGTCCTCCGAGGATGAAGGTGCGGTGGGGCACCCCCTCGGGTGTTGTCGCCACCGCCGCACCGGACCCAGAGCTGATGGCCATGCTTGCCCAGGCAGCCGTGAGTATCGGGCTGGAGGTCAACAGACCTCCTTTTTGCCCGGAGGTGCATGAGGAGCTGGCGAAGTCGTGGATGGCCCCTTTCACGGCCAGAAGCCGCTCGTCCGTCTCCT
Source organism: Ptychobarbus kaznakovi (assembly GCA_027422405.1). Classification (NCBI taxonomy): domain Eukaryota; kingdom Metazoa; phylum Chordata; class Actinopteri; order Cypriniformes; family Cyprinidae; genus Ptychobarbus; species Ptychobarbus kaznakovi. The sequence goes on from CM049794.1 coordinate 20,696,047, forward strand.
CCGTCCTCACTACCCTCGACGGCGGGGAGAGAGAGAGTGCACAGTGCACCTGTGCCCGCGAAACGCCGCCACTTGGAGGAACCGTCCGTGTCTCCCCGTCCAAGGCCTGTAAACTGACAGCCGCTCTCGCGGCCAAAGCTTATAGTGCTGCGGGCCAGGCAGCCTCTGCCCTGCACGCCATGGCTATCCTGCAGGTTCACCAAGCAAAGGCACTCAAACAGGTGCACGAGGGTAGTACCGACCCGGGGTTGATGCAGGAGCTGCGCACGGCGACTGACTTCGCTCTACGAGCGACGAAAGTCACAGCGCGGTCCCTCGGGAAGGCGATGTCCACCATGGTGGTCCAGGAGCGCCATCTCTGGCTTAACCTGGCAGAGATGAAGGACGTCGACAAGGCACGCTTTCTCGAGCAGTCTGACGCCAGGCCCAGTACTGGTGTTAGCTCGCCCAGGTCTCCGGTCAGCCCCTGTACTGGGCTAGGTGTCCGTATGGCCTGATTCCCCTCTGGGTAATCCCATATGTGTATTCTTCCATGGTAAGGTTTCCCTCATGGTAAACCCGTGTCTTCTCTTTGACAGAGCTCTCTGTCAGGTTCTGCTGGCAGCACCTCCTCCCTACACCTAGGTAGGATCTGCCCCAGAGCCCAGTCGTATGTAGTACTGCCCCAAGCCTGGGTCAGTCCATATCAGTATCTCCACATGTTACCGCCCTTCGGGCAGGATGTGGCCTCCGTAGCGCCCTTCTCTGGAAGGCTCGCTTCCCTGCCGTTACGGCAAGCTGTAACAACAAATAGGAAAGCCCTGAAGCCGTCTTTCACTGAAGGTCGAAATCCCTTCTGATTTCCGTGGGGAAAGGAACAGCGGCTTGGCTATCTCCAGCAGCGATGTACTCAGTGGTCCCGGTGGGCACCAAGGTTAGCAAATTTGCGCTGGGGCGGTAGGAAGGTTGCAACCTCTTGCATGACATTTGTCTGTCACGCGCTCGCTTGTCAACATCTGCATGTCACAAGGTTGTGACGGGGTTCAGCTTGTGGGGCTTTCCATAGGACTCCTATGTCGTCACGACATAACTCGTAGTGACCGACAGATAGGGAACGTCTAGGTTACGTACGTAACCCCCGTTCCCTGATGGAGGGAACGGAGACGTTATGTCCCCATGCCACAATCTTGAACCATCGCTGGTTGCCAGGGACTCGTCTCGGCTCCTCAGCGTAAAACCTAATCAGTGGACGCACCTGTCGCCCTTTTATACCCGTGTGCACGGGGAGTGGCTCAGGTATGCAAAATCCACTAGCCAATTTCATTGGCGTTTTCTCTATAGTCAGAGATGATCGGGGCTTCCAAGTAAATCCCCTATGTCGTCACAACATAACATCTCCATTCCCTCCATCAGGGAACGGGGGTTACGTACGTAACCTAGACGCTCTACAGGATAGTGGTCTTCCAGGTCCAGGAAGGACCAGGATAACCTTTCTGAGACTTTTGACTGGCGTTCTGTAGCAGGGGACTTCACTATGGATGTCACATTTAATCTGACACAAACTAAAATGAGGCTTTGAGACCGTTATGTCATAACGGCTTAAGGCAGGAGTGTCCAGTTCTGCTCCTGGAGGGTGTTCAGCTTCAACACACCCACCTGGAAGTTTCAAGTGATTCTGAAGACCTCGATTAACTGGTTCAGGTGTGTTTAATTAGGGCTGGAGCTAAACTGTGCAGGATAGTGGCCCTTCAGAAGTAGAATTTGACACCCTGGCTTAAGGCCCTAGGTAACAGCTAATGTTTACATGTTGTGTTGTGAACTCTAGACATTTATGGAAATAAGTATTTTTACTTTGTCCTGTCAAATATGGCTTCTTCCTTAACTAAGGTCTGTTGTATCAGTGTTAGGTCATAGTGAAGTAATTTTGTGTATTAGGAAAATAACCTAATTCAGTGATATTCAGTTGCAGCCCATTTTGGGCATCTTAACCACATTTAGCAACCACCCAGCAAATATAAAACATTTCCAGTTGTTGTACTTTGATTGCAACTAGGATTTGTGGAAGTGCAATGTTTAAAAAAAAAAATGCAAGTACCTCAGCTATGATAAAACAAATAATGTAACCAAAAAAAAAGTTGAAAAAAAGAAAACGTCAAGCAAATGGTGCTTACTAACAATAAAAACAAAGAGACCAAACCAAACAAATATTAAAACGGAAAGAGATCAAACAAATAAGGCAGACAAAATTAAATATATATATATATATATATATATATATATAAACCAAAATGTATTAAACCAAACAAATAATAAATACAAATATCAAACAAACAAAACAAATAAAAACTAAATAGCTGAAACAAACAAAACAAAAGAAAAAAGAGATAAAACAAAACAAATAATACATACAAAAAAAGTTTTCAAACTACAAAATTTAAATAACACACAAAATTCATTGTACATATTTAGATTACAAAAACAGACCAAATTTGTTGCTTGGATTTGTACATGCAAAATAAAATGTTGATGCTTGGAGGCTGCTAGTGTTTTTATATTGTTGTAGATTTTTAGGATGCAAAGAAAATCAGACCAAATAACAATGTTTGTAAAAAATATTATATTGTTATATTGTATAATATATAAATTGTTTGTAAAATATATAATACATTAATTAATACCTAATTTATGTATAACTATACTATAACTACATAATTTCTGCACTGTCAACTACTGTAGTTCAATCTTAGTGCACACTTTTATGGCAGTATTAATGCCTTTTACAATGGTTTTACTCAATTACTATGCTCTTTCCATGGTACTTTTCAATCTAACTACATTATTAAGACAAACTCAACCTAAAAATTCAAACTGTTGACATGATTTAATGTTTGCATTTTCTTATTGCAGGTTCCCATCAGAAAGTGCCGCCTCTCACACATCAGAGCCAGCAGAAGTGTTCGGTGCCATGGCCAGCTGTTCTGACGCAGACCATTAAAGTGCACACGAGGACAGGTCGTCTTTCACTGATATGATTTTATTTGTACACATCAGAGACTTGCACTGACAGTGCTGATTTAAAGCTCTTTTTATGCTCTCATAAACCAGTGAAACAATGAAATAAGTTTATGATTTTTACAAGATGACATTAACGTCTAGTACGGGAAATATCCAAATGTCTTTTTGGAATAGCTGATTCCACATGTCCGTCCCGTCACAGAGCGCATGGTGATACCACAGCAGCACGACTGCTGTATTCACCAACTTCTGCAGGACCAAAAGACATACCGGCACAACAGAAAGAAGAAGCAAACAGAAGCACCTTACGGACAGATGTGGACCTAATTCTCCTGTGCCTCAGAATGGGATGTGTTTCTGAGAAACGCTGAGGCCATGCTAGTGGACGTCTAGCTGAACAAATGTCTCGTAAGATCCCCAGAACTGTCAGAGCATCAGTGTTCATTAGAACCGTTGCGAGAAAAATAAATCAACCAAACGAGATGTGCACACATATATGAATGTCACTTCATACCACAGAGTTTCTGAGAGAGTGAATGAACTAGCCATATCACATGACCTTTTGGACCTTTTTACATTGTCAGTGATAGATATTAACATTAATTTTTAAATCTCAACACTGCAAGAACAAAATAATGTAAATATGACTGAGTGGCTGTTTTTTTGCATTTTATTTTAATTTATTGTGCTTGTAGAAATGCATTTATGCACATTACATGACAAGTGAGTGGTTTGCTTGCTTGATACTGTATATATTTGTCCTGCACAAATTCTGTTAGAACAGCACTTGATTGAAGTAAAGCTTGGCAAGACTGCCGAAACAAGACCCTCCAAAATCCAGACGTTAGTTGTTCTGCTCTTAAATTGAAAAAAGACGTCACATTTTGAGCCTAAAGAATCCGGTGAGAATGTTGTCGATGTTCTTAAAGGAATGTTCCAGTTCAGCACAGGTTGTAGAACGGCACATCGTTTGCTCATTCCTCCGTTTGTGTCCGTGCTCTGCGTGTCCGAACACACACATGTACAGAACTGCACTCGATATGAAGTCTAGACAAGATGGAAACTTGTACTATTCTTAAAGCACTTATTTTACGTTCTTACAAATACGTGCTATTTGAGCTGTAAAATTGTAATAGAATATAAATATTAAATGTAAAACTTTTGACATGTTGTCTTGAAAATTACCTCAAATAAACACTAAAAACTAAAATTTAAAACTTGTCTCAGAAAACTAAAATAAATCAATGACTAAATTGATAAAAGAAAACAATTTTTGACGCTAATTCAAAACATTAAAACCATAATAGTATAGTAATACTAAAATAACTCTGGTTAGGAGCTGAATAACTTTTTAATGGATAAAAACGTGCATCTGTTAATATTATTTAATGGAACTAACATTGAACAATAACCTAACATGAACAAAGATTGTAACAAATGCATTGATTATTGATAATGTGAGTTAATGCATTATCTAATATTAACTAATTATTGTAAAGTGTTGTTCCCGCTATTCTTGTAGTCTTGTTGATGTAGTATTTTTGTGGCTATACCTTTAAATCATGAAGTACCTTTGTGTATTTTTATGTGTATCCCAGTGCAGTGTCCTGTTCCATACGCATCCATTGCAAATGCATTACTGTTTTTTTGTATTATTTCGTATTTTTAGCGGTTACAGATCAAACTCAGCCTGTATTGAGCCTGAAACATTCCTCTAAGCCCCGTGAACGAAACGCCCATGTGCCATGAACACACAGATCTCCCGCTTTGATTGTCAAGCTGATGTACAGATAGCATTTTCTGTATTTGTGGCATAGAAGCATGTGATGTAAAAGCACACGTTTTAGAAAGTCGTTTGGTGTTTTTTAAGTGTGCAGTTTGAATGTGAACACTGACCCAGCACACCTTTCATTGGAAACCATGAACTAGTCATTCCTTGAAAACATAGTCTCTCATGTGAATAAAAAACGAGGCGTGTATTCAGTTGTTACGTCTTTTTTTACATGACAACATCATTCTCAAACTGCACTGCTGTAGTTACAGATACAAAACTGACTCGGTCGATTCATAAAGACAAAATGCTGACAGGAAGTGTTCGGACACGTCTTGACAAGCATTTCCTACCTGCATTTGCTTATATTGGACAGTATCTAAGATGCTTTTCCAAGGACGCTTAATCCAACGACCTTGTTATGATTCATTGTAGTTTGACAGCCATCAAGACTTCACTTGCTAATAGATCATGCTGCCATGTCAACCGTATGTTTGTATGGAGCAGGTTCATCATGCAGGACTGGTGATATAATTATCTCTACAGTCTCTTTGCTACAGGAGTCTTGCCCTGACAAGAATCTTTGCCATGCTCGCTCTTGAACACTCGGCCTGTGTTATTGCACAAGGCCCAGCTTATGCGCTGAATGCATGACTTTCCATGCAGCACAGCTATTTCACTGAGTAATAAAACTAATCAACAGCTTCACCACAACAATCTAAGACATGCAGCCCGAGACACACCAAGACAGAAGCTGATTCGATGAATGTTTTCAAGTCTCTTAAGAATATCAGTCTTCAGTGTCACATGATCCTCCAGAAATCAGTATAATATACTGATTTGATGCTCAGTCAAATCATTGGTGCTCAGTTATTAATAATGGGTCTTATTATCAATGTTAAAAACTGTTTTAAACGTAACCCATGTAATCCCACCGGTCTCAATAGTGACCGTAAAGAAGGTTTTCATTTATAAAGCTCTAAAAACCTTAATGACTGATGTTTTAGTTCACTTTCCTGCAAATCTGGAAAAAATAAAGGGTCTCGATGAAATATGTGTAGTGTCACATGATTAGTGCAATTTCTCACATGACCAGAGCATGTGATGACTGCAGATGATGACTGCATCAAAGCTCCAAAACAAAAGGCTAGTAAAGTATGTTAACATAAAGATATGACAAAGATGTTTGGTACACATGATCTTTAGGGTGTCTAGTATTAATATATGCATTCACATATATTCAGTTTTGTTGAGTGTGGTCATAGAATGAGTTGATGGTCACAATAGTGAACGGTGGGATAACGGTGAACTTAGATATAAATATAAATCCAACTGCGGTTGTTAGTGAAAACTGCACTAAAATATTGCACTAAATTAAAAATTCAAATGTTACAAAAAAGGTACAACAATTATGTAATACTCGTAGCATAAATATAAAAATGTGATGTTATATTTTACAAAAATTAACAATTTTAAAATGCTGTGATGGTTTAAGTTTTTATCTCAGTGTTCCCATCAATGTTGCATAAGGTTTTTTATTCATAATAGTAATCCTAGAATGTGATCAAACAGTTTAAAATAGCTGGGCTAAGATATATATATTTATGACTGCAGAAATATGTGATTTCAGTACACACAATTGTGAACGAACGTAAAACAATTTTTCACACACTTTTCCAAAAATAAATTAAAAACTATTATTGCTAAGGGTTACTTATGACACATCGTTTGGATATGTTCTTGTCTGGGGGAAATGTGGGATTAAATGGGTTAATGTTTTGTGGAAACATTTTTCAGGATTCTTTGATGAACAGGAAGTTTTTATTTAAATGAGAATGTTCTGTAACATTGTGTTTACTGCCACTTTTGATCGTTATAATGCATAATAATGAATATAAGTATTTATTTCAATTAAACACAAACACACACTCCAAACATTTGAATAGTAGTATCTTCATGGTTCAGAATATTATAATTATTTCTGAAGATCATGTGACACTGAAGACTGGAGTAATGGTGCTGAAAATACAGCTTTCATCACAGGAATATTTTATAATACAAAAATTGTGCAAATGTATTCTTTCAACGCACACGTTGATGGTTGAGGGACAAATAAAGTCCCAGAAGGTTATGGGTCACTGTATCACAATGACCTGTAGGGTCAATCTCACAAAGAGATGTCTCAGTCATATTTCAGAGCAAAATTTAAATATTAAATAAGATATAACTAAAGGAAACATTTAACAACCCCACCCCACATAAAATGCTTAACCGGAATGAAAATAATGTAACAATACAATATGAAAAATCGTAACCAATAAAAAATAAGCTAAGAGTAAATTAGTTTATCAGATTTTCTTATGATTTTGATTTGGGGAAATAAGACCCAGACACGTGCTTGACAGGTTTTGTGACATTCTTTTATTGCATTTAGACATAAGTGTAAAAAATCCTCTGAAATTCTTTCAATATGTCTCATTCTCAATATTCATACAGTATGCTCTATATTCACATAAAATAATCTACTAAAAATGCTACTCAATTTTTCATTAGGAACCATTTTTTAAACAATTATAAACCAAAATGGGCTTTCAGCCTTTTCTGATGACATTTAAGCAAAATTAAAATCATTTACATGATTTGTATCTATGCATAAACATAATGACAAAAACATAACGGCACTTAGTGCTCATAAGGACATACACTCACGAATTCACTCAGTCCACCTTAAATTCACATAAAAAAAGTATACCAGCTTATATAATCTTATATAGTCTAAGTCATGATACATATACACTGCAAATCAGGTTAATAGAAATTCATATAGGTAAACAATAATCATCTGCTGTGCCTTTTCGTCAAGATAATCACTAAAGTCTAATCTACTGTGCAAGTCACCAGACAGCTGCGGCTGTCATTTCTGCATAGACGTCATGTCATACAAGACATGCAAATGCATAGCACTTACTAGCAAAGCTTCTCCTCAGGGCCCTCGATGGCTGTTATTCAAATCACACTTAAAGGGACAAAAAGATGAAGAAACTACATGAAATAGTTTCTCAATTATCCCAGTTTTCCATCCTGACATCATTTTCACAGCTTCCCAGAAAGGCCAAATGTTTCATAAATTCATGCATTCTATAAATATTCACAAATTGCTATCTGGGAAGCCGACAATGGGCTAAAGTCCATGAATATATCACATAGTTGCACTGTATTTACAGTAACAGCGTGCTATCAATATGAGCTTCTTTGTATTTATCAGGGTTTTTCTTTAAATCAACCTGAAGCCCATGAAGTAATAAACATGTTATCTAAAAATCTGCACATTCGCACATCATTCTCATCCTGATGATGGTCTCTTAGCTGCACTGTGCACGTGTTCTGCACCACATGATGAAAAACTGCTCACGAGGCGTTTCGTTTAGCACTGAAGACCGACGTTATTCCACTGGCAGGTTCCCAGTGAAAAAGCCTTTTTCCATCCTTCCAGGAAGCAAGAGAAAAAATAAGAGGTTATCCTCAAAACACCATGGTATTACCTCAGATATCATGGTATTATTATGTCTGTGACAGCTATGCGTTTAACAGACAGTACATATGAAGTATGACTTGACTTGTTTAACTTACACGGGGCTGAATCTCCTCTTTTTTGCATCTGGTGCTTGTGGGACGACCCCTTTTTCTCTTCTTTCCGCTGCCCGGTCCCTGTATTTCAGCTAAAACCAACAGCGCCACCCAGAGGTCAATACTTCAAAAGTGTCACAGCAATGAGTTATAGAGAAAGAAATGGCAGTTATATTTGGAAATGGTAGTTAGACATCAGGGGAACTGTAAACAGGGCTTTCAGAACAAGGTGAGCGCAGTATTTACCTCGGTTTCTGATCGCTCTTGTGTCTCGGACTGAGCCTGTCTGGCTCGCCTCTGCTCCAGATTTTGCTGAACATTGGGAAACAACAATCAACAGTGTGAATATACTGCATTATTATTCGTTCACATTCAGAGTACTATGGTTAGTTACTGCAGCCCCAATTATAATGTGTGCCTCTAAAAATATAACCAAAAGGAGACAAAATATTACCAAAATGAGATTACATTTTAGTACAAGCGTTATTATTTTGTATTTGGGCTGAGGAATCCCTGTGCTGTATGCAAAACTAATACAGTTGGTCTAGTTATTATCAATGTTATTTTAGTATTTTTATATATTATCATCATTAATCTTTATTTTTATATATTGCAGTTTTCATTTTAGTTATGTTTTTGTAACATTGTTATGTGCTTTTGAAATTTGATTACTTTTTGTCTTAAAAAAATACTTATATTTCTATTCATTTTTATTTCAGGCTTAATTTTACAACTTATTTCAACAAGTTGCCAAGGCATTTTGTTTATTAAAATTATTTTTTCTTTGTAATTCAAATGATGTTTTTCCATCTAATATGTATATATATTTCCCCATCTTTAATTGATGTACAATTTTTTTAATAGACTTTGTTTTGGTTAACAGTAATAACACTGATTACTTCTGACCCATTTAAATGGTATTTGTTCCAAAACGTAAATCCATAAGAGTTCCTGAAGAACAGACTAGAATGAAAGCAAGGCTGTGAGGGTAGATATGCATCTATTCAGTGGGCTGTGCTGTTATCTAATGCGGCTTTGAATTGTTCTGTTGATGAAACACTGCAAAAAATATATCTTTCCAAGCCATTTACTAGACAAAAACTCTAGACATGAGCTGTAGAAAATGATCAGTGATCAAGGAGCTTCAGACAAATATCTACATAAGGTCAGAAGTGACATGGCTCATGTTGGCAGATATCAAGGCATGGTGTGACGTGCATGACTCACCCGGTGTAGCTCAGAGAGCTGCTGATGTCTGATCAGAGCCTCTTTACTGGGGAACTGTCTCCTGCACAGCAGACAGGCCAATTTAGACCAGTCTGTCAGCCTCTCCTCTCTCTCTCCGGCCTCCTCCTCACTGTCTGTCTCTCCACGGTCTCCTGCCACCAGACCCCGAGGAGGAGGACTCTGCCGACAGACAAGACCAGCACTTATTCTTATAACACTGCAGTGCCGATAATAGAAAAGGGTTTCCGAACAGAGTGCAACACAGAAGATGCAGCAAGCGGTGAGTCGCATGGTGAAATGCACAAAAGACACACACAAACAAGTCAAGAAATTAAAGCCATGTCTCAGCTTTGCTTGTGTTAAACAATTTTTTGGTCTTTGTTTTATTGATTCTTTATTTGTTTTGCGATTATTATTGCTGTTTATATTTACTGCTTTGTATATAATGTTAAAAACTTAAAAAATATAAAAACAAATGGCCATACCGTAAAAAGGAAATTCAACAAATAAATCCAGAATGTAAAGATGAAACAAAATTTAATTAAAACATTAGGTAATAAAACCAAACCAGACAAAAAAAAATTAAACAATAAAACACAAAAACAAAACAAAACCTTGTCTTTCTTCTGGATGTTTGATGTTTTACATCAGAAACTGAGGTTGCTCTCTTCCTTGCATTGTATGTTAAATAAAGTCAAATAAATATATTAAAAATAAAACAGCCATACTGTAACAAAACAAAAACAATTCAACAAATATAATGTAACATAAGATGAGAAACAATCCAAAATCAAAACCCATAACATAAGGTAACAATAAAATAAAACAAATAAAAAAACCTTCTCCCTCTTCTGGATGTTTGCTCAGTTCAAATGTCTTTGTATGTTAAACACTTAAAATAATAAATAACAAAAAGCCAATAAAAAAAAAAACATTATGAAGCATATCAAAACAACAAAAAGATTAAACAAAATCTAAAATAAAACAAAAACACCATACCATAAACAAAGCATAAACCAACACAAAAGTGAAAGACAAAACACACTTCTCTTTCTTCACGATGTCTGATCTGCTCCATCAGAAGCGGTCTCTCCAGCAAGGCCCCCTGTGGAGAGCATCAGTTATTAGTGGTTCAACGGATCACAAATCTCACGGTTCGGATCATATTACGGTTTCTGAGCCACAGATCGGATCGTTTTTCTGATTAGCAAAAAAAAAAAAATACAACCTTACATGTAACTTTGCTTTCCATAAGTACTTCTTCGATTCCACAGCAAAAACTCAGCCTTAAGCTCGGCTCACACGGTGCGATTTTGGCCACGATTTGGTCGTCTGAGACAAATTTTGAAGATCCTAAAAGATTCCTATAATCCTAGGCTAAAATCTGTCGTCTTTGATCGCTGGTTTGACATGTTCACCGACGGCCGATTATTGGCCGTTGCGATCAAATTTCACCTCAGATGAAATTCTGGCAGTGTCATAAGGTTTGGCACACTATCCTGCAGTGTGACAACCCCTACGATGAATGTCAAACTGTGTCTGTTTTTCAAGACGAGCTATGAGCAGAATTAATGCTTGAGAGTTATTCTATCAGCCATAAACTCCGGCTCTCCTGTCCTCCACTCATCTGATATGTTGCCTTTTCTATATAAACACTGGTTGTGCTGCTGTTTTCATGTGGATGTGTAGAGCTGCATACACTATTCTTCTTAAATACGCCGGTATTGCCGCCATTCATATACTTTTCATGATAGCCAACATTTCAGTCCTGCGTGCAACTCCGCTACCAGTCATTGGATGTGTATTGCTTGATAATGTAAAACCCGTTTTCTTGTGCGCACCCGTTTTTAACTCGCCTTGACTGTCATACAGTCTGACATTAATGACAACTGAGATCCCACAGTGTCACATGATCATCATGTTCGTAAAGTCTGACAAGTACTCTAAAAGGACTTTAAAAAAAAATCGCACAGTGTGAGCCCGGCTTAAGGAAGTTCAAACATCATTAAAGAGACAGGTGAACAGCCAGTAAAAACACATTACAAGCATGGCATGTTACATGATCAACCATGATCCGTTCAACCACTATCAGTTATCAGGGTTTCTGCAGGGTTTAGTCAGTCAAATTTAAGACTTTTTAAGACCTTTATGATTTAAATTTATGACCTACACGAATTACGAAAAATAACTTCAGTCATTAAAATTCCTTTCAAAAGTCTTTTTTTATTGACTTTTATTGAAGGTAACAAGTTTTATTATTTAAAGGTTCCATTTTCTTAAGGGTAACAAACTGAAGGCTCCCTTTTCTTAAGTATCAAGAACACAGGAACACATAACAATTGTAAATTGTAACATAACAATGTAAAGTAACATTATTTTATGGCATTATTTTATGGCTTTCTTTCCAAAGTCAGTCAGTCAACCGAAACCACTGTGTGTGGGACTGGATGCGAGACAAACGGAATCCCGCGCTGTACTTGGACCGGGTAAGTTAGTGACGGAGCTGACTGACGGAGCCGACCCGCTGCAGACCTTTTACAGCAACTTTATGCACCCGCTTTTCTTTTACAGCAACTTTGCTTTTCTGACTTTGCATGCACTAAGGGTTTTATGCCTAAACTAGACAGCTCCAATGCCTTCTTACACGGTTTGCATTAAACATCATTTATTGAACACTGACTTCAACCATCTCTTGAATGTTAATTGTGTGCACTGCAATCAAGTATTCAAATTAAATATTTATCCAAACAAATCATTAAACTGACCAAGTATTAAATAAATAAATAAAACGGGTAATAAAAAAACAAAAAAACTTTCAATCATTTGCATAAAAGTTTTAGAGAATTTAATCAAGCAGAATTTTTCAAGTTTGTTGGAACATAAATGTAAACTTAAATATACATTTAAATAAATAAATACAACTTTATAAATACAAATCAATTAAACTGAAAAAAAATAAATAATAGTTTATGCAAACACACTAGCAACCCACAACATTTGTGTTTGGTATAAATGACACAGAACATCTAGTGCATTCTAACTTTCTGCTTTTAGCAACTTTCTGCATTTTTATATAAAACAAAGTCCTCAAGCTGTGAATGCACATCAGTCACTTGACTTAGCAGCCTGTGCAGACTCATCCATGAGTGAAGAGTAAGAACAATACAAACACATATAAAGGAATGTGCAATTTTAACATTGCAGTCCCTGAGTCTTCCTCACTGAAAGAGTACTCCAGTTTAAGAACGACAGGAAACACAACTGTTCTGCATGTTCTTTCTCAGCTGAATACGTTAAATAACCGACTGTGTTTACCTACTTGACTATTTTAACAACTTTGTGTATGTACCATGCGTTGAGGCGCTGTCTGAAACTCGTATCTGAATCGCGCCCCTGGTACACCTGAGCACAGAAAACAGAGCGCGAGTGCAAAATGCACTTCACTCTATGGTGGTTAAACTTATCAGTTAATCAGAATCACATGGATGGTAGAACCAATGAATGAACAAGCATATCAATTTAAGACGTGGCTAAATGTAATTTATGACCTTGTATGGAAAATCCGGACGTTTTTATGACTTTTTATGGCCTAAAATTCTTATTATTAAATTTAAGCAAACCCTGTTATACAAATGAAAAAGGTGGCATTTTAAGAGCCTGGCATTAATCAGACGTGTAAAAACCCAACCTTCATCTCCAGGACGGCGTAGCCTGCGTCGGCGCTGGCAGATTCCCGTCTGTCATCGGGTCGCCCCTGTGCCATCAGTCGAGAGATAGTGCCCACTCGCCCATTATCCTTCTGCCTGTTCAGACTTTTGGCCCACCGCTCCATGTCTTTGGCGATCTGAAGAGAAGTACAAACACAACAGGGAGAGAAACTCAATTTAAATCACACCTCCTCAAAACCTCACACTGTAATGGTACACCTGAACATGCAAAGCAGCGAGGGTGAACATGCAAAGCAGCAGGCTGTACTGTGTGCCGTCTTAAGGTAAGGTCAGAGATCGCTCCTGTGGTGTCATCGGATGTCTGTGACGGGGCAGGAACATACGTGTGTCTTTCCCCATCCCAGTACATGTACTGCTGCGTATGGGGATTATAGTAGTACTAGAAGATCACAAAAACAAACAGCAATTATCAGTATCAGTGAGCTTGTGTAAAAAGCTTTGGTTAGTTGCTCATTAAGTCTACAAGCCTGACGGACTGGTCACCAAATAAAGACAACTGCCAAGATTTCTTAAACTTAGGGGTGTCTAATCCGGCTCCTGGAGGATCACTTTCTGAGTTTAGCTTCAACCCCAATTAAACACACCTGGACAAGCTACTCAAGGTCCAGAAATGTCCAGGCAAATATGTTGAAGTTGAACACTTCAGGACATTGGCCCTCCAGTAACAGGATTAGATACCTCTGCTCAAAAACAATCGAAAGCCCTATTCAGACAGGACTAGTTTTCACAGGGTTTGTTAGAGAAATTTGTGTTTCACAGACGTACTTTGCGATTTTAATCCCGTCCGAATCTGCCACATCTGTGGAATTATTACAGCGGTTGTGTGAGAAAAACACAGCAACTTAGCTACTGTTTTTCTTCCGTGATAATCTGAGAAAACTAATCCCGTACGAATGCGAATGTCTGTGATTGCAACAATATTATTTCCTTGTGTGTTTTGGCCAACGCGAACTACCGTAGACACTCTTACAGCGTGCATTTTGTATATGTTTGCCTCCCGGCTAAGAAATAAAAATTAACAATAAAGAAAATCAAGAGCCAGATCATGTAAACTGATAATACTGGCTAATGTAATCTCAGCGTCAGGTAACGTTATCACATCATTTCTGCACTCAACTACAAGATTTAATTACATATGTACCTTTATGAAAAATTAAATATGGTTTTACTGCAAATAAAAAAAATTAAGTTAAACTAAAGTAACCACACATTAACCATGGTTTTGCTATACTAGCCATATAGCTTCACCGTGGTATTTGTAGTAAAACTGTTTATACTAATGGTAATGAATCCGAATGACTATTGATAGTTTTCACGTGACGTCACACCTGAAGGGCCAAACCAAGCTTTGCTCCACTGACCGCCAGTTATTTTTAAACAGTTTGCATTAAGTAGTAATGTAGTAAAATGCAGATATTTAAAGGTGAAATTCAGGAAACACCTGATTGATGATGTATATTTTTACAGGGAAGCAGATGAAGCCAGAATATAAACACAATGTGTAAAGTTTCACATTAAAATGTTTCCCATAGAAAACCATTATAAAGAAAACGCTGAACCGTTAAGCGGATTGTGTTCATATCCCAGCCTCATCTGTTTCATCTATGTAAATTATGCATCATTAACTATAGAGATTACTGAATTTGATATTACTGTTTAAAATATATTAAGGCACTTAAGTGTTTATACAACGTTTTGTCGTACTGTTTAATGATTGAAATATTGCCGCGGGTGCTTAATATGGATTGCAAATGGCCAAAACTAGCATTTTGTTCAGAAATACCTTCGTTTTATTCTTTTGAGAGGTGATCTAAATATTTGCAGCTGTGAAAAAGATGGACAATTGACAGTCTTGTGCTGCAGATCTATGGATGTTTTGCCCTCCAGGTCTTCGTGCCGGTCACATGACTGGAAACTATGAATTTCAATGCACGCATTCGGAGCATGTGATCTCTGCGACGCCCAGATGTACAAAACAGACCCTCCCACCTCCGTAAGAAGATGGAGATGCTAGTCCCGTCCGAATTGGTACATTTAAAATCGCAGACTTCATGTGATAAGAATTGAAACTCAAACAAAGTTTAGAAAACTAGTCCTGTCCGAATATGGCTAAAGACTCCAGAGCAAGCTAATGACTTCATTACCTGTGAATTGGGGTCGTAGTAGAGGCCTGTAAGAGGGTCGTAGTAATAGCCAGAGCCCTCATCGTACTGGTACGTGGACACGTCAGGATCCGCTGCAGGAAAGAGGAAATACAACTGATGCACCTCATTCATATGAACCCGAATATGCACAGCAATCCATCAGGTCGGCTTAAAAACAACAACAACGCTAAATTCAATGGCTAGAAAAAGTATGTGAACCCATTGGGATTGGCTGCTTTACAGCATTAATTGGTCATGAAATGTCATCTGATCTTTATCAAAGTCACAAATATAGACAAACACATTGTGCTTGATGATTAAATGAACTAAGTAGGAGTTAAACCATCTCCACTGAGATATTCTGTTCAGATGAAAGTATAATGCAGTCTGTGTTCCTTCACGCGGCTGTATTTTCACGCAGTTTGCGGTGACTAAATCTTCTCAGTGACAAACTTCAATAAATACAAATCATGAATCTATATTGTTTGCGACTGAGGTTGCTGAATAATGGCTCGTTTCCACTGAGCAGTACGGATCAGTACAGTACGCAATTATTTCCGTTTCCACGGTCAGAAGTTGTGAATGGTACCAAAATAGCGAACCGTACCATACCACTTTTTTGGTACCCTTCTCCTGGGGTACCTAGCACTGCAAAGGGTACCAAAAGGGAGGAGCTAAACTCACTGCAGAAGTTGATTGATTGAAGGGGATAAAGCTTCTCCTTCACTCGTTAAAAAAATTATAACAGTGTATTTTATAATTTAATATTTTCCCACAGACAATAGCCGTTTCTCAATATGCGTTCTTGTCTGTTCTTGTGGACTTGTGAAACGTCATTACCCAAAAACCCGCATAATTTTCAAAATATTACTGTTATCGTGTCATGAAATGTAGTTTTAAGGGTTTTTCAGGTGAGAATGTAGTTGGTTAAGACTCAAATCTGCGGTTTATTTATAAAGATAGCATCTATTTGGTAAATTTGCTCTGCTGATTTCAGAGCTCGAGGTGATCACCGGACGGACGCTCCGTGCTCATGTATCCGTCTCGAGCAGCCTTACGCTCGGCTTGTCCTCCTTTCCACATTTTCCGCTGGCTCTGATGACTCTGTAGTGATTAAACATGAGATACAAATCGTTTGGGGTGTATTTAACAGGCATTCGTGGTCTCATGAATCTATTATTTGTTCCTGGTCATATCGTTTTGGCTGAGCAAAAAAGTTCATGTTTAACTTTATATATTTATATTGAACTTTAACCATAGTACAGCGCTGACTTTGTAGCATACGTTTGACTGAATTGTTTGATTTGTCTTCATTTCCTCTTATATAAGCCTCTTATACTTTGTACATATACTTTTATAATGGCTATTACTGTTCATTAAAACTGACATTTAACAATATGAGGCGGAGTGATGCTTATTGTCGCGCTTTATTATCAATCTCTGCTTTCCGGCATACACCACACCTATCAAGTAAGGGTAATGTAGGCAGTGGAAACGCAAGCTGGATCAGGCTGTTCCGTCCCGAATCGTACTGTACTGACCCGTACCGCGCGGACTGGCCATCGGGAGCACCGGGACGTTTCCCGGTGGCCTGGCGGCTGATTTGGCCCGCTGCTCTGTGTTTTTTATTATTATAATATTTTTTTTGCCTTCCCAATGTGATCATTTCCGATTGTGGCATTCCCTAATAAATCGATAATAAATCATAAATCGGTTAGTCTTGACTGACGCTTCACGTCTGTTCCTTGCCTCCGTCAAACGGTTTTGAACCGAGTCGATGCACAGGACTCGAGGAAGGAGAGGAAACTGAGCGAAATTACTAACCTGTTCAGGGCTTCAAGTGCAGGTCAGTTTCATCTGTAATACGCTACTGTAGTTTTGTCTTTATTAACTAGTTGAGTATTAAACTGCTAGCACCTGTTAGGCTGTCAGTAGCACCCCATTATTATCATCAGTCAGAATACTGTGCTAAAGGACATCATTATCGATTGGAAAGTTACATTAATAAATTTAGCAGGCAGATATTCACTTGGATTTATTGTATAGAAAGGGAGGGAGCTAGAGCAAACAGCAACACAAAAATATCAGTCAGCCCAAAAATA
Organism: Ptychobarbus kaznakovi; assembly: GCA_027422405.1. Classification (NCBI taxonomy): domain Eukaryota; kingdom Metazoa; phylum Chordata; class Actinopteri; order Cypriniformes; family Cyprinidae; genus Ptychobarbus; species Ptychobarbus kaznakovi. The sequence goes on from CM049794.1 coordinate 20,713,640, forward strand.
CAATAGTGTTCAGTATTAGGATTTTCAATGTACTCATTTTGGCATTTAGGCACTTTATAAATTTTGTTTTAATATATTTGTAAGAATTATAGGTTTGTTAAATCTTGGGTATTTAAGTCATTTTAAGAGAAATAACAAAATTATTTGCAAACAAATTGCAATGAGGTGGTTGTTTTGCAACAAGGTGAACATAGTTCTGTTAATAACAGTAGATCTGCTGGTAAAGAAGAGACAGGTACAAGAAAAAAGGGAGTGACAGAGAAATTGGAGAAAATAAATAAAAGGAAAAGGGAAGTAAAGGTGCAGGTCAAAAGAGAACCTTTAATTATTTTCCACGGCCCCGACTAAAGACTTAAACCTTTTTATGGGATTGTCATACAAATAGGCTAATAGGGTTGTACATATTTCAGAATTTGTTGTGGGTGCATGGGATGGCCTGGATGAGTGGGAGATTTCCCGGCCTGAAATTTTGTCCCAGTCCGCCCCTGCGTACCGCTCAGTCGAAACGAGCCTTAAATGCACTTACACCCCTCTGTGCCACAAAACAAATTATTTGTGTTTTTTTAACAAAGACATCAGTATAATTGGAATTCATTTTAGGAATGTCGCTGTTCCGCTTATAAGATGATGTAGATTTTTACCAGTTTTTATAATATAAAGAGTATTTGTATTTATGATAATACAATAAATGAGGAAATTAGATGAGGTAAAATAAACCGTATGTATGCTTATACAGGTGCTGGTCATATAATTAGAATATCATCAAAAAGTTGATTTATTTCACAAATTCCATTCAAAAAGTGAAACTTGTATAATGTATACATTCATTCCACACAGACTGATATATTTCAAGTGTTTATTTCTTTTAATTTTGATGATTATAACTGACAACTAATGAAAACCCCAAATTCAGTATCTCAGAAAATTAGAATATTACTTAAGACCAATACAAAGAAAGGATTTTTAGAAATCTTGGCCAACTGAAAAGTATGAACATGAAAAGTATGAGCATGTACAGCACTCAATACTTAGTTGGGGCTCCTTTTGCCTGAATTACTGCAGCAATGCGGCGTGGCATGGAGTCGATCAGTCTGTGGCACTGCTCAGGTGTTATGAGAGCCCAGGTTGCTCTGATAGTGGCCTTCAGCTCTTCTGCATTGTTGGGTCTGGCATATCGCATCTTCCTCTTCACAATACCCCATAGATTTTCTATGGGGTTAAGGTCAGGCGAGTTTTGCTGGCCAATTAAGAACAGGGATACCATGGTCCTTAAACCAGGTACTGGTAGCTTTGGCACTGTGTGCAGGTGCCAAGTCCTGTTGGAAAATGAAATCTGCATCTCCATAAAGTTGGTCAGCAGCAGGAAGCATGAAGTGCTCTAAAACTTCCTGGTATACGGCTGTGTTGACCTTGGACCTCAGAAAACACAGTGGACCAACACCAGCAGATGACATGGCACCCCAAACCATCACTGACTGTGGAAACTTTACACTGGACCTCAAGCAACGTGGATTCTGTGCCTCTCCTCTCTTCCTCCAGACTCTGGGACCCTGATTTCCAAAGGAAATGCAAAATTTACTTTCATCAGAGAACATAACTTTGGACCACTCAGCAGCAGTCCAGTCCTTTTTGTCTTTAGCCCAGGCGAGACGCTTCTGACGCTGTCTGTTGTTCAAGAGTGGCTTGACACAAGGAATGCGACAGCTGAAACCCATGTCTTGCATACGTCTGTGCGTAGTGGTTCTTGAAGCACTGACTCCAGCTGCAGTCCACTCTTTGTGAATCTCCCCCACATTTTTGAATGGGTTTTGTTTCACAATCCTGTCCAGGGTGCGGTTATCCCTATTGCTTGTACACTTTTTTCTACCACATCTTTTCCTTCCCTTCGCCTCTCTATTAATGTGCTTGGACACAGAGCTCTGTGAACAGCCAGCCTCTTTTGCAATGACCTTTTGTGTCTTGCCCTCCTTGTGCAAGGTGTCAATGGTCGTCTTTTGGACAACTGTCAAGTCAGCAGTCTTCCCCATGATTGTGTAGCCTACAGAACTAGACTGAGAGACCATTTAAAGGCCTTTGCAGGTGTTTTGAGTTAATTAGCTGATTAGAGTGTGGCACCAGGTGTCTTCAATATTGAACCTTTTCACAATATTCTAATTTTCTGAGATACTGAATTTGGGGTTTTCATTAGTTGTCAGTTATAATCATCAAAATTAAAAGACAACACTTGAAATATATTAGTCTGTGTGGAATGAATGTATACATTATACAAGTTTCACTTTTTGAATGGAATTTGTGAAATAAATCAACTTTTTGATGATATTCTAATTATATGACCAGCACCTGTATGTGAAACTGCAAAAATTCTGATATCATTTCTCAAATGACAACAATCATGATCAGTACTTGTGATAATAATTTCGAGCAAAATAATTATGATTATCAGTTTAACCATTATGCAGCATGAATATGTGAAGTTTTATTCGATAAGTAAAACTAGACTAAAATTCCCAGGTTTTTAGTAGGGATGCAACGATTATAGATTTTGCTGGTACGATTATTGTCTGAGGTTTTTCGATTATGGCGATTATGTATTTATTCATTTCACAACAATATTAATGTGTAAAATCACATGAATACTCTTTAGATGTTAAAGTGTTATTTATTGCTGGCTTTTGAAACAGAAATAACACCGTAACCAACAATACAGCACAAAATAATAATAAACAAAAGTCCATCTCTCCCATTGGAATGAAAAAAGGTGACCGCTGCTCTGTAAACATCCATGACAGTATTTCTCTTTTGAAAATAACAAATGGAAATAGATCACAAAAGTTCTTAATGTTTTCAGTTTGTACATTTTCATTTATTTTCGACCCGGGGTAGAGAATTTGGAAACAAGGTGAAAAGAAAATCTTGTTTTGTACTTATGAATGAATAATACTACAACAGGGATAGTAAATAACAAAGTTAATGAACTATTATTAATATAAGACTAATAATAACTTTATTTATCCCAGAGGGTAAAATGTTACAAATGATGGAAATAAACTGAAATATTATTGTAATCCACTGTCATCCATTCGTCTTCATTTTAATAATCTTTATAATAATTCATATGATTTTACATTATTTTATATTACATATATATTAATTAAAATCATGTGTATTGTTTTGGTTTGTGAGATTGGAGATCGCGCTGCGCACGTGTACAAATATTCAGGAGGACACAAACTTCGAGAACGCTGCCCCGGCGAACTTTTATTAATAAAATAGATTAAATGGCCTACAGGAGAGACACAGATGCATGTAGACTAATTCACACAGGCAACTGTCACCTCTCTCTTTCTCGATCGAATAATTCATTCAAGTAGCTAAAAGTTATAATGAATTCATTCAAATAAATGCGATCTCACCGCACTTTCATCTCTTTCTGATCTGAAGCGGGCAGAATGCTGAGCTAACGAGCCGTAGCTTCGCGTCAGGTGTTTCTTGCCTTCACGTCGTGCATTAAAATAGTTCAATGTGCAGCTAGCCATGCATTATGCCTTATGTATTCGCTCTTTAGCAGCAGTTTTTTTAACGGCAATATTTAAATGATACCCTGGTCATTCTTGGTGTTCCCAAAATGTACATCCCACAGGCATTTCTTTGGTGGAAATAAAGCTTTGCTGTTTAGTCCCTCTGTCACTAATCTAATGCGTGTAAGGTTGTAGCCTCCATGTCTCTGATAAGCACAGGATTTTAAGATGGTGCAACGCTAGTGTAACTTTGATTTGGTTTTGCGCAAGCTGCAAAAGTTCCGTTCCGTGCAACAGAAACACTCGGTTTAGCAGAACCTTTACGATTAATTAACCGTGATGTTTTAAAGCGCGGTTATTCGCGGAACCGGTTAATCGCTTCATCCAGTTCAGTTTTTAGTCAACTAAAACTTGACTAAACAAAAAGAGGCTAGGTTGACTTAATATGATAATGATGAAAAAAGACATTTGACAGCTTGATGACAGCTGACAGAATTAACACTAGTTCACATACTTTTTCTAGTTAATGTACATTTTTGGTCAAATAAACGTTAAAGGGATAGTTCACCCAAAAATGAAAATTATATTATTAATTACTCACCCTCATGTCGTTCCAAACCCGTAAGACCTTCGTTCATCTTTGGATCTAGGGTTGGGTCTCGTTTGAATTTTACCAATCGATCGATTCCAATGTGATAAAAAAAATGATATCAAACATATTATTGTGCGTCTATTTTTGCAAAATGAATTGTTCATTCATAAATTACATGTGCTTTGGTTTAGTTGTCTAATGTTTTTTTTTCTTCAGAATCGTGAGAACCACAATCTCAATAATTATTATTTTTTTAAATATCCAGAATCATGCAGCTCTATTTTGCACATAAACAGCAATTAAACGAGTCCAGTTTTTATGTAGCCTGCTGATTTTTGTTCATGCTATTCAGCTGCAACTAAATGTTTTGCAAAAAAAGACTAAATAAATGTGTTTGATATTTTTAATCACATTGGAGTCGAAAAGAATCGAAATCGATCGATTGATAAAATTGAAACTCAAGATTTACTTGTTTTATTACTGGATGAATCAGCGATTTTTAACTAATCTCTTGAAAGATTCAAAGACAAATATACTGAACAAAATTATAAACAACACTTTTGTTTTTGCCCCCATTTTTCATGAGCCGATCTCAAAGATCTAAGACATTTTCTATGTACACAAAGACCTATTTCTCTCAAATATTGTTCACAAATCTGTCTAAATCTGTGTTAGTGATCACTTCTTTGCCAAGAGAATTCATCCACCTCACAGGTGTGGCATATCAAGATGCTGATTAGACAGCATGATTATTGCACAGGTGTGCCTTAGGCTGGCCACAATAAAAGGCCACTCTAAAATGTGCACCAAATATCCCCTATTGGCATAACAATGTAATCGATAAATCTTTATTTGAAGTATCAAATTACTTTCAAAATGTGTTTTACTCTGTTTTGAACGCTAAACCGAGTTTATATCCGAACAATAAACTTTTATCCCAGTACTTCTGTGATTATATTAATGTTTGTAACAGAAATAACGATACTGTGTGTTGAACATATACATGAAAGCTGCTCTCTTTAGGTCAGCGGCAGCACGAACACAGATGTACGCTGTAGGGACGAACCACAACGTTGTGATCGCACACACATCAAAGTTTGAGGGGTGAGACAGACGAATCATTGTAATTTAGGAATAGAACGTTGGTATTTGAATCATGTTCTTGAGCTTTAACGATCTGCTAAATTAAAGTGCTTTGTCATGTTGGTGTTGACCCCTCTCTTGCAACAAGTTTAGCTTATCACAAATATTACTTAGCCTTTTCTCTTCTGATCTCAAGTGTAGCCAAACTTTGGAGCGTTTAGATTAGCGAGCAAGGTCTTAGCATATCGCTAGTTTGGGTCGCACACATGAATCGATAGGCAGAATTGAAATTAATTGTACAACAAGTATCCAAATACTGACCTTAACTATCCAATTCTGTAATTGGAATCGAATTTCGATTCCCAACCCTATTCGGAACACAAATCGAATAAAGTTATTTTTATTTCTTTGAGCACAAAAAGTATTCTCGTAGCTTCATAAAGTTACAGTTGATCCACTGTTGTCACATGGACTACTTTAACAACGTCTTTACTACCTTTCTGGGCCTTGAAGGTGGTAGTTGTGTTGCAGTCTATGGAGGGTCAGAAAGCTCTCGGATTTCATCAAAAATATCTTAATTTGTGTTCTGAAGATGAACAAAGGTCTTATGTGTTTGAACGGGTGGGTGATTTGCTTACGGTACTGCTGGCACTCCAGAGCGGTTCCAGGTGTGGCAGGCTGGTGTGGGGTCGCAGGCTGAGGTTTCCCAATGATTTCCACCAGGGCCTTTAAACAAACAAACACGCACAGTATAAAGAAAGACAATTAGTGCTTCAGATAAGCAAATGCTTGAAACTTAATAGTAACAAAGCAAATCAGCTTCTGAATGAACAGGAATAACAGAACACTACCTGATGGGCTTGCGTGGGGGTTGTAGTGGTGACAAGTTTCCTATGGGCTGCTACAAGTGCCAATATGGAGGCAGCACCCATTTCCCCTGTGATCAAACACACATTCACACTCACTGCAATACAAGACTCGTGTGCTGACAGCAGATGAAAGTGAGCTGTGGTTATACCTGTAGAGGCTGTTCCTCCGTCAGGAGCACCTAATGTTGTGTGGCTGGTCAGTAGTGCAGACACTGGCCTTTTAAAGGCTTGAGCCTCTGCACTGATAACCTGCACGGCCTCCTGCCCAAACACAGCTGCTGCCGCCCCCTGCTGGTGCACACCAATATCACCTCTCTGAGCTGCTGCCGAGAGCTGCGCCGTCTGGAACAATAACCAGTGGTCACCTTCTCAACATTGACTTTTTATAAAATAACTAATAAACTAAAGACTTGTTCATGAATATGTGTCATTTTTCATTAGGAAAACCATTGAAAATGGTGAAAATTTCCACAACTAAAAATATTTGGCGAAATTAACTTTTTTTGGGTTTCGTCTGAACTGTTTGGGAGGGTCAAAATCACTTACCAAAATGGTGACACCCATAGATGTAATTCACCCAAAAATGAAATGTCATTAATTACTCACCCTCATGTCGTTCATTTTTGGGTGGACTATCCCTTTGATTTGTGCTTCTCCAATGGCACATTTTGACTGTGTCAGTGTCTCTATTTTATGCACTCTAACATGGATAAACTGGTCTGGGTTGACAATATTGATTTCTCGTTTTTGGAGCTCTTTTATGCATTTCATGTAATCGCTCAATGCTTCAATTGCAGAAAGATGTCAATGAAACCGCTTGTAAACGATGTCTTGCAACATTACATGGCATTCAAGGTCCATAAACTCATTAGCCAGCTATAAAAGATAACTCTAGAAATTAGTATTTTGCTAAATATGTGCACTATATTGCATATTCATTATATTTTTACTAGTGCTGTCAAACGATTAATTGCGATTAATCATACAAAATAAAGGTTTGTTTACATAACATGTGTACTGTTTATATTTATTATGTATATATAAATACACACATGCATGTATATTTTTAAGATAAAATGTTTATATATAACAAATATTTATATATAATATAAATTATATCATATTATATATAAATTATATGTAAATACATTTAAATATTTTCAAAATATATACTGTGTGTGTGTATTTATTTATACATAATAAATATACAAAGTACACCTGTTATGTAAACAAACCTTTATTTTGTATGATTAATCGCAATTAATCGTTTGACAGCATTCAATTTTTACTTTACCTGTCTTCACTATTTATTGTATGACATGACACATTTTTATTACAGCCACTTTAAAATGTTTATATTTCAACAATATATATGTAGATACGATCTAATCTAATTATATCATGAAAAAGTTGATATTAAAACTGCCTTATGTGCAATTTAAATGTTTCTAAACAACCCAGTTTGTACTTGAGTGTTAAATATTAAATAAATGTAATTCAATATTAAATCAGTTATTTTCATTTTCAGAATTTGGCTAATTTAAACTTATATTTTGGTTTCAGTGTTTACTTAAAAAAAAAAAAAAAAAAAAAAAAAAAGTGCGTCACTACTTGAAATGTCTAGTACAGCATTGTGGTAATATTCAACAAACATATCCATTTTTCTAAAATGATTGGTTAAGATGAAATAGAACCAAGTTTGAATATAACCGCTCCATGTCACTTATTTTTTCTCAGTTGTTTTGTGCATTTTTAACTAGTAACAGCCCAAAAACATCTTCAGGTAGACAAATGTACATGTGGGAACTATGCCTGCCACCACATTTAAAAATTGTGTGCACTTTAATTTTAAACCATTCAACATCCTAAAGTTAATTTTTCATCCAAATGATAATTTATCAAGCCTGATTTTCCAGTGTTGTGGGTACCTGAGTGACAGGCCCACTGAGCTGCAGCTATAGCTGTACTCGCTACTGTCGCCACACTCACTCGATTCCCATCCGTCAGAAAAACATCACTGAGATACAGAGAGAGAACTCATAAAACTCTACCCCATTAATACAAAGCATTATTACAGTAATGAGGTGTTCTGTAAATATTCTCTCACATGTGTGGCTTCACTGCATTTTCCTATTACACAACTATGACGTCAGCGTTACGCTGCAGGATCAGTATCAGAACATCATGAACTCATACCGTTTGGAGCCCTTGGCAAACTCCACAGAAATGAGCTTTCCATCGATAGAGAGAGGTGGCTGTAGGGACTGGAGGATCTGAAGCAGTTGTGAAGCCTCCTAAAACACAAAATATAACATGTTTGTGTTAGTGTTAGTCTTACACATATGCTTTGTAGCCACGATACAGCGCTAACAGAAGTAGTGTCATCGTCTTACTACGATAGTAGTGAGCTGCAGGAAAGCAAACCCTCGGTTGAGCTGCGTCTGTTTGTCTTTGATGAGCCGTACATTTGAAGGTGAGAGAGTAGCAAACGGGGCCAGAGCAGACAAAATGGCCTCCAGCGTTGTATGGGGTCCCAGATTCCTCAAAATCAGAGCTGAAGAGGATAGATGTGAATACAGTGTCTTACCCCAGATGAAAGAAAGTGTTAGGCATAGTTCACCCAAAAACGAAAACTCACCCCCAGACTATCCCTTTTTTCTTCAGCAGAAGATTTTCAGCTGAAACCGGGGTCCTTGGTGATTCATAAAATGCAATTCAATGGCTACCGTCACTTTGAGAGTCAAACACTAAATTAATACCTATGGCTTCTGATGATATAACAAGGTCTTATGAAGAAATATGATCTGTGCCGTCTCGGGGAATGGAGATATCCGACTCTTTTCCATGAACTGGTTGTTTTGGACTGTTTGTTTTAATCAACTAGTTCCGATGCATTTAATCACACAATGACGTCATTATACCCAAAGCACCCAATAATGATGTAAAAAGCAGGTTTTTTACTTGTCTAAATCATATAAAGTGAATAAACTGGTCTTCATTAACTCATCTTTTTACATAAACTGAAAAAACAAAACTTTGAATTGCAAATTTCACACATCCATCTCATTCGTCTTCGGTCTGAGTCGAACTGTTTCATAGGATCATAGGAACAGATACGCCAGTACTCTAGTGCTTTTCGAGTCATATTTCGAGTCACAGAAAAACAATTTTGATTGAGTAAATTGTAGATCTGTGCTGCTCAAGCCGTGAACTGCTTCAACTAGTGCATCAAAAAGAACCGGTTCAAAATAATGATTCATTTGTGAACCGAACATCACTCTGGACCGTTTGTCCTGAGGCTCTGGATTACAGGTCATATTGTCGTAAATAATGTTCAGTGTCTTGCACAGACTGATCGTTTCACTTCATAAGACCTCAATATATCATCAGGAGACATGGGTATTAAAAGGTCATCTACACCTTGGCTGGCCTGAGAGCAAGTCAATTAGGGGAACGTGATTTCACCAAGTACAACATGTTCCTGGATCAACATCCTTGTTTATCCTGGAACAACATTCCAATCAACCAATCAGAATTGAGGGTTAATTTTTCAGGAAATATCTCTTGTATGCTTACGATCAGGGTTAGGGGCTTCTACACCCTTGTTAATCAACTATCATTTCCCACTGATTTAGGGAATTAATTATGGGAAAGGTTAGGTTTAGGGTTAGGGATTGGGTTAAGTCTAGATTTTTGGACAGTAATGTTGATCCAGGATCAACAAAAGATGTTGATCCAGGAACATGTCTTACTTGGTAAAATCACATCACTGTGACAGAGTAAATTAGCAGCATATTAACATTTTTGGTTGAACTATCCCTGCAGATGTGTGTACAACTTACTGTCATTGGCCACCTCGACAACCGGGGACGAGGAACTTAAGTTAATAAGTGGAGCTGCTGTCTGGTAAATGGCAGGAAGGGGCAGTAAACCCTGAGCGGAGTCCTTTAATTGCCCCAGAGGTAAACTCTTTGGCACCAGAGGCAGTTTCAACTCAGCCTCTGAAAACAAAGGGCCATATGCACAAGGAAATACATTTATATTCATGTTTTTGCCATGCCGTCACAAATAACTGCAACAAATTAATTTGAATTCGCACCTGATTTTGGAACTCCGCATTTGAAACACTTTTCTCTTCGTTTGAAGTTCTGTACTCCACACTGTCAATCAAAACAGATGTTTGGGAAAAAACAAGAGAGAACATTTTGTTTACTTAAATGATGGCCGATATTTAGTTTTTCCCCTCATGTCATTCCAAATCCACAATTTTTTTTTACTAATATTGTAAACAAGAAATAAGATTTTTGTTGTCCCTCCACTGAAAATCCATTCCACCAAAACTTTGATGCTTAAAAACATGTATAAAGACATTGTAAAAGTATTCCATGTCACAGATCCTTTTGAATCACTTTGTTTCTAACATAAACGTTGATCAATATACAAAAAATGCACTATTACTTGAATGCTTTTCCACTTGATCTATTATTGTGACATCATCAATATAATTGTAATATTTAAATAAATAAATGAATATAATAAAACACCTGTACACTATGTATATTTATTGATAGTTCTTTTATTTGTAAATAAAAGCCTAAATCAATCATACATTGCTATCTGAAAGTGTCTCTTCAGAAGTCTTGGATTAAGCTGCTCAATTCATATGGATTAATCTTATAATTAGTCTTTATGAACTTTTTGAAAGTTTAGGGACAAAAATCTCTCATGTTTCAATAAAAAAATATCTCCATATGGGTTTGGAACAACATGATGGTAAATTACAGAATTTTCATTTTTTAAATGAACTCAAAGGCATACTTTTAATTAAACTGAAATAAAGAACATTATGGAAGTTACCATATTGCAGAGCCAGTCTTCATTAGCACGGGGCTTTGGGTCACTGTAGTGCATAGATACACGCTGTCCCAATATAGTGAGCACTCTCTGAAAGCGAGACACAGGAAGAGAAGGGACAAAAGAATAAAAGAGGGTAAATATCATTTTCAGGGTGGAAATGGCACACTTGAGACCTCATCTCACACAAGAGGGGAGGAGAAGACTGGATAAGAGAGAGAGAGGAAGACAGATATCACCATCAGAAAGACGCGCCGGCCTGCGTGTGAGAGAGTGCGTGCGGACACCCTCTCCGGCCAGAAGCCTCAACCTCCCCCATTCAGGGGAACAAAAACATGTCACGCTCACTCCTGCCCACCCTGAAACCCACAGTAAGCCATAAATAAAACATTTTCACACAAGCAAACTCATACAGTGATGACAGGACGTGTAGAATAAAGACCTGAATGTATTATTAAACCTGCACCAAAAATAATTCCTTGAGGAGCTCAATGCTTAAAAATAAACGACAACTTCCCTCATTCAAGCTGTACTTCATACTAGCATTAAAGAGATGATTCACCCCAAAATGAAAAATAGCTGTTGCTTTACTCACCCTCGGGCCATCGAAGATATAGGTGACTTTTTTCTTCAGTAAAACAGTAAAGATTTTTAGCTGAAATCACTGAAAAGAACCAGTTCAGAAGATGTATATGTTTGTGAACAAATCACTCCAGACCATCAGTTTGAGGCTCTGGATTACAGATAATAATGATGTTGATCATTTAGTTTCTTGCACAGACTGATCGTTTCACTTCATAAGACCTCAATATATCAGCAGAAGACATGGGTACTAGTTTTGTGTTGCCTGTGTATGTTTTCTTGACTTTGAAAGTGATCACAAAGGTTCACGTTTTAGCTAAAAAATCTTCTTTTCTAATGAAGAAAAATGTCACCTGCATCTCGGATAGCCTGAGGGTGAATACATTAACAGCAAATTGTCATTTTGGGGGAAGTATCCCTTTAATAAAACATCCTTAATGTTACCGAAGACTTAAAGAAAGCCAGCAACTATCCAATTACCCGATTTTAAGCACTTCAGAGGTCTGATAGATTAAGACAAACAACACGACCCTGTACTTGTGTACATAAAAACATTTATGCCTAGATATTGTTTCACGTTTAACTATTTGCTATAGCACCCCATCATCATACTCAACCAATACAAAAACAACATTTTCCCAGCATTGTTAAAATCAGTATCTGGGCTAGTAACTCAAAGTTGGTCATTTCAAATCCAATTCAGACTACAGCCCACCCACAGTCCATTCACGGAGCGTCTTCATTATGCTACACACAAAAATGCCAAGCACTGGATGAAATGGCCAATTCCAAATCTGACTATCTGGCTGCTGGACCACAAATACCCGAAATCAGGGTGCACGGCATAAAACAAACGGGTTTAGAAAGGTATTGTCTGCTACTTTACTTAAAATAATAGTTCATCCAAAAAAGAAAATGTAGTTATCAATTTACTCTCTCTCAATATGTTTCAAACCTGTGTGCGGTTTTTTTTTTTTGGGGGGGGGGGGGGGGGGGGGGGGGGGCTATCCCTGGGTATTAAGACTTGTATGGCATAATTTATGTATATTACTGAAACATGTAGAAGAAACCCCAAGATATGTTTCTGTTATTTTATAAAATCACATCGTTTTATACATATTTTGGGCTATGGGGGGGGCGCTATTTTTCTGATGATGCAAAATGGTTGCACTCGGTGAGCTACTAGCGCTAACTGTTGCTATTTTAACCACAGCACAACTGGGAAAATAAAATACGGATATGATGACCACAGCTACCGAAAGAGCTTACAGGTGGAGGTGGATATAAGTATAGGTTTAAACCATGGATTGTTTTCCCCCACAAGGAGTCTAAACGCCTCAGATATCGAGTAAGATCCGTGCTGAGAAACTCCTCTAGCGGCCGCTGCGTTTTCATCCTAACATCCTAGGCATCTAACGTTTCTCATCTCAGCCGTTTGTAAGCTCTGTCAGTAGCTGTGGTCTACTAAAAGACTCAAAGGCATCAGGGCTAAAGTGGAGAGAGAAAGAAGCGGGTCTTTAGGTAGTTTTATTCGTCCACGGCATCTTCCCATTCTTTTCTCCTCTTCTTATCGCTAGGAAAGTCTTACATTGTTTCTCTTGCTGCTCTTCGACTGAAAATTACAACCAAAAGCCATAAAATGTGGTATCGTAGCAGTATTTTATTTTCTGAGTTGTGTATTCTGAGTTGTTTCAGTAAAAAGCCAAAGGCTATAGAAATAAGTGCCAGTAGCTCACTGAGTGCAACCATTTGACGTCATCGACACAGAATGCACATAAAATAATGGCGCCCCCCATAGTCCAAAAACCATGTCGACTTTTTAAATAACATACATCTTTCATGGGTTTTCTACCACATATTTAAATAAGAGACATTATTTATGTTATATTAAGCTATACATGTCTTAAGGAAGAACAAATCATTGGATTAGCCCAAATCTGCAAGGCCATTAGCAGCAAGAACACTAGATATCCATGTTCATTTCACATGGTTTTATATGTGAAGTAATTACTACTTCTGTGACGGCTTCTGGTTAAAGTCTACAGTTTTCTTCAGCCTTCTCCAGATTGTTCTGTACAATTGTATGAGGAAATAAAAGGCATCATCATTTAGATAAGATTATATGGCACACGGTCTATTATTGTGGTATCATCAGCACAAAAACACAATTGGGGTTTACATGACTGTCAAACAAACTCTTCCTGTTTAAGTGGGCGGTTCTTAGTCAGAAAAAGCAGCAATGATGCTCTCCAGCACTTCAGCAATGAGGTTTACTTACTGGTAATAATTTATTTAGAAGATATATTAGCAGAACAGGATATTTTCATATGGTTTTGTAACACGTTTCAAAGCCATGTGGATTCAACTAGAGAAACACAAAATATAGGGCAGGTCTCACGCTAGGATCTTACAGCTGCCAAGAGACACTGCGGCAGATTACTGAAAAAGGGAGATAATAGCACACACAAACTGAGCTTTCAGGGGAACGCTGCTAAATTTACACTGAACTTTGGCATTTCCAGAAAATACCCAACTAGTAGCAGTGTTCGATACTTGTGCTAGACGGACAACAGACAGACCTCATTCTTAAGAGATGGCAAAATCATAAGGAATCCAGGCGTAAAGGGTATATTACATCCATACGCGTGTGGACTTGTAGTGTGTATGCGTGTGTGCAGTGTGAAGTGACCTGGTTGGTCTCCATCCAGCGGCTGGCCTCCTGCAAGTGATTAAACTCGACGAAGGCGAATCCTCTGCTCTGACCTGGAGACAGCCGTCGCCGGGCCACAATGACAGAACAACAACAACGCAGTGAGGGGTTAGTGTTTTCACATCGAGAGAGAGGGAGAAATAAGAGAGAGAGAGAGAGAGATGGTAGAAAGAGATATAGCTGTATTATAACCATTCATCACAATGTTGCTTTTAAACTGCTATAACTGTTGGAATTTTTGTCCCTCTGCTATTTACACCAGTCAATTTAACATTAATTGCACAAGACAATTATTAGATGATGCTTCACCAAACCTAACATCTGAGAACCATATACACTACCGTTCATAAGTTTGGGGTAGTAGTCTTTGTGTATATGTAAAACATTACAATAAAAAATAAACTTTTTATAAAAACATCTTAAAATGCAAAGCTGCATTTTTTGCATCATGATATGAAATACATTTAATTTCACAAATTCAGTTTTATTTTTTTCTAAATTCAGTTTTTTTCGTTTTAATTTTTCTGGACTCCTTTTTAATGGTCATATTAAATTGTATTAATCAAAAAGCAATGACATGTTTAGGGCCGTATGAAATGTTTATTTTTTTCTTAACTTATGTTTTATTGTTACCAATTTCTGTTTAAGCAGGTCTAATTATTTGACGGCATACAAACAATTTGTATTTATTCTTACAGTAGCCTTATAATTATTATTTTTTTTATTCCTCCTCAGAAATTGTGTGTTATGTATTTAAATTTCACTGGTTATCAGTTGATGGCATAAAACATTGATTTAATTTATATTTTAATTAAAATTAAACATTTACATTTTTGGCAAATAAAGGGGATTTACTATTACAATTTAAATATTTAGTGATTGTCCCTTGTATTGTATTATTTTTCAACAGTAGTAGTATTACGTACATTCTAATAAATAATATCAATATAGCCTATTTCTATAGCCTAGTTATTTTAAACCAAATTTTTATTTTGACGGGTTGCCATGAATACCTTTAAAGTTCTGTGTCTATATATGATATGACGATAGTTTTACTTAAATGAAATGGTAAAATGCTGGTGAAGTGACTCTCAGATCAGTTCTGGAGATAGTGTTCATGTATTTATGTCCTCATTGAGACGGCAGATGCTGAAATCACCACGAGCGCTACGCGTTGCAGTGTGTGTAACGTTAGTAAACAAAACCGCGCATCTGCTCCATTCACACAGGGATGTGCAGAACATGCAGGATTCATATTTAAATCTACTTTTGCGGCTTAATATTTACAGATACCAGTCCATATCACAATTTGATTTAAGTGTAATAACCTACTTTTGATGAATTCATCAAACTTTGACACATTCCGTGACATTCCGCGTTAAACTGTAAATTCCGTTTTTATGACTGGATTCCGAGATTCCGTCCGCGTTTTCTGCATCGCGGAAATCATAGAGCCCTACATCATTACTCCAGTCTTCAGTGTAATATGATTCTTCAGAAATCTGTGTTGATTTGCTGCTCAAGAAACATTTATTATCATCAAAGTTGTGCTGATTAATATTTATCTGAAGATCATGGTATATTTTGTCAAGATTCTTCGATGAAAGTCCAAAAGAACAGCATTTACTTGAAATAGATTTATATATTTTTTTTACTGTCACTTGTGATCAATTTAATGCGTGTACACATCCAACATTATACGGATACGTAAACAAACTTTTGTGATTCTCGTTTTTAAAACGATTCGACACTGCCTGATTAACCAAATTTGCATACAAGTTTAACTTATAATACCTCTAATCTCATTTTGATTATAGGTTTAAACTTGTCTGAAATCACAACAGTCTGTACAGTACAGGTTGATCCCTGTGGGCCTGAAATGCCAAAGGACTGTGTTTAAACAAAGAGACCTTTCTGATTAAGAATAAAGCTGTTAGAAATAGGCATTCCAAGCAGTCATACTGCAAACAAAACATAAGATATCTAATTGCTAATAAAAGACATTACATTTGGACCATAACCATTGGTGAAACCATCGTTTCGCAGAACAACTCATACAGAAGATTTTTACAATGACATTTACATTTGGTAATTAACAACATCGTGGAAGGTGTTTGACCTCATCCTGCTGTTTAAGAAGTCATTCTCTGTTGTATCGCTGCAGGCGTTTTTCACCACAGGATATGGGAACGGTGTTTTCCCCTTAGGTGGCACTGGTCCCCTGTTATGTAACTAGAGTAGTTGATTTAACACGTTAATTTGATGTGATTATGAATGAAAATTATGTGCAATCAAGTTATTAACACAGCCCGTCCCGCCCAGACCGATATGTCATCTTATGTCTTTCTTGAATGCAGACGACAGGACGATGAATGATTGCATGGCGTAGCCTATGAGAAGGCAGTTTTATGCCCATAAATTTCAACATTTGAGGAAAAAATGCCTCGTAATGGATTTTGTCATTTATATTAGTGCTGTCAAATAATTAATCGAAAATAAAAGTTGTTTACATAATGTGTGTGTACTGTGTATATTTATTATGTATATATAAATACACACACACTGATATATATACACATAAAATATTTACATGTATTTACATACTATATAAATTTACATATTACGTATTATATAAATAGACTTAATATATAAACAACATATTTTTTCATATCTTTCTACAAGCATGTGTGCGTATTTATATATACACAATACATATACAAAGTTCACACACATACATTATGTAAACAAAAACGTTTATTTTGGATGTGATTAATCATTTGACAGCATTAATTTATATCATATGATATAGTGTATATATATCACACAAGTGCTGTTTTTTTCTCAAATATCCACTTGATTGCAAATGCGATATTCAAATATTAGAAGATCAGAAAGGGCTTTATTGCGAATTTGTCTTGGTATCAGGAGCTTACAGTACAGAAAGTTGAAAGCTGTAATATCTAACTGCCAGCACTTCAGATACAGCTTCTAAAACAATATTATGGCCACACTTTAGCCTTAAAGGTTTAGGTGTAATATATTCTATGCTGAATCAAAATATTTCTAAAGCTACATTTTTATGAAGTCTATTCAGTAGTGATGTGACGTTCGACACCGAGGCTTCGAAGCTTGTATGAAAAAAAAAACATCTCACATTGAAGCGCTGTATCGGAGCTTGATTCGTTTTGCCAAAAGCACGTGAACTCTGACGTCCGAAGCTTTATTCGCCTGAAAACCACGTGACTGCTTCAGTATCTGCTTCAAACGAAGCGAACCTCCGCTGAGGCAGAGTTAACATTGACAGATCACAGATTTAATTCATGAGTTTATGTTTGATTTATTTTAATTATTTTAGTGGCAGTACACCGACACTAATTAATGACTTTGACAATGGCCATTATTTTTATACAATAAATTAAAACAAGGAATCAGTTGTAGAACCAGATGTGAAACCAGCAGCTGTAATGAATCACAGCACTTTGGAAGGTTTTGTTAATTTTTATGACCACTAGATGGCCACAGCATGAACAGGTTTTAAAAAGCTTCGAGTAATGAACCTTTTCCCGATACAATTGGTTTAAAGCTTCACTGGTTCAGAACGCTTCACTTCGCCATCTCTACTATTCAGATATTTTCTCATTTAACACAATAATGACTTTAAATTATATTTTGGGGTAATTTCTTAGCCCAAATTGAAGTGTGATTAATTGGCGGCATATAATGTACATTCAAATTTTTTGGCCCTAATGAACTATGTATTACGGTCATCAGACATAACGATTCCCATGATTTAGCTATTCCTTTATGGATTAGGAACAATTTTTAAGAGTTTCCTAAAACACGGATTTAATGGCATTCTTTGGCTTCTTCAAATGTAAATCCATTGGAACATCGACCAAAGATGAATCCTCAAAGCATCTCTTACTCTTAAAACTAATTAACCTACACTGACTCACCTTTTTATCTGTGCAATTAAAGAAACTAAAAACCTTTTAAATGGTGTTTACATTATTTTATCCACCCTTTTAGCTGAGGACACAAAATTCCAAAACCCATCAGAAAAGCCAGAAATTGCTCATGTAATGGTCAGCCACACTTGTCTTCTCAACACAACTTTTGCAAAATACTTACACAATGTAAGGTGCAAGATCTTCCCCAGACTTCAGGAAAAGAGCAATCAAAGTGACATGAGGGATAAGGCTGGCAGGACATGTGAAACAAGCTTGGCACTTGGAGTAGTTGTGTTTGTGCTTGTGTGCCAGTGTACACGTTTCTGTTATTCCCATGCTTGTGGATGTATTGGGAGTGTTTATGAATAGTCTGACAAGGGGTATGGTAAGAAAATAGCAACACACAATAGAGAACAGGAAATAATCAGTGATGGCTTAAACAAAATGATGTGCAGGGGGTTAAAGAAACATACACCTGGATGTTTCAAAGCACCACTAAACAGCATCTTTACTCAACTCAACTACACCAGGAGGAAAGTGAGAAAGAAGAGAGAGGCTGTACTGAAATAACACACTGAACTAGGCAGGCGCAAGAGTGAGTTAAGGCTTGTTATAAAAGGCAGTGGAAGATAGACTTGGAGGTCAGTCTGGGGTACAATGAAGCCCCCTTAGTAGAGCTTTCTTACCTGAAGACTTGTTCCTCATGAGGCGAACCTCTCTGGGCTGGATCCCTTGCTCCTGCAGTTGAGCCCGAATCTAAAGAGCAAACACCAGCGCTTAACAACACCAAATCTCATAGCAGGACCTCAAATAAAATATTTGGGCAAAACTAGTATGCTAATGGATGAAATTTGCTGAAACTTTACTCACCCTACACCCAGGAGGTAGAGAGTTTGTTTCTTAGTCAGATTTGGAGAAATATAGCATGACATCACTTACTCGCCAATGGATGCCCTGCAGTGAATGGGTGCCGTCAGAATGAGAGTCCAAACAGCTGATAAAAACATCACAAGTAATCCACACCACTGCAGTCCATCAATTCTCTCAAGTATTGTGAAGTGAAAACTGCACGTTTATAAAAAAAACTAATTCATCATTAAGGCATTTTACCTTTAAACAGTCGCTTCTGGCCAAAATATGACTCCATAAGGTCAAGGTTTCTTTATTCGTCACATAATAAAATTATTACAGGGTATTAATTAGAAGTGGAATGTAATCGAATCATGTCCGCTCAGTGGACAGTGCAAAATAATAAAATAAAAAAATTATATAAAGTAACAACACGAGAGCATATATATGGTAAAAGAAGAGAAATAAGAGTAAAATGTGCAATGAAATAAAAGTGCAAACAATAAGATGAGCAAAACAAGAAGATGTGCAAAAAACAAGAAGATGTGCAAAAAAAACAGTGTACTGGGACTTAATAAATAGTAATGTGTATAAGAGGGATGTGCAGACGGGTTGTTCAGGGTATTGTACATAAAGAATGAGCAATATTGAGATATTTACAGTTAACAATGAGTCTTGTGAATGTTTTTGAGACTGGGTTTGTGTTTAGGAGCCTGATGGCCTGAGGGAAGAAGCTCCTCCTCAGTCTTTCGGGTTTTGCCATCATGCTCCTGAAGCGCTTGCCAGATGGCAGTAAACAGAAAAGCTGGTTACCGGTGGGGTGAGTTGAGTCTTTGATGATTTTTGCAGCTCTGCTTTTGCAGCGTTTGAGGTAGATGACCTGAGAGAGGGAGTGAGAGCAGACCTGAGATGCGCTCAGCTAAGCGCACGACTCTCTGTAGAGCTTTGCAGTCTGGTTTGAGAATTTCCATACCACACTGAGATGCACTGAGTCAGTACGCTTTCTATGGCCAGAAATAGAAAGTTTTCAGGATAGCTGGTGAGACCCTGAATTTCCTCAGCTGTCGCAGATGGTACAGTCTTTGCCTGGCTTTCTTAACTGTGTTTGAATGCGTGTAGTCCAAGTTAGGTCCTCAGAGATGTTTACACGAGGTACTTGAAGCTACTCACCCTCTCCACAGGGGGTCCCAATGATTATAAGAGGAGTGTAGAGCCGCTGCTGTCTCTTCCTGAAGTCCACGATCAGCTCCTTAGTTTTGCTCACATTCAGAGAGAGACAGTTGTCCTGGCACCATTGATGTGAGTCTCCACCTCATCCAAGTATGCGGCCTCATCATCATTGTTAATGAGGCCCAGAACCACAGTATCATCCGCAAATTTGACAATAGAAGTGGAGCTGTGTGAGGACACGCAGTCATGTGATGTAGAGAGAGTAGAGCAGGGGGCTCAGGACACAGCCCTGTGGGGCTCCTACGTTCAGGGTTATGGAGTTGGAGGTGAACTGCCGACTTTCACCACTTGTGGTCTGGCGGTGAGGAAATCTTGAAATCAGTCACAGAGTGAAGTGTTTAGGCCGAGGTTCTGAGAAGTTTGACAGCTAGCTTGGTGGGGACTATAGTGTTGAAAGCTGAGCTATAGTCTATGAATAGCAGCCTGACATAGTTGCCATTCTTGCTGTCGATGTGGAGTGAGGGAGGAGTGCAGTACCTGAGAGATGGCATCTCAGTAGACCTATTTGGACGATAGGCAAACTGAAGAGGGTCCAAAGTAGCGGGGATGGAGGAGCAAATGTGTTTCTTTAAAAGTCTCTAAAAAACCTTCATGACTGTCGATGTGAGGGCAACTGGACGATAGTCATTCAGGCAAGAGGGTTTACTGTTCTTAGGCACAGGGATTATGACAGATTTTTTAAAGGAGGTGGGAACAACAGAGGTAGCAAGGGAACTCATTAAATATGGAATGTAAACAAACCAGCAAGCTGATCAGCACAGGACCTCAGAACACGGCCAGTAATCCCAATCAGGTCCTGCTGCTTTCCTGACGTTCAACTCTTTAGTTCCCTTCGAAATCGTCCTCCGACAGAGTGAATACATGATCATCGCTGCTCTGCTGCTGCTTCCTGACGGGCTGTTCGACAGAGTTGCACCGCCATTACATTCAAAGCGGACGGTAGAAGGTGTTTAGTTCTTCAGCAGCAAACGGATCTGCTCTACCTCTGCGGAGGAGTTATTTCCAGAGGAACATATGGTCTTCAGTCCCTGCCACATGCGTTCGAGAGTCATTGAGCTGGAAAATGTGACTCAATTCTCTCTCGTACCGGCGTTTAGCGGCTCTTATTGCACAACGGAGAGCGTGTAGAACGAAGCTTTGTATTCGCTCGTGTTTCCTGACACAGAACCGGCGTTGTATGCGGCTGTGCAATGGTTAACCGCATCACGGATTGATCTGTCCCCACGGTTTCTGATTAGTAAATGTCTTATTGTTACCATTTTCAGGGGCTTGCTCGGTTAGCGTGTTTACGAATAGCTTAATGCTACATCCGTGAATTCGCTGACGTCAGATGAACTCGCCCGGAAACATGTCCAGTCGACGTCATCAAAAGACGCTGTAGCATTGCTTCAGAGTGGGCGGACCAGCGCGTCACTTCCCTCTCCACCGGCGGTTCATGAACGATCTTTGTTTGTATTACGGTGTGAGGAAAATGGCGACATGATCTGATTTGCCAAAAGCCGGCAGTGAGTGGCTTTGTAGGCATTCTTGAGCGCTGTGTAGCAGTGGTCGAGTGTATTCAGTCCTCTGGTTGGACAGGATATGTGCTGATGAAAGTTAGGGATGACCTTCTTGAGGTTGGCTCTGTTAAAGTCCCCCGCGATGATACATGCAGCGTCAGGATGTTGTTGATGTAGCCGCTTAGCTCATCGTGGAGTTTGGGACAGAGCCAGTGGTTTATATTCTGCTGTGGTGGTATATAAACGGCAGTAACGACGATGATGAAAAATTCCGGGGCAGATAGGGACTGGGCGGCAGATAATGGAGAGATGTTCCAGATGAGGTGAACAGGAACGCGACAGAATGGAGATATTCCTGGAGTCACACCTTTCTCCATTAAATCCATATAATCCATATTTCTCCATATAATCCATAACACTTCCTCCCGTGGAATGGACGGTCAAGGTTTGTTTTCCCTTTCACATCAACATCCACTGACATTTTAGTTTAGAACTGTTTTCACTTGAGAATGGTGCTCAATCTGTGCATATTTCTCTCCCGATTCAGAAAAGGTGACTTTTTCCACCAGAGAAAACAAAATTATGGAGAGGATGTGTATTTTAGCAATGGTTTGAAGTTAAAATGTCTTGATGCATTTGTATCTTACAAACAAGTAGTTTTTTCACTTCACAAGATGTTAATTGATGGACTGGAGTGGTGTGGATTACTTGTAGATTATTGTGAGGTTTCAATCAGCTGTTTGGACTCTCATTCTGATGGCACCCATTCACTGCAGAGCATCCATTGGTGGCAAGTGATGCAATGCTACATGTCTACAAAACTGTTCCAATGAAGAAACAAACTCATCACCATTTTGGATTGCCTGAGGCGGAGTACATTTTCTTTTTTTGTTTTGGCTGAACTATTCCTTTTAATTCTGTAATTTGTAGCATTATTTGTATTACACCGAAAAATGTCTACCTATCACAAAGTTTTTAAAAACTACTGACTATGTAAAATGTAAGTCTATATTGCAAACAAACACCAACTGCCACACAGATTTCTATTGCAAAGTAAATGCAGTACTATTTTTGTTTTGTTTTCTGTTGTAACAGTATGCCACAGACATTTACTGAAATGGTTACTGTATTCATGTAAAGAAATAAAAGACAAACCTCGTTTACAGTTGCATTTGGTGGGAGCATTCTCAGCATGACAATGTTGCTGGGTTTTTGGACCTGCTCTGCATCAGACCTGTAGTCCTGGTCACAGGGTTCTGGCTCCTCGTGGCTCATTTCCAGACCATGATGAAAGCTTGCATCTCTTATTTTGTCTCTAGCTGGTTGGGATTGGTCAGGAAACCCCTAAATCAGGAAGACAGTCATCCTAGATACCTCACTCTTCTCAAGTTCTTAATAACAAAGAGAAATGTTTAGATATGCTAAAATGTTTATACAGTAAACAATATAAGGCAAGTAAATGAAATTAAGATTTAATTATTGTACACTCATGCCAGGCTTTTCCTGCATTGAATTTTTTTGGCGGTCAAATTTTTGTCCCGCTAAAGCCGTATTTGATCATTCATGTGAATTATGAGTGATGTAAATGGATTGGATCTGTGGATTTTCTGTGCGAGGGCGCCCTCTGGCATCCAGTATGAATGAAAAAGACATCAACCCCACGGTTGATTGATTCACAGGACAAGGCTTGAACCTAGTCTAGACTAAAATGTAACTCTTAACTGTTTTAGCTGAATTAAATTTGCATGGACTGATCCTAAAATTATCAGTGCCTTTGTTTTTCTCAAGATGCACACCAGTAATGTTTTTTTTCTAAGCAGGTTTGTAAAAACTACTTAAATGTATAATTGAACTATGATCTAATCCTGGTGTAGTCTAAGCCCTGTCTGTGAAACCGGGCCCATGTGTTTAGTGCTAATGGCCAATCCAATTATTAATCGGTAATTATTTATTTTTTTGTTCAGTATCGGTTCAGGCACCGGTACCATTTTAAAAGTATTGATTTGGCACCGGTATCGAAAAAACCCCAAAACGATATCCAACCCTAGCAATCCATATCATGAACACTTGATATTAAACATGGAACACACAACACTATTATACAATTATTTATTCACCACACACACTTATTTATTTTTCATTTCAAATGTGCACATCAGACCTCACACATAATTGTCTGTATTGTATATTGTGTTTTTGCCATTTTGTACATTGCTATTTGTATATTGTTCTTTTGTTGTCTGTGTCCTGTCCTGTTTCTGTCATTCTGTTGCATGGTGGTAAGCTTCTGTACTAATATACAAACTCCTCGTATGTGTAAACATTAGTTGGTGAAATAAAGGCTCATAATGATTTGATTCATTTTGTTTCAGACTGAGTGAGGTGAAACCAGCTACAAATTAAACTTTTTATGCTTCAGTCTGCTTGATATTTAATTGTGAGGTCTAGCAAAGAAGAATCCTACAAAAATATTAAAGCCTGTTTTATTATATTCCCTGACATTGGCTGTTTTTTCTTTCATTAATAAATATAATTAAAATCACAAACTGTTTCTTTGCATTTATTTTAGTTATGGTCAGTATTATGTTCGCAGATCACGTGGGCAGGGTACTTTTTACTGAGTGTCTGGATGACACCGAAGACCTTTTTTGACCCAGGAAAAACCATAGATTCATATAAAACAAAAACAGCTCTGGAGAGATAAATGTACTAACTTGTTTGTGTGCAGAATGTCTGATATGTTTGTCTTCTTCAGCTCTCCGTTCTGCACTGTATTCGCCCTGAGAGTTGTGCCGCCCTCTAACTCTGCCCCAGGTGTTGTCCTCATTTTCTTCACCTTGATCTGGAGTTTGTTCATCCAGATAGACCTTCTGTCCTGATCTAAATGTCTGCATATCTCTCCTGTGTGCATTAATCTCTGGGTCAAACTCATAATCCTTATCTTGTTGGTATCTTGAGTGGATATTCTCATTTGGGGGACTTTGGAGACGACTTTTTCCAAGTTGGCTGTTTTCGGATCCATGGTTTGCCTTTTGTCTGGATCCGGGTCGGTTATTCGAGAAATGACCTGAGGAAAAGTCTCTCACGGCTTCAATACTACTATCAGGCTCGTGCTGTCTTACATTTGTCAAGCTATTCAGTCTATTTTCTTGCCCATAGTCACGATAGTCCATGTCCCTGTAGTCATGATCACCACACTCTTTCCCATAGCGACCCATGCGGTCACCACGACCGCCCCTATGACACAATGACAGAGGCATTTTTAGGCAATCTGTAGTTTAAAAAAAAAAATCCAGTTCACTCAATTCACTGAAAGTTACTCAGCCTTAGGCTATCCAAGATGTAGATGACTATATTTCTTCATTGGAACAGATTTGATGAAATGTAGCATTGCATCACTTGCTGACCAATGGATGCTCTGCAGTGAATGAGAGTTTAAACAGCTGATAGAAACATCACAATAATCCACAAGCAATCCACACCACTAAAGACCATCAATTAAAATCTTGTGAAGTGAAAAACTGTGTGTTTGTAAGAAACAAATCCATTATCAAGATATTTTTAAGTTGAAACCATTGCTTCTGACTAAAATACAAGCCTTCCATCCAGTACATTGCGTTCTCCAGTGAAAAAAAAACATCTCGTCTGAATCAGGAGAGAAATATGCATAGATCAAGCACTGTTTACAAGTGAAAACAGTCCTAAATGAATATATTGGTGAATATTGATATAAGAGGACAAGACATGGTGGACTTTTTCACTGGATTAAGTGTTATTAGTTTCTTGGCCAGAAGCAAAGGTATAAAATTAAAATGTCTTGATGAATTCATTTAGTCCAAATATGCAGGTTTTTACATCACAAGATGTTAATTGATAGACTAGAGTGGGTGTGGATTACTTGTGGATTATTGTGATGTTTTATCAGCTGTTTAAACACTCATTCTGATGGCACCCATTCACTGCTGATGATCCATTGGTGAACAAGGTTTAACAGCATGAAGTTATGCAATAAGGTCAAAACATTTATGCACAAATCCATCCAGCGGTTAAATGCAAATTCATATTAAAACGAGAAGGAACTGCAGGCTGATGGACTCTTGACCTACCTTCTCTCATAAGCCATGCTTCAGTGGAGGTCGACAGAAACGCCCACTTTTTTCTCTGCCTGCTTCATTTACAACTGTTGACAAAATATGAATTTATCAACCTTAAAATTAATGAATAATAACAAAGATATTTTTTACTTGACTTCAACTGATCTTTTTAAGCAAGGGCAGGGCGGAAAGTAGCGTGAGCTGTATGCAATACAATGGATTGGTCCAAGCCAAAAACTAATTTGCATATAATTTCTTAAACGCCATTTGGAAGAACTAAAAAAGGGTGTAAAATGCATGCTGTCAGGTATGAAATCCAGTAGTTTCTGCAGGGTTGTTCAGTCCTGCAGATGCTAAACTGAGCCTGACACTGATCTATAGAAAAACATATCTAAATACATACACAACAACCGTCAATGAAAGTTATATCCCTGTGTGCCCCCAATAAACAGCACATGCAAAGAGTACATTTAATAAAGCTGCACACATGACGACTTAAGAATCACTTCAGAGGACGCGAGCTCCAACCCAGCGCGCGCAGCCGCCCACTGAACACCGCGAGCAAACACCCAGATACACGAAACTATAAAAAAACAGCATTTTAATCGCATAATAATGTCACGTACCTCTGTTACACCAGCAGCGTCACAAGCGTTGAAACTGATACAGTGTATATGTATGACGCCCCACGGCAGAGCTCCGTGTAAGATGGCCTCAGTTCGGGAGGCGGGGACACAACTCTCCAGCTGATTGGCTTAAAGCACTCTGGCATGCTAACGCTAGACATGCGTATTAGGTAAGGTAACTATTACTAGTAGTAAACATGTTCTACACTGCAGACAACTGATGCAAAAAAAATTGTTTTGTTAAATTGCATACAATAAAATGCACAAATCAAGAGTATCATTGGGGTTTGACTAAATAATGTGAACTCCTGAGAAATAGGCCGTATTTCTTTATTTGGGGTTTTACCACCATTTGCTTCCAAGAATACTTTCCTAGAATAGACTCATACAGCTTATTAGTCTCCATTTTTTATTTTGTCTATCAAAACATCTGCCACTTGTTTCATAGATATTTAAGGACAGAATCTGCGTCTCACACATCTCTCCAAAACTGTCCACAGTGGTTTGATAATGTTCAAGGCAAATGATTTGTCTGGCAAAGACAGATGTTGAAGATCATCAGTCCAGGTTTTATGAAAATGACTCTTTTTCACATTTTAGCACTGGTGTCTATGATTAAAGTTTTAGCAACTGCAGCTCTTTCATTGAGGTTGGCTTTGTGAATTAAAGTGTGTGTGTGTGTGTGTGTGTGTGTGTGTGCGTTGTGAGTGTGCGTGCGCGTGTTGTGTGTGCGCGTGTGCGTGTGCGTGTGCGTGTGTGTGAGCGTGCGCGTGCGTGTGTGTCTTCGATGTGAATGCTGAGGTTTGCTGCCAGTCTCTTTTTTCTGTGTAGTTTGGACAAAATATAGTGTTTATTCACTTTTGCCCACTATTCTTCTTCACAGATCAAATATGTGAATGCTTTTTTACACAGTCATAATCATAAAGACATGCTCTTAAAAAAACAAAACATTGGTCTATTAAGGTTACATAATCTCCTGCTAAACGGGCTCCCATGATTTGCTTTATGGAAATCTGAAAAAGTCACTCCATTCACCAAGCACTTGAACTCACAATGGCCTTTTCCCCCAACCCAGTCTCAAAAAACACTTTCCAGGGTAACTTAAATATTATTTAAGATATTACATATAAATTGGTTGTAAATCATAAAGTGCAGATTTTATTGGTCCAGACTGCAGAGATGTTTGCAACTGATTTCTGTCACATAATTAGAAGAAACACAAATAAATTGTGCTATATAGGGACTACTAAAAAATAATTTATATTAAACTGCAAAGTAGCCTACATGTACAAAATGTATAAATAAAAAAAATATTACTTGCAGTTTGTTATAAGTGTGTCCTACTAAATAACAAACGTTCTACACCAGTGTTCTCAGACTCAATTCCTGGAGGGCCACAGCTCTGCAGCTTCAACCCTAATCAAACACACCTGATCCAGCTAATCAAGGCCTTTAGGCTCACTAGAAACTTCCAAGCAGGTGTGAGCTGGAGCTAAACTCTGCAGAGCTGTGGCTCTCCAGGAATTGAGTCTGAGACCACTGTTCTACACATGTGTGGTCTTCATGCCCATTTGAACGCTTGGACCAAATACAGGAAATAAGTCATGTAAATAGACAAGTGCAAAGACTACTAGTGTGAGTATTTGGACAGGCCACTATACACCTTACCACAAAACTCAGTTCCAACTCTGAGCAAACACACCTGGACCAGCTAATTCTGGTCTTCAGGAGCACTTGATTACAGACAGCTGGAGCAGGGCTGGAACTGAACTCTGCAGGTAGGTTCATCTCCAGGAACAGGATTGAGCACCTCTGATGTAGGGTGTCCCATTTATCATCTCAGGTTCCAGAAGAGAGCTCACAGGCGTACCCTTATTCAACAACAATAAAGTGTGGACTTGGAGAAGGACTGAAACACCACAATCGTTTGGCTGTGTTCATATACTCTGAGTAGCATGCAATATTTTACATGTATGCCAACTACTGAATACCTACAACATGCATGTCCTAAAATGTGCAGTAATAAAGCACACAGCACAGAATGTTAGGCTGCGTCCAAAATCGTATACTCTGAGTAGGTACTTCTTTTGAATGTGATTACTTGGTGTGCAAAATTACATCGTCAATGTTTTTTTTGTTTTTTTTTTAGCCCCTGTGAAGCACTTTGAGTTGCAGTTGTATGAAAAGTGCTATACATATAAATGTTTGTGATCATTAAATTGTATGTTCTATGTAGTATGAATATAATCAGGGCTCATGACATTCATCATGTTTTCATTGACATGTGACATACCAACATCAGTTAAGGCAATTCACTGCCATCCGACTCCTATCCCGTGGCCTCATGGGACAGTAAGGTGTCCATTAGATGTGCACTTCAGAGTCCTACTGGAAATAATAGGTCATCCAGGTACCTTTCATTTACATTTTCAAATTTGAACATACTACTCTTCTTGCATGCATAAGTATGGGATTTCATATGCAGCCATAGTGGCATTAAATGACAACAATATAGCATACTACTGTTTCACTCACTATATAGTGTACAGTACACTGTGGAGTATTGAGTAAGTAGTACCCCTTTTGGAAACACACACAGAAGGAATTTGAGTGAATGAAAAAATGACTTTTCAAATCTGATTTAGCTAAAATTTTATTTCTAAATGCAAATGATTAAAAAACGGTATGCTTTAAATAAATCAGTATCACTAAAGGGGTTAGATCCCTAATGTACAGCCCAGAATCCTTTGAGACATCAGCTATAAAAAAGAAAAAAGCCTGAAGTGGGAGGTTTAACCCAATACAGCCCACTTCAATGTTCAGTGTGTGCTTTAGTTGAGCACAGAATAATCAAAGCAGATAAGCCGGGCAGATAAACACATATATAATGAAGAGTTGGCGACCTGGAGAAGGACATGCGCTCATTTGACACAAACATTCATATTCTTACATATACAAACATACATACAATCTGTCCAATGCACAAGACAGTCGCTGAAGGCAGGATGCTTATTAAATACTTTTTTTGTTCAGAAGGGGGGGATAACATAAAATATCCTTGGTATAGAGTCTGTTTAGAAATTTAATCTTTGTTTTTTTTTGCTTTATGTGACCAGAAAACTCTTAAGCCCAAACTTTGTGACAACAGGAAATGACATCATCTTGTTCCTGAAGTCTTTCCATTGGTCTCTCGTGGTTTGTCTGACATGATGTCCCAGTATCAGTCTGATACGCTGACTGTACTAGGACATGAATGCTAGGCTCGTCCCATCATCCCTCCCTCCCTGCTCTGACGTCTCCTGGGCTGTTAACTGACATCCTCTCTTCTACAGGTTTCTATAACAGCAGACAGCCAGTCTTTTTGCCCCGTTTCTTTGCTTGCAGCGCAGCCCTGGTGGCCATCTCAAACACCTCTCTCACGCCATCTTTTGTCTTGGCAGAGCATTCTAAGTAACCAAAGGCATTGATTCGGTTGACCATGTCTCGCCCCTCCTCTGGCTTCACGGGCTCCTGAGTGAAGAAATATTTCAAAGATATCACAAGCATGTCTAAGTGACTACCCAATATCAAAGGAATACTTCATCTAAAATAAAAACATTTTCATTCATATAGGACTATTCAAATTGATTCATCACGTTTTTTCAATACTTCATTAAAAAGACTAAAATGTCATCCAGAATGCCTAAGCTTATAATGGAAATGGATGTTATTTATACTGTCTAGCTCTAAAAAACACCTACAAATATCATAAAATAACTTAATATTATTTATGTTTTTAAATCAAGGCTGATCAATTGATTGGAGTTTGACCGTATAAATTACCATCCACTTAAATGGAAAAGAGCAGCTTGACAGACGTTCTGCAGCGTTTAAAGGAACAAGTCACCTAAAAATGAAAATTTGCAACAATTTACTCATCCTCAGGTCATTCAAGATGCAGATGACTGTTTGTTTATCAGAATAGATTTAGATAAATGTAGCATCACATCACTTGCTCAGCAAGAGATGATCTGCAGTGAATGGGTGCCGTCAGAATGAGAGTCCAAACAGCTTATAAAAACATCACAATGATCCACACCACTCCAGTCCATCAATGACCACATTTACATGCGCACAAATAATGCGATTATTTCCAATAATCAGAGTAAGGATTTAATCGCATTATGATGTTTACATGTCATGCACAGTACAAATGATGGACTCATCAGCAGCATGATGTTTACTGTCCGTGCACAGTACAAATGATGGACTCACAAAGAGCTAATGCACTAATGATTTTGTATGCTGTTTTTTATTTTTTTTACGTCTAATGCTAATGTTTTGTATGCTCATTCCACTCGCCGTTTCGGCGCTGAGAGATAGAACTGGTGGCAGCAAGTTGTGTTTGCTCCCCAGAATGATGAGAGACAGAATGGTCGTGCAGCATTCTGTGTTTTTCCCCAGGAATGCGATGCTTTCGCCCGCACTCGTAATCTCATGCTGTATTATTACTTGTGAAGGTGCGTTGTTTTTCGTCATTCAAACCTTTCTTCAGTGCATGTCGCACTTATGGTCTCTATTGACAAGCACTGCAATTACGTTTAATGCCTTGTGATGTTTTTATTTAATCGGCGTACTATGTTAGTATGATTATGCTTGCTGCGATTATGAGCTTAATCGCATTTTTTAAATGGAAGTATTGCATTTACATGAGGTTAAGATTAATCGCAATATTGTCAAAATCTCATTATAATCGCTTTAAGAGGGTGCATGTAAACGCACTCAATGTCTTGTGAAGTGAAAAGTGACTTTTTTTTTACTTTAAACCGTTGCTTCAGAGTAAAATATGTCTCTATTGAAAGCAATAGAAGCACAGACTTGTGCTTATTGTGATGTTTTTATCAGTTGTTTGGACTCTCATTCTGACGGCACCCATTCACTGCAGAGGATCCATTGGTGAACAAGTGATGTAATGCTACATTTCTCCAAATCTGTTCTGATGAAGAAATAAACTCATCTACATCTTTGATGGCCTGAGGGCGAGTACATTTTCAGCTAATGTTCATTTTTGGGTGAAATATTCCTTTAAGAGTCATACATTTTCCCAAGTAAAAAAGGCCCTGCCTGTTTCATTTTGGCAAGTTCCCTTCGTGTGTGCTCATCATTTCGGAGATCCTTTTTGTTACCAACAAGGATGATGGGAACATTCGGACAGAAATGCTTCACCTCTGGCGTCCACTTTTCTGGAATATTCTCTGTGATGAATTAAAGGAGAGAGTGGTAATTGTATTAACCATATTTCAATTTGTTTTTAAATTATGACAAGTATTTAATGGCTTAACAGAGTAAATCACCTTACATTGTTTAAACTGAGTTAATTGGTACATATATATTTGTTTTAGAACGTTAATAAAAACTGAAACTGTGCACCTGAATCTTTCCCTGTTACCTCAGCTTCGTACAATTTCAATGTGCGTGTCTGTTTAGGTTTTGTTGTAAAGACCTGATGAAAACATTCTTGAAAACGCAGTTCTGCTTGGAGCTAAATTGCTGCATCTTTAACTTTGATGTGGAAGCTTTGTATTTAGACCACAAATGAATGTTTCATGATTCAGTTCCTTAGAAAGTTGTATTTTATTCTTAGCTGATTGGTTTTTACCACTATGAGAACTACATTTAAAGTGGCGATAAACAGAAATATAATAAAATAGTAAAGTGTAAGAAAACAGACTGGGTGAATTTTTATTGACTTAAAAATTGAGATGAAACTTAAATATTGGCAGATCTTTTCTTCCGTACTGTGACATTCATCCAGTTGTAATTAATTATCATAGAAGTAGATAAAAAATAAAGAGAGGACTTGGATTAATCCATCGGTTGTTGATTCGATTTTGAGAAGTGGGCTCATGAAAGAAAACTTGGCGGGGTTAAGTAGACTAAATTATTGCTATTTCCCCAGAAAATTGAGTTATGGTATTTTAATAAAAAACATGTCAAACATAATAAAAAAAAGAAATGTGGATGGGTGAATCGGTCACAATAAGATCAATAAAATGCATTTAGAAGAGATCCTTCTCACTTTCATCTCTTGAAAATATGGTATCGTTTTTCAACATTTAGAGTTAAAGTGTGATGATCGCGCTAGTAATATCTAATTGTTTACAAGGAAGTCTTACCCAAGCTATCAGGACTGTCGACGGAAAAGCACATAAGAATGACATCGGTGTCAGGATAGGAGAGAGGTCTTAACCGATCATAGTCCTCCTGTCCAGCCGTATCCCATAAGGCAAGCTCTACCTGTAAGAAGAGAGACATTGGTCAATGTGCTAAACTATCTCAGACAATTAACACTCTTACTCAACAATTGTGGCCTCACTTATAAAAGAGGAATGTACATGTATAATTTACACCAGTCATCTATGCAACGGGGCAGGAAGGAATACTGAATATTCCTCTGGTGATGTATTTTGGTAAGCACAGTCCCAATGTTAAATTTAAACTTTAGCCACTTTAAAGTTGGTAAGTACAATCAATTCATTTCAATCAGTAGAAAATGTGTGAAACAGATGATTTAAAGTTTTGTTTATCGTCACCCAAAGCATGGTTCCTCTTCTCGCATATTAAAATATTTTTGTAAAAAATACTTGTACATTTAAGTAAATATTGCACTTTATTACAATGCAATAAAATAGTGAAAATAGTTGTTTACCAACTGTGTGCTTTCATACCTGTTTTCCATCGACCTCAATGTCTGCAACATAGTTCTCAAAAACCGTAGGCACGTAGACTTCAGGAAACTGATCTTTACTAAAAACAATCAGCAAACAGGTCTTTCCACAGGCTCCATCACCCACTATGACGAGTTTCTTACGAATGGCAGCCATCTGCAGAGGAGAGAGATATACAAACTATAAGCCAAACGAGCTTTACATATCTGAAGAGTCCAGGGGTGAAAAATCAGCTTTAAAAGTGGAGAAATGCAAAGTTTACATGATAGATAGATAGATTTTAAAGTTAGATGTGCTCTGGTGAATCTTTTCAACATGAACCGGAAACATAGCTGCGGAAGTATCATTTGACCGGAAGTTACACGGTATATATCGCTATGTTAAAAAAAGAAAGAAAAAACTAAACTTTCCACAAATATCGACCAAACGATAAAGGCTACAACCATAAAACGCCACATTAACGATAATATAGGTGTATTTGGTATTACGTGTGAGATCGATATATTGGTGGTAAGAACCCGTCATGTCGCGAGGCCTGTACACCGCACCCCACCATCAAAACATTCATCCACGCAGATAACACAATAATACAACATTAAACATTAACAACCACTGTAACACATATACTAGCATGGAAAATAAATATTTTCTTTAAAAACAGACTCGTCTTGCAAGTGATAAACGTGAAGGGGAAGCTGGTTAAGTTACGTTAGCCGCTAGCCGACATTTTTCAGAAATAAACTACGTTATGTTAAATACGTTAACGTTACACTTAAAACAGAAAACGGGTCGACATCCCTTTAACATCATGTTACGAAGGCGTTAAGGAACAAAGTGTACAACATTATATGTATTATTGTATGAGCATTTATCTTAATGTATTCCTTTAGAAAAACGGTGTGATCGAAATGGCACAATCTTGCTATAAAGAAAGATCAGACCGAAGTAAAATAAGAATAATGTTTGCTTTAATTTACTGAAACATTGATTTTAACATATGTCTTAACAGTGGATTTCGTTAATCGTTTAATATTGTCTCGTTAATTCATCTTATGTAAAAATACAAGGCTGGAAGACGACGCATAGAAAGCAGCTCGGCTTCATATTAAGTTTAATAATGATAATTTGAACAATTTTAAATCGTTTGTTCAAACTAGCTGTCATGAATCATCAGCATAAATGATGCGACTATAGGCTATATAAAAATATATTTACAGTCGGGCCGTTGAACAAAAAAATAAATCCATAAATCAGTAAAAATGCGCTTGATCTCAGGACTTCCTCACCAAACGCGATCTTTCATTCTCGCTAACTTTATGTATTTACACAAAACATTTCAAAACATTTACCGTTTTCTTTTTGTTGTGCTCGGGGGAAGTATCGTCTTTCCTGTCTTTTCCTGGCTGGTTTAAAGTCCGCCCATCTTCAGTGCTGCCACGAAACAACACCCGCCCATACACCCCCTGAGACTGCCTCCGACTACTGTAACATATCTTCTGTTCCTCTTCTTTTGGGTTTATGGCGGCTTGCGATACTGTAAGTTATGTCCCAGGGGCTGGGTTTCATTAAAACGAGCAGATTTCAAATTGTTTATTTTTGTTACATTAAAGTCACTTTAAAAACTTGCCTCCCTTCATCATTTATTTTGTCACCTTTGACCTAGACTTTCAGTCATCAATGAAATTCCATCCCAAAACTTTTAAAAACATGATAATTTGAACAAGCAGATAATTGTGTACAAATTATTTATTTAAAGATTTATTCACCATTTCCATCACAAGCAACAATTTTGCCCCTAATAAAACAGTGACTGAAAAATAAATAATTATCAAGGAAAATATCACTTGTGATCCTGAATATTTTGTATTGTCAGTAGTGCATATTTGTTGAATTACGCTAAAGTATTAAAATAATATTTACGTGTGTTTAGCATAGGCCTGTATAGCTTTGAAATGAGTCCAGATAAGACAAAAGAGTCAGCTTATTCATTCCACAACTATGTATAATGTCCTTTCCATCACAGAATAAATGGTGATTTCATGGTGTAGTAGAAGTTTTCATGTTGGTTCTGAAAAAAATAGCATAAATTATATAAATTAAAATAGTCTTGTGTAAAATAAGCAGCAGACCTGTTGAGAAACACGATGTTGTTTCCTCTCTCTCTCTCCACACACACCAACACACACACACACACACACACACACACAACACACACACCACCACAACCACACACACACACAACACACACACACTCCACACACCCACACACACACACACACACACACACACACACACACACACACACACACACACACACACACACACACACACACACCACACACACACACACACACGCACACACACACACACACACACACACACACACACACACACACACACACACACACACACACACACACACACACACACACACACACCACACACACACACACACACACACACCACACCACCACACAACACACACACCACACAACACACACACACACACCCGAGTTGGTTTTAATGGTTCTCTCCCGTGTTGGTTTTTAGGTTTACTCATCGTAATTGGTTTTTTATACTGTACAAACCGTATGTGCTATCTCCTACACCTACCCTACACCTCTCTCACAGGAGACGTAGCTCTATTTTCTCACAGGAGACGTCATCTCTGTATGATTTATAAGCTTTTAAATTATGGGGACTGAAATGTCTCATAAATCTCAAAAAAAAACTCTCTCTGTATGATTTATAAGCGTTTTAAATTATGGGGACACTGAAATGTCACATGCATTATACACGCACACGCATTTGTGTCGCACGCACGCAATTATACAAATTTGTGTCACCACATAAACACACATGCACACACACACACACACACACACACACACACACGTTTAAATGACAATAAAAGCTTAAACTGAATTTTCTAAAGTTAGCTAAAAATTCCACAGGGCTAAAATGCTCAAAGTTGAAGAAGCAACTACTTGTGAAGAATATTTTTGTATTATTTATTTTTACTATTTATATCTCACTGGTTTAACAACTCTGCTAAAAAGGCATCTTAAACAAGCCTAAGTACTAGAGATGTGCATGTATTGTTAATCAACTTACAGCAGTCATGTGTCTTACACATTCCTCACAATTACACTAGTTCAAGCAGCAGCGTTATTTTGTGTTACGTGCTATTTTTCCTTCTGCTGACAGAATCTGAACAGTAAAGAAAAAACAGGTTTCGGTCTAATTTGCCCAATCATGTCTCTCAGAAGGAATGTGAATATGCTCTATATTGATTGGATGATGGTTGTCTGGTGATATGATTCTCATTATGAATGTGTGCACTTGTACTGTCAGATTTTTAAAGAGCAAGACATTCATTTTTCTTCCTTTGGGTGTGTAAAAGCATCAGGTGGAAATCAATGAAACATCCACTTCCAGGAGGTTCAAAGGCCAGCGAGGACAATTTAGGCCACACGGATCGTAATTAAAAACAGTAACACTTTATTTTAAGGTGTTCTTGTTACATGTTACTTACTATTATAATAACAATTAGCTATGCATAATTACATGCAAGTAACCCTAAGCCTAACCATACAGTAAGTACATGTAGTTAATTAATATAATTCAGGACTTAAATGTATAATTACACTGTAACAAGGACACCTTAAAATAAAGTGTAACCTTAAAAATAGATAAGCAACAGATTATTTTTATTTCCTTTTATTTGACCACAATAAATACATTACAATTAACAATATATATATAAAACAATCATCACATAACACAAACAGTCTCTCAATTATAGAAAGACATTCCTTCATATAAAAATATAAATATACCAGTGTAAGCAAAACTCTGTACAGTATCACCTACCCAGTCTAAGCAAGAGATAAGGGTTGTTTATGAATGATTTCACATTTGCAAGAGCTGATATAATAATGACACTTACATATTCATGCACATAAAGCAGAATTATTTATCAATCTATTCCCAAAGTCATTCACATTGTACGGCTGTACATTTAAAACACCCGAAGCAGCCCTTCCTTTTAATTCACAGCATGAAAGCAAGCAGTCTGTCATTTAGTGCATACATTTTACATTTATGCATTTAGCAGACGCTTTTATGCAAAGCGACTTACAATTGCATTCAGGTTATACATTTTCATCAGTATGTGTGTTCCCTGGGAATCAAACCCACAACCTTTTGCGCTGCTGACGCAATGCTCTACCACTGAGCCACACAGGAACACTGTCATCAAAGTCGTATTCTGATGTCCTTCATATTGTCAGCGCACATTCAGTGACATACTGAAGTCTGGCAGCGTTTGTGTTCCAGCTCTTGCTCGAGGAGCTCATCAAGTAAAACTGCGGCCTGGATAACAGAGGACACAAGTCTGAGACTCCGGGTTTAACACGGGGCATAATCTGCAGCAGATATTGTGACTGGATCTAATCTAGCTGTTTAATAGACCCTTTAATTTACATAGTCGGAAAATGAAACATATTGTCATATCATATTTAAATAACAAATACTGATACGATAGCAGAAATTGGTGCTAGATGATTCTAATGAATAAAACTTACCATGCAGTCAAGTTCAGCGTGTTTCAGTGCTGTCAGGACTGAGAGTTTGCTCGGGTTCCTCCACTAAAAGCATGTGGTGCTTTGGAGATTTCCTTGCGCTGATCTGACAACACACCATCGACAGGATACCTTTTGTTTTAAATCACACACACAAAATTATTAGATACACAACTTCAGAAACCATCGTTCAAAAGTTTGAGGTCGGTGAGATATCTCTTAAGCACACCAAGGCTGCATTTATTTGATCAAATACATTACTGTAAAATATATTATTACGGTAAAAACAGTAATCTTGTGAAATATTATTATGATATATAATAACAGTTTTCTATATGAATATATTTAGATACGTCATTTATTCCTGTGATCATGAATTGTCAGCATCATTACTCCAGTCTTCAGTGTCACATGATCCTTCAGAAATCATAATCATATCCTGATTTGCTGTTCAAGAAATATTTCTGATTTCTGTTGAAAACAGTTGTGTTGATTAATCTTTTGAACCATTATAAATGTCTTTAGAGTTATTTTTTATTAATTTAATGCAGTCTCACCGACCCAACATTTTGGATAGTCATGTATACTGATTCATATACAATTTAAATTTATTTGATATATTCTTGATATTAAAATGCATCCTCCAGTAATAAAAAGCAGCATGCAGAATGTAATATTTGGGTGAACCCAACAAGCATTTCTGCCGACTCCTCAAAGTGAATGTGAAACCCAGGATTGTGCTTGACATGAAATCCTGCTCTTACCCAGCAGCGCCGGGATGCTGATGATTACGACAGCGATGGCTGTGACGTTCATCTTCGTTGTTGGGTCTTTGCAGTTTGGAGAAACATCACAGTCGCACACATGCAGCGAGAGGGTCTGGACTGAAGACTGGCCGTGGCTGTCAGAGATATTAAGGGTGAGTTGATGATCGCCCGCATGTACGCCGCTCTCTTTGATCAGCTTCACAGATGTACCTGAGAGACAAAAACAAAACAGAAAATAGAATTACAGTGGAAACAGGTACTCTTAGTTTGCTATTAAAGTGTTAAAAAAAGATGATTTTCTTTATTACCATAGTCAGACTGAAGCCTCCATTTCCCCTGGACGTCTCCAGTCAGCTCGTAGTGTAATGTTGGGCTGTACAGGGCTGTAATGCTCGTCGTTTCCTCAGACAGACACATGGCCAGTTTGTTGGTCTCCAGCACTGGTCCAGACTTCATTCTCTCCATTACAGCCACTTGTTTCATCTTCTTCAGCACTGAGAAGTCACTAGCATCTTTCTGAATAAACTGTGATTGGAAATGACATTAATGTGCATCTGGATTTCCTCTAGTGTTCAACATCAGTCTCAACTCAGTGATAGAGGTATATAACCCTCATCAAAAACAATTCAAGCATAACTCGACTGAAATAGCAACGACTGAAAGCTCTGAAGACGGAAACAAGTTAACACTTCACTTACTGTTTTCTTAGTGAACTCTGATGGATGGCCGTGTTTGTCCATGATATTCAGTATCACCGTGCTTGTGCTGGAGAGCTGCATCTTCTCCCCATGATCCTTTGCTTCAACCAGAATAATGTATTTTTGGGCCTCCTGCATTGAAAAAGAAACAGCAAAGTTGAATATCTGAACTATATGGTGATCTTTGTCCTTTTGATTGAAAAAGCTAGAAAGCATGCATAACTCCTAATGCAAACTAATACTAAATGAGATTGGGGTTTATGCTAAGATGTGGTAATAGTTTTAATACAGAGTTAGATGAGCGCAAAGGTTTGACTGGGTAGTGTACCTGCTTGGTGAAGAGAAATGTCCACTAAGTGGCGCTAAAACACAAGTTAAATACGTAAACCCTGGCACGTTTTTATTATGTAGGCATTGGTACATATCGCTGTGTTTTTATTATGTTGCTACAGGTACGTATTGCAGTGGTTCAGAATTCAAATCCGGGTCTGTCCCTAAACAGTTTTTGTTCTATCGTGCCCTACAAGACCAACCCAACCCTAAACCTTCCTGATAGTGTTAACAAATGCAAAACTGATATAAAAATGTATCTGTTGATGCAACCTTGACATTTCAACTTCCTTATATGCGATTGAAACTTTGTCAAACCGTAGTTACACAGGATTTGAACCGGAGCTCCTCGCCTCCTAAATACGTCTCCGTACTCCGTGAGCTACCGAACAAACTTACTGTCCATGAAAACCATAGATACGAGGCTGATATGGGATGCTAACATTCAAAAGTCTGTTTTCATTCCCAGCTTTTAATATTGTTTTGAAGTCTCAAGATATTCTTCAAGTTTGTGTGAAAATTACGCTTTATTAATCAAAACTCTGTAAATTTGTGTGAAAAAACATAAAAGATGTCTGAGTTTTACTGCCTCTAGTGTTTATTTCTTTGGAAACTGCAGTAATTGTAGTTATTGGTACGTATTTGGTGTCTCGCTAGTGCTCCAGGTACATATGCTATGAAACCAGGTAGGTATAACCATAAAAATGAAAAAGTTATATATTTTCCTTGAATAAGTGTACATATCCTAATAATTTTTTTAAAAAAGCTTTTTAATATATATTTTAAGATAAAAATTTTTTTCACATACCTGTATAGTGAAATATTTATCATAAATATTATGACATTTATTGATCTTGACACAGTCACTACGGTCTTTAGAGGCCTTTTATTTTATTGTAGATCTTTTATTTTTTGTGTGTTTTTATGATGTTTTTCAAATAACGATTACCAGTGAAACAGTTTTGTTAAAGAAAATCAATAAAATAATAATTATTACAAATTAATAAAATGGCAAAAAAGAAGAAACCTACCTATAATTAATTAATTGTATCACTTTGAATATTTTGTTTACTTTTTTTGAAAAAAATATATATCTGAATGATCTTAAAAATCCAAATTGTAATATTGAAATAATAACATGCTCATCACACAATATGTCCTATTCTAATTTATGTGTGAATGTGTGTGTTTTAAATAAATTAATAACAATGCCTTTGTCCCATATACAAGACTAATAACACTATTTATTTGTTGATGGATGGATGGATAAATGGACGTTGAAAAAGTTCAGGAATTATAATGTTAAATAATAAATTCTATCTGCAGTATAAAACTGACAAAACTGTGTGTATGTTACCTCATAATCAAGGTATCCCTTGAAAGATATGGTCCCTGTCTGCTCTCCTCTTCTTTGCTGAATGAAGAAGTCTGCACTGGAGGCCGAGGGAGACACTGAGACGATTCTCAGCGTGGACTGAGCGTTCGCTGTGCCAGGCTGGTCGTTGTCGGTTGCCAGCACTGTGACCAGAGGCTTACCTTTGGGTAAAACAATACAAAGAAGATCGGGTGAAATGTTGCTCTTTCACCTGGAAACCAGCCGGTTTAAACCAGTTTTGTGTAATTAAGTCATACCTTGTTGTGTTGATTCATCTACAGTGATGTCATACACATCCCGATTAAAAACAGGAGTGTGGTCGTTAACATCCAGAATATCGATATCCACAGCAACTATTGTGTGTTTTTTAGAAAGAGTGATCTGCAAGTCAACA
This sequence comes from Ptychobarbus kaznakovi, assembly GCA_027422405.1. Lineage (NCBI taxonomy): Eukaryota > Metazoa > Chordata > Actinopteri > Cypriniformes > Cyprinidae > Ptychobarbus > Ptychobarbus kaznakovi. Next base: position 20,754,950 of record CM049794.1, read on the forward strand.
AAACAACAGTCAGTATTAACTACTAAAAACACTCACTTAACTTCGTCACTAGGACTTACTCTCAGTTTCTGGTACTCCTCATAGTCAACTTTTCCATGAGCGTAAACTGATCCGTTTCTGTCCACAGAGAGAAGTCCTTTGGGATCTTTGTCGAGGCCCTGTCCATGAATGGAGTACTCTTCGATAACTTTCTTCTCAATGTTTAACTAAAGAATGGAAACATTCAAAATGATTAATTTGGTTGAGAACAAACTCAGAATTCTGTGCTCACACAAAGACTTATATTGCTTATAATGTAATCAGTTGATATTCTGCTGTAAAGTGGCATATTAAAGGTTTCAGTATAACCTACATCTCCCAGTTTATATGGGAAAGGACCAGTGTGCTCCTCTTCCATGGTCAGTGAATCCACAATCCAGGCTCGCTTTTTGCGTATGTTGAGTTTTGACGGGGTTGAACTCTGAATCCAGACACTCTGTAAAATAAAGGATTACACAAAACATTGCAATTTATTAATTATAAACTCAATAGTCTGTTCAATTTCAAGTTCTTACCTGTTAGCTATCATGTTTTGGATGATATAATGCAATGGTAACACTTTATTTTAAAGACCAATTCTCACTATTAACTAGCATGCATATTAATAGCATATTGGATGTTTACTACTTATAAAGCGCATATTAATGCCTTATTCTGCATGACTGTATTGTAGATCCCTTTATCCTATACTCCAAACCTAAACTTAACAACTACCTTACAAACTATTAATAAGCAGCAAGGAATTTATTGAGGCAAAAGTCATAGTTAATAGTTGATAGTGAGAATTGGTCCCCACACTAAAGTGCAATCAATGTAACTTGTACCCAATAATAAGGTTGTTTTACAGTATTTGAATGTGAATTGTCTGAAAACTTTTTTGACAGGTACATTTTGCATCATTCCATTGGGCTTTGTATAAATTCAACATCTGCCACTATTTATTATTTCCAGTTTATACAAATTATCAGCATCTGCACGTTTAATGACCTTAAATATCCAATTTTGGAATCTGAATGGGGACATCACTGCTTTTAATGCCCTACAAAATATGCAAATTCTGCATTTTTAATTTTCTTATTATAGTTGTTTCCTCATACCAAAAAATAAATAAAGATTTACATTACTATCCTTGTGGGGACATTTGGTCCCCAGGACGTGATAAATACCAGCTCGCACTACGCATACGCACACACAAAGAAACATATTTACACTTTTATTTTACACTCTCCTGCAACTAATAGTATATAACCAAAATATGCACTAAACCAAACCCAAACCAAACCCAAATCCTTAGAATTCTCAGAAAGTACATGATATTGATTAATATTGCTCAGTACTTGTAATTGTATAATTGCACTGTAAGAAGGACACCTTAAAATAATGTACAGCAACATTTTTATGAAATTGAAAACTGTAATATTAAACTGATAAAAATAAATAAATAAAATAAATTCTGTTACTTACTGCAACAAGGAAAACAATCACAACAGTCTTCATTTTAAGCAGTGAGAGGGATCGGTCGCTCATATTCAGGATCTTGCTTTAGCTGTGGTTTAAAGTGCATGTGAAGCAAGCTGTGTTGCTCTTTAAATAGAGTCGAAGGAGGATGATTTGACCAAATTTCTCTGGAAACCCACTGGATCGGATTAATTTTTAACAGCACCCTATTGTTGATGGGCTTTCTAAGGAACGATGCATGAAGGAGTCTGGCAAGAGTCCATACATTCTTAAACAACAGGAAACACGAAGTATGAGAGGCTATAAAACAGGTTCTGGTTTCAAGTAAATCGAAAACAACATATTTCAAATGTTAAAACGAATGATATGCATGAACTTGTACACAGATTCAAACTAGATAGGCCTTCAAAGAGTGTTTACTGTTGTATTCTATAGAATGAGTTCAGCTTGTTTCCCTATAGCATAACTAGGTCAGATATTTTATGAACCCATTTATATCCTTCCAAGCAAACAAACTCCATTCCTGACTAAACACAACATACAGCATGAAATTTGCACTCTCAGTAAATAATGTTTGTAAAACAGATGTACTGTAAATACGTCATATGAACATACACAGTGTAGGGCTCTCCATGTGTAATGTGTTTTAATGTAGCTCTGTTGACCACTGATTTTCATGTTTTAAGGTAAGCAGGTATCAGCATTTCCAGAGCTATAGTTTTAAAATCATCATATTCTGTGATCTGCAAGGAGGATTTTATTTGAATTGTGCCCAGTGGAAAACAAATGCAAATGTCATTGTATTTTTAATATGTTAAATCAAACAACAACATACAACTAAGATAACGCCAGCATTTGGACTTTTGTGATCCGCTATCGTTTTCTAAACATAGTGTCAGATCAGAGGTCTTCTGTGAAAAGAAAATGGCATTTACATTAGTCAACGGAGAGGATCAAATGATCAGATGTCTTTGACTTTTTCAAAAGACTTTGAAGTGCACTTCATTGTTTCATTGAAGAGTCTTGATTGTACAACATAAATACGCATAGGTCACACCAAACATATTTTGTTACAACAAATCAATGAATCAAAAATTATTATTCAATCAAGTGTATGCTCTCACCACACACCAGCTACAGGTGGAGAAGAGAGAGAGACGTAGAGCCAATCAAGTGTATACGCTCACCACACACCAGCTACAGGTGGAGAGGAGAGAGAGTCATAGAGCCAATCAAGTGTATGCACTCACCACACACCGGCTACAGGTGGAGAGGAGAGAGAGACATAGAGCCAATCAAGTGTATGCTCTCACCACACACCAGCTACAGGTGGAGAGGAGAGAGAGTCATAGAGCCAATCAAGTGTATGCGCTCACCACACACCAGCTACAGGTGGAGAGGAGAGAGAGACATAGAGCCAATCAAGTGTATGCACTCACCACACACCGGCTACAGGTGGAGAGGAGAGAGAGACATAGAGCCAATCAAGTGTATGCGCTCACCACACACCAGCTACAGGTGGAGAGGAGTGAGAGTCATAGAGTCATTCAAGTGTATGCGCTCACCACACACCAGCTACAGGTGGAGAGGAGAGAGAGACATAGTGTAGCCAACACACCAGCTCAGGTGGAGTGTATGTGTATGCGCTCACCACACACCAGCTACAGGTGGAGAGCAGAAAGAGAGTCATAGAGCCAATCAAGTATATGCGCTCACCACACACCAGCTACAGGTGGAGAGGAGAGAGAGTCATAGAGACAATCAAGTGTATGTGCTCACCACACACCAGCTACAGTGGAGAGCAGAGAAGTCATAGAGACCACACACCAGCTACAGGTGGAGAGCAGAGAGAGTCAGAGTCATAGCGCTCAGTACAATCAAGAGCCAATCAAGTATGCTCTCACCACACACCAGCTACAGGTGGAGAGCAGAGAGAGACATAGAGACAATCAAGTGTATGCACTCACCACACACCAGCTACAGGTGGAGAGGAGAGAGAGTCATAGAGCCAATCAAGTGTATGCTTAAGTGTATTATAGTATTAAGTGTATTATAGTAACTCACCACACACCAGCTACAGGTGGAGAGGAGAGAGAGACATAGAGTCAATCAAGTGTATGCGCTCACCACACACCAGCTACAGGTGGAGAGCAGAGAGAGTCATAGAGCCAATCAAGTGTATGCGTTCACCACACACCAGCTACAGGTGGACGAGAGAGCGGATATATCAACAAACATCCTGACGCTGCATGTATTATCGCGGGGGACTTTAACAAAGCCAATCAAGAAGGTCATGCCGAACTTTCATCAGCATATATCCTGTCACCAGAGACGGAATACACTCGATCATTGCTACAGCTCAAAAATGTACAAAGCCCACTCACTGCCGGCTTTTGGAAAATCGGACCATGCCGCCATTTTCACACCAGAATACAAACAACGTATAGTTCAGGCTCAGAGGGAAGTGACGCGCTGGTCCTCCCACTCTGAAGCTACTCTACAGGCGTCTCTTGATGAGAGGGACATGTTCCGGCGAGTTCATCTGACGTCAGCGAATCACGGATGTAGCATTAAGCTTTGTCAACATGCTAACCGAACAGGCCACTGAAACGGAACAATAGAGACTTTCTCAAATCAGAAACCGTGGGTGGACAGAACAATCAAGTGTGATGCTGAAGTGATCTGGTTACCATCGCACTGCCGCATACAACGCCGGTATTTTGCCAGGAAGGACATGAGTGAGTACAAGGCATCAAGTGCTATCGCTCAGACGGGCAGTCAGAGCCGCTAAACGCCGGTACAAGGAGAAATTGAGTCACATTTCCAGCTAATGCTCTCGACGCATGTGGCAGGGACAGAAGACCATCTGTTCCTCTGGAAACAACTCCTCTGCAGAGGTGAGAGCAGATCCGTTGCTGGCCGAAGAGCTAAACACCTTCTACGGCCGCTTTGAATGCAAGTGTCTGTCTATCAGCGTGTCACAGCACAGAGCACGTTCATGTTATCACCGTGTCGGAGGACGAGGTTTGGAGGGAACTAAGGAGAGAGTCATAGGAAAGCAGCAGGACCTGATGGGATTACTGGCCGCGTTCTGAGGTCCTGTGCTGATCAGCTTGCTGGGTTGCTTACATCCACCCTCGCTACCTCTGTTGTTCCCACATCCTTTAAAAAATCTGTTATAATCCCTGTGCCTAAGAACAGTAAACCCTCTTGCCTGAATGACTATCGTCCAGTTGCCCTCACATCGACAGTCATGAAGGTTTTTGAGAGACTTCTAAGAAACACATTTGCTCCTCCATCCCTGCTACTTTGGACCCTCTTCAGTTTGCCTATCGGCCAAATAGATCAATGATGATGCCATCTCTCAGGTCCTGCACTCGTCCCTCACACACATTGACAGCAAAAATGGCAACTATGTAAGGCTGCTTTTCATTGACTATAAATCCGCTTTTAATACTATAGTCCCCACCAAGCTGGCTGTTAGACCTCGGCATAACATCTTCACTTTGAGGATTCAAGACTTCCTCACCGCCAGACCACAAGTGTATCGCGTTCACCTCCACTCCACACCAGCTGAACGTAGGAGCCCCAGGGCTGTGTCCTGAGCCACTCTCTTTATCACGACTGCGTGTCCTCTCACAGCTCCACTTCTATCATTAAATTTGCTGATGATACTGTGGTTCTGGGCCTCATTAACAACAATGATGAGGCCGCTACTTGGATGAGGTAGAGAGACTCACATCATGGTGCCAGGTCAACTGTCTCTCTCTGAACGTGAGCAAAACTAAAGAGTGATTGTAGACTTCAGGAAGAGACAGCAGCGGCCCTACACTCCTCTTATGATCAGTGGGACCCCTGTGGAGAGGGTCATAGAGCAGCTTCAAGTACCTCGGTGTAAACATCGCTCCGAGGACCTGACATGGACTACACACATTCAGACTCAGGTTAAGAAAGAGGCAAAGACTGTACCATCTGCGACAGCTGAGGAAATTCAGGGTATGCGCTCACCAGCAATCCTGAAAACTTTCTATTCAGGGGCCATAGAAAGTGTACTGACTCAGTGCCAATCAGTGTGGTATAGTAACGCCACAAACCAGGACTGCAAAGCTCTACAGGTGGAGAGTCGTGCGCTTAGCTGAGCGCATAGAACAATCAGGTCTGCTCTCCTCTCTCTGCAGGACATCTACCTCAAACGCTACAGTGGAAAAGAGAGCTGCTAAAATCCAATCAAGGACTGGTAACCATTTTTTCTGTTTACTGCCATCTGGCAAGCGCTTCAAGAGCATGATGGCAAAAACTGAGGCCAGACTGAGGAGGAGCTTCTTCCCTCAGGCCATCAGGCTCCGGGGTTACACAAACTCAGTCTCATAATCATTCATAACATTCATAACATTTACAAGACTCATTATTAACTGTAAAAAACATTCATATTCTCATCATCCGTATTGCTGCTAGTGTACATACCCGGTTCAACCCGTTTGCACATCCCTCTCATCCCTCTTGTTCATATTACTATTTATTAAGTCCCAGTATACTGTTTTACACATCTTATTGTTTTTGCACAGTTGTGCACCCCCTGCTGGTCTATTGCACATTTTACTCTTTATTTCACCTATATCCAGCAGCTCTTGTGTTGTGTAACTTTGATTTAATTGTAATTTTTATTCTTTGTACTGTCCATTGAGCGGACCTGATTTGATTTACTCCCATCCAGGTACTGACCAGGCTTAACGCTACTTAGCTTCAGTGGGCAACCGGTCTTGGGATGCAGGGTGACATGGCTGTGGCTATAATGAATGAAGTAATAATGAATGAAAGAAGGAAGAAATATGTCTCATAAGTATAGCTTACAGTTCACTTGTTGAAAACAGTTGTCTTAAAATAACATAATAAAGTTTGGCAATGCTGACACTAGTCATAACGGTAAAACTTTAGAACAGGGAACACATAAAATAATGCAGTCCGGAGTAGCACAGTGCTCATTCAACTATGACTTTTGTGGCCCATTTGATCTCTTCTGGAAAGCTGCGGGCGGCATAATAGCTAAAAGCGGACATATATGCCACTAGTCTGGTAAAACTTTAGAACAGGGAACACTTATTCCCTATTAACTATGACTTTTCCCTAAAAAAACTCCTAATGTGCTGCTTATTAATAGCTAGTAAGGCAGTTGTTAAGTTCAGGTATTGGCTAGGATTAGGGATGTAGAATAAGCCATTAAATATGTGCTTAGTTACCATTAATAAATGGCTAATATTCTAGTAATATGCATGCTAATAAGCAACTAGTTAAGATATCTCAAAATAAAGTGTTAATCAAACAGAGTAGTAATTAGTAAACATATACACTGGTAACATAAACATTGTTTTGTGAATCTAGTCAGTGCACAACACATATATGGAAGCTTGATTTTGCCACTGTAGAAAAAAGTTAACACATTTAAGGTAAGATTTTAAGGACCAATTTTCATTATTAACTAGCATGCGTATTACTACCCAAATATACCCAAACCTTACTAACTATAAATAAGCAGCAAATTAGTAGTTTATTGAGGCAATAGTCATAGTTAATTAGTTAATAGTGAGAATTGGGAGAATTGGACCTTAGAATAAAGTGCGACCAGTCAGAGTCCTTATCTGGCTCGTATTTTATTCAGTTCTTATCTTATTCTAATTATCTGGTTGATGGATTAGACTACTTTTGAGCCCCTTCTGTTCCACAAAGAAACATTCACACTGCCCCAATTTCAAATCAGCTCAGAAACAGACTAAAATTCCAAGTGAGCAAGTGAGGATTTCAGTGATTGCGTACACTTGCATTTCCTGCAGCTCACATGAAATCACTTGATGACTTGGCATTAAGATATGGAGGTTTTTTTCCAGTGATTGCGTACACTTGCATTTCCTGCAGCTCACATGAAATCACTTGATGACTTGGCATTAAGATATGGAGTTTTTTTGGATAATTTTTATCAAATCAAATCAAATCACTTTTATTGTCACATCACCACAGCACAAGTGCCTTGGTGAGTGAAATTCTTACGAGCGTGCTCCAGACAGTGCAAAAAAACAAAACAATTTACATACGGACAGTACATATTTACAGACTGTACAGAGGACAATGTGCAAAAACACATGTGCAAAATGTGAAGACAATGTGCAAAATACACATACATATACTCAGTACACACAGTGTACTATAAAGACATACTTAGATACCAATACACATTATAACTAGTTTTATAAAACTACATTTTATAAAATGTAGTTTATAAAACTACATTTTAACTAGTTACCTAGAAAATAGATCAGCATTTTTTCACATGCCTTTTGTTTACTATGAGAAATAAAACTTTTTCCTCCTTGCTTATTTCCCTTCCTTGTAATTGTCTTTGATTGCATTAATTGCAATGATTCATGTCATTTATTGCATTTACAAGTATGTTTGCTGTAAGTGAGAAGCTTATCTCATCTTATCTTCGTTTATCTACCTTTGAATACAGGTAGTGACTGAATACAGTATGATGCCATTCTGTACATGCATAAGTCAAGCATGTGATCAGCTAGAGACAATAAAGAAGGAAAATCTGACCGAGCCCACAAGCCACGCCTCCAGCACTTATTACTAAAAAAATATTAATTTTAGCATAAATATATAGATATATCGCATATTGTAATAATACATACTGTTGTCCTGTAAAAAAAAAAACAGCATTTAATAATCATACAAATATAATTTTATATATTATAATAAAGTACTATAATATATTATAGTAAAACATATAGAATTGTTATTATTATTAAAGTACCTGCCAAGCGTTTGGAAACATTACTTTTTTTAAAGGAATATCTTCTGCTCATCAACGTGATGAATTTATTTGATCAAAATGAAGTAAAAAAACAGCAATATTGTAAAATATTATCACAATTTTAATATATTATAAAATGTAATGTTATTCCTGTGATGCAAAGCAGAATTTTTTTTCATCATTACTCCAGTTTTCAGTGTCACGTCACTTTGTGACATTGTCACATTTAGAATTCATTACAATTTATTTGACTCTCAAGAAACTTTCTGATTATTATCAATGTTGAAAACAATTTTACTGCTTCATATTTTGTGTGGAAATGGTAATTAACTTTTGTTTCAGGATGTTTTTTGCTAAATATACAGTTTAATGAACAGCATTTATTTGAATGTATCAAATATATTAATACATTTGTTATGCATTTATTAAATATAAATAATTGTCTTCACTCACTTTTTATCACTTTATTGCATGATGAATACAATTATTAATTCCTCTCTCTTTTAATTTTTTTTGAGTGGTATCATTGTTTACACAAAAATATTAAGCAGCAAAGGTTTTTTTTAACATTGATACTAACGAGAAATGTTTCTTGAGCAGCAAATCAGCATATTAGAATGATTTCTTAAGGATTGTGAGACACTGAAACTAAACGTTTCTAATTGTAACACAGAGTCAGTGGCGTTGGGATCCATAAGCAGCTTTATTAGAGGTACAACGAGTCAGGCAGGCACAGATTTGGTAACAGCGTCAGGGATATCGTAGAACGGTTGAATCGTAAACGGAGAGAAGGCAAAGGGTCGAGGCAGGCGGCAGACAGGTGATAGAGTAAACGCAAGGCAGGCGGGGTCAAGGGCAGGAGGCAGACAGGTGATAGAGTAAACGCAAGGCAGGCGGGGTCAAGGGCAGGAGGCAGACAGTCAGAGTGGGTAAACAGATCAGGTAGGCAACAGGTAATCGAAACAGGATAACGCTTGGAAATGTCAGCTGGGCAGAACAAGACTTCGCACTGATGCGTGAGAGAGCTCAGCTTAAGTAGCCCAGCTAATGACTGACACCTGTACGGGTGATCAGTCCCAGGCACGGGGTTTGTGGGAATTGAAGTCCGGATGAACTGGTTAGTACTCGGGTGAGAGATCCCTCTGGTGGTGCTCGGAGGGAGCCACAGAGGCTTGATTCGTGACACTAATGAGGAATGTTGCGTTCCCAAATGCGAAAAAACGAAAATCCGTATCCGAAAAATCACATCCCTGATAAGTGTCAAATGAAATTCTGACTTGTTGTATTGTTCAGTGCCCGGGGAACAATTGGGGGTTTGGTTCATTGCTCAAATCATGGTACGGACACTATTGCAAAAGTCCATGAAACAGGTAGATTTTCCTGTGTACTTTTAATAGATTTATCCTCTATTGATCTTGATTAGATATAATCTATCTAATCTTAAAATACATTTTATACACCATCATTTTTGTTTCTATAACGTGTGAATATATCCCCTATCCCATTCTGCAACAAAAACAATCAGGGCGCCTTGTTATCACAAGTTTTATTTTGATTTCCCGAGTCCGCTATTAGCTTATAGCCTGCCCGTTAGCATCGCGGCTGCCGCTAACACCGCTAATACCCTATTTACACACATTTACCATTGTTTCACTATTACTTGGTTTAATGGCGGATTTGTGTCTACCTTTGAGTGCAGGTGAGGACACTTTCGAGCTGCATTCGGTGCAGCTGGAGCTGGAGGCCGTGGAAAGACAGATCCGCGAGCTGCTGGGGAAGCAGGCCCAGCTGAGGGAGCGGAGAGCAACGCTGGAAACATCCCGGGCTGATGCCCACAAGTCTGGGGTAAGTATGCAGTGCGCTGCTAACACTCCCACCACCTCTACTCCGTGTGTTTCTCTGCACAGGCCCCATGTACCCAGGACACGGTCTTCCCAGATGTCCTCCACTCCGTTGCTGTGAAACCACGGACCCTGGGTGCAGCAGCGGAATATGCGATCCAGGCCCTGGGCGACAACCTCTCCCCCTCCGCCGCCTCCGGTCTTTTTAAATCTCCACCCACAACCGCTTCGCTCCTCTCTGCGAGACAGAATGCGATGCTGTGATCGTCGGAGACTCCATCGTTTGGCACGTCCGTGCTACGGAACATGTTAACTGTTTCTGATGCAGAAAAGTTAGTTCATGCATTCATGACCTCTAGACTGGACTATTGTAATGCACTGCTAGGTGGTTGTCCTGCATCATCAATAAACAAGCTACAGATAGTACAAAATGCTGCGGCTAGAGGCCTTACCAGGTCAAGAAAATATTATCATATTACTCCAATTTTACAGTCTCTGCACTGGCTACCTATTAAGTTCTGTATCAGTTACAAAATACTATTACTTGCCTATAAGGCCCTAAATGATTTAGCTCCTGCGTACCTAACTAATCTTCTATCACGCTACAATCCAACCCGCTCCCTAAGGTCGCAAAACTCTGGACTCTTGGTAGTACCTAGAATTGCAAAATCCACTAAAGGAGGTAGAACTTTTTCATATTTGGCTCCCAAACTCTGGAATAGCCTTCCTGATAACTTTCGGGGTTCAGACACACTCTCTCTATTTAAATCTAGATTAAAGACACATCTCTTTAGCCAAGCATTCATATAATGCTTCTCACAATCTTGTACTGCCAGTATATCTGATCAAACGCACATTATTATGCTTTAGCTTGGGTTGAACATATCATTTTTGCTTGGATGGAACAACAGCTATGCTAATTATGTCTCTATTTGTTTCTATGTTTCTGCCACGGGATTAACATCCCATGGTAGCTAGGAATTACACAAGCTTCAGTCTGGATCCAACCCTTAAATGATCTGAGATGACCAAACACATGAAAAGAGATGATGCCAAACCCTCGGAGGACCTCAGAGGAAGCCAACCATCAGACAATAGACCGAATGAGTTACATATATTAATATTGTACAATATATAAATCTATTGTAGAGACTTAATTTCCTGTAAAGCTTCTTTGCAACGATTGAATCGTAAAAAACGCTATACAAATAATCTTGAATTGAATACTGTCTCAGGCAGCTTTCTATTCTATTCCTTTGCTGACTCCTCATATAAGAATGTTGCATGCCGGAATGAATGAAGTTCCAGGTTTGCAAAGCTTTAGGGGTTCATTTAATCGTTTTCGTTTTCTCAGCCTACATCCCAGAAGTGCTTATTCACAGCACACACTAGACTCTGTATACATTCACTGACATCACAAACAGTTATTGTTCTGTTTCTAATCTTCGCTTGAACCCTTCTTCTGCTAGAGCCCTCTAGAGTTGCCTACTTCAGCTTTAAAATCACATTTTAAGCTGCGTTCACACTAGCAGCGACTGCATGTCGCCAGGGGCTGGCGATGATGCTGCTAGTGGGCGTTCTCACTACTGGTTGCCTTGACAGCGAATTCAGAGTTTTGCAGTGAACCACGTTTTGTCGTTGTTGTAGGTTACATGAGTCCTGGTAGGAATGCACATATCCTCACAGAAATCAGGATATGAAATCAGGACCACATTGACAGGAATGCACATATCCTCACATGGTGCATTATCCTGCTGGAAGTAGCATCAGAAGATGGGTACACTGTAGTCACTTGGGATGGACATGGTCAGCAACAATACTCAGGTAGGCTGTGGCGTTTAAACGTTGCTCAATTGGTACTAAGGGGACCAAAGTGTGCCAATAAAATATCCCCACACCATTACACCACCACCACCAGCCTGAACCGTTGAGACAAGGCAGGATGGATCCATGCTTTCATGTTCTTTATGCCAAATTCTGACCCGTCATCTGAATGTCGCAGCAGAAATCGAGACTCATCAGACCAGGCAACGTTTTTCCAATCTTCTGTTGTCCAATTTTGGTGAGCCTGTGTGAATTGTAGCCTCCGTTCCCCGTTCTTAGCTGACAGGAGCGGCACCCGGTGTGGTCTTCTGCTGCTGTAGCCCATCTGCTTCAGGGTTCGAAGTGTTGTGCGTTCAGAGATGGTATTCTGCATATCTTGGTTGTAACGAGTGATTATTTAAGTTACTGTTGCCTTTCTATCATCTCTAACCAGTCGGCCCATTCTCCTCTGACCTCTGACATCAACAAGACATTTTCGTCCACACAACTGCCGCTCACTGGATATTTTCTCTTTTTCGGACCATTCTCTGTAAACCCTAGAGATGGTTGTGTGTGAAAATCTCAGTAGATCAGCAGTTTTTAAAATACTCAGACCAGCGCGTCTGGCACCAACAACCATTCCACGTTCAAAGTCACTTAAATCCCTTTCTTCCCCATTCTGATGCTCGGTTTGAACTTCAGCAATTCGTCTTCACCACATCTAGATGCATAAATACATTGAGTTGCTGCCATGTGTTTGGCTGATTAGCAATTTGTGTTACCAAGCAATTGAACAGGTGTACCTAATAAAGTGACCATTGAGTGTATATATATATTGTATATACTGTATATATATATATATATATATATACAGTCCCCTCCATAAGTATTGGAACAGTAAAGACAAAATTGCTCTGTTGGCTGTGGAGTCAAGACATTTGCAAATATGATTAAAAGATGAATATGAGACAAAAGAATGTCACATTTTATTATTAGCCGTTTCTACACATACATGTTTTACCAAATAAAAAGAACAGCACTTTTAGAGTTCATCCCACTCATTGATGTGAGCATAAGTATTGGGACAGTTTAACATAAGGCAGATATTTAAGGCAGAATAGTAAAAGCTATTATTTATTTGCAGATCCCTTGCGCACAATCACAGCAGTGAGTCTGTGACACATATAGACATCACCAGACTCTTGGTCTCATCCTTTGAAATACTTGTCCCAGCCTTTAATGCAGCCAATTCCAATTGTTGCTTGTTTTGGGGAGTTTCTGCCTTTACTCTCCTCTTCAGCTGGTGAAATTCATATTAAATCGGATTTAAATCTGGAGATTGACTTGGGCAATCAAAGACTTCCCGTTTCGTTGCCCTTATAAATTAATTGACTGAACTGGCAGGCTGTTTTGGGTCATTGTCCTGATGCAAAATGAAGCACTTAATGCAGCCCTGGTGTCTTAAAGGTTTTGTACTGCCAGGGGGAGTCTTACTTGCTTGCCTTTTCAATCAGAAGCTGAAAGCGATAAGGTACACTACACCACTGCACTGGATGCATTACACCACCATCTTGTGGAAAACACCTAACCACACACATTTTTTGCATTCCACTAATATTTAAATGTGAGCTAGCTAGACAGACTTGATTGACTATTTGCAGCATCTCACGCATGACATAAAACGTGGCGCTCAAGTTCCTTCCATTTCTCGCGTCTTACTCTTTTTTTCATGCAGAAATGCGTTCTGTGTCATCAGACCGTGTAAGAGACTAAAACACGGTAAAACCAGATTATTTAAATCAGATTAATAAATATGGTTAAGCGATAATCTACACAACTTTTTCACAACTTTTTTAACATGTTTTTATTCCTTACCACATGGCTTAATTTAGAGTAAATATAAATGTCAGTCCTTTATGTTTTAATTAGATTGTAAACCAGTTGATGAGTCGTGGCTGGCTGTAAACAACTGATTACTGATTTCCATTTCCTGTTAGAGAGTCTGTGCCCTTCTTTATCACGAGCCACGCACATTTCGTATCTCCCCTACTGTAGGCTACTGGAAACACAAGACATTCGGGTTTCGTCACATTCACTAGTGTCACCTGTTCAACACAAGAGGTCAGTCTAGCCTGATTGTTAACAGTAATAACCACCTCATATTATATGCTACCTATTTGTAATGCAATGCAGTTGTTCTTAACCAAGTGTATATTTTAAATAGCATTCATGTTTTACATATAACTTGAATATCATGAAAATACATATTGATAATAATCATGAAAATATCACCAACATGCAAAAGCCAGCAATATAATCCAAAAATGTAATGGAGAAAACTGTGATGTAACACACACACACACACACACACACACACACACACACACACACACACACACACACACACACACACACACACACACACACACACACACACACACACACACACACACACACACACACACACACACACACACACACACACACACACACACACACACACACACACACACACACACACACACACACACACACACACACACAGACTACTACTGTTTTATATATACATATACATAAATAAATATTATTACTCAACTCTAGCAACATCTTAATCCTATTCCTAAAATTATATGGGTTTTTACAATAAATAAATACAAATAAACATTTATAAAAAAATGCTTCTTTGAAATATTTTGAAAGTTAGACTTTTATTTTATGAATAATATATATATATATTTATACTACGAGGCCAAATGCTTGAATCTGATTGGCTGATGAACGTTCTGAGGTGTGCGCAATTATTTTAAGGGAAATGCACGGAAAACGTAGTTCCAGGCAGCTTTCTCGACCGCATTACAGTTCCGTATCACTTCGCCAAAATATTTCTGTTTTTTCAAAGGTCTTACAACAGCAAAATAACCAAAACCCACAACGACATTGGCCAAACAAACAAATACAGTAAAAAAAGGATAAAATCGACAGCTCTTGTCCTTGTTTTGCCACAAAATTACGTTTTATTATGTACGGAAAGCACATAGCCTTCTCTCTCCCGCTCTCGGTCTCTCCCTCACAGACACATATATTTTGCACACACCTTAACATAAGCGCTAATGTAGTTAGCACTATTCTGAAGATTTTATCAGTAACATAGTTTAAGAACTTAAAAACTACACGACTTCTCACAAGTGAGGTAACAGCAACGGGCGCTGTTCGTAAAGAAAATGAACTTAAAGTCTCATTGCTGCCGATCACTGACTCACAGAGGTAACGTAACATTAATCTCTCTCTCTCTCAGATCTCTGTCTCATTAACTGCATTAGTCTACTATCAACGGCTCAAGCGTCCGTTACGGTTTAAGATAACGTTTTGGAATTAGCAAGGGAGGTGTTGGATGAGATGCGGAAGAAATAATCCTACTGGCAGTAAACAGCTGATTACTTATTTTCATTTCCCGTTAGAGAGACAGTGTCCTGCTTTAACATTAGTCCATCCCATGAGTGTAAATTTAATCTAAACAGTTTAAATTTATTTAGAGCAATTTTTGAAAGGGACACAAATAATACAGCCAAAATTGTGCAATGGGGACTTTTTGTACTTGCCAATACTTTTTTGTACTGAAACATTATCTTATGTCCGTCAAAACTTAACATCATATTGAGCTAAACCCAACACAGTGGTAAATCTACAATATTGGTCTAATATGCATGTAATAAGCATGCAATTACATGGAGCCCTGCATGATGAGGGGCCCTCTCGATTTCTCCCAAGGGACCCCCTCCCGGAGATTTGCTTAGGGCCCCCCATACCGTAAACACGCCCCTGGCTGTGTTATTTGTAATGGGTTACTTACTATCCAACAAGCATTAAACAAGCTGCTGAACAAGCTAACATTATAATTGCTAAAATAGTGGATTTATGGGAAAATCATTTTTTGACATGACTGAGAATCATCCGTATTAAAGAGTAAAGAATAACTTAATCCGATGTTTAAAGTGAATAATAGCCTTGACAGCCTACTTACTGGAGAATCACAACTACTGAAGAACTTTGTTCTACTCGTGTGTGCATCAGTGAGGTAAAGGGGGGAAGCAGGCAGTGGATCAAACCACTGAGGCAAGGGAGGGGGACTCAAAACGCATAGCATTTGTATTGTTTTACTACTTATGCAATTATTTTAAGCATACATCATTATATTATTTACAATGCACAGAATGTTTTATAAAATTATATTTTTAGGGGGAAAATCCTCATATGTCCACATACGGCCACTCCAATTTCTTATCTCCGAATGTTGAATGCAGTGATAAGTGTCATGTCCCCTGTTAAACACAAGAGGGCAGTGTCGCCTGACTTTTATCAGTCAGTGACCTCCTCATGTCATGTAAACCTATTTGCAACGTGTAATATAGTTGTTTTAACCAAGTGTGTATTTTAAATAGCATGCATGTTTATAACTATCATGGATATCATGGAAAGTACATGTTGATAACTGTCACGAAAATTTCACCACCATTCAACAGCCAACAATAAAATACAGCAATATAGTGAAAAGAACTGAGTTGTAAAAGACACATACACTTTGTTATATATAACTATAAACACAGCTATAACTTCTCCTTACCCTATTTGTAACATAAAACTTTATACATCTTTGCAACAACAACAATAATACTTATAATACTAATAGTAATACTATTAATATTATTAGTAATATTATTAGTATTACTAATAGTAATACTAATAATATTACTAATAATATAATACAGTACAGATATTCCCCAATGGCTCAACTCTCATGCTGTGCCACGTATATTATTTAAAAAATTTAAACATTTTATTTTAAACAGTTTTTAATCATTTTCCATTTTATAATGTACTACAGGCGATTTATTATAATCCCAGTTGATAGGAAACATTACAGATGTTCATTACAGCTGTTCTTAATGAAACGGTACTACAAAGGCTCAGTTTTTGCCTCTTTCACACTGTCATTATTTTCCCAAAATATTACAACACACCCCATGGCTTTAGGGTAGAATGTAGCAATGGAACATTTCTCAACATAAATTTTTTAAACGGTTTTATTGTCTTACAATGACTCATGTTGTTTGGAGACAGACCTCGTGTAACCTTCTGAGAAAATATGCGGGATCTAAAACTCCCATTGATGGATTAGCATCCCAGACAGCAACATAGTGTTGACCCAGATCCGGCCCACATCTGGCCCGTGTGAAATCCATGCAGGCCATATGTGGGCCGGATATGGACCAACACTATGTTGCTGTCTGGGAAGATTACAATTATCAGGTCTCACACAGTGTACAATGATACTGAAACATGTTATGAACTATTAGTCTTCATGTAAACCCTCATATAAATCTAAACTCATGTAAAATCTAATTGAGCTCTATTAACCTGTGAATGTATCTAAAAGGTGGTTAACCTTTTGTCCTTAACATAAATACGTTAGTAAATAATAAATATACAATATAAATAAAAACTAAATAAAAAAAATGAAGATATGACTAATGATAAAAATATTTGATGTAAATAATTGATATATTTATATATATATATATATATATATATATATATATATATATATATATATATATATAAGCATGCTAATGCAAATTATAATGAAAATTTTCATTTAAAATTTCATTTTAACATCTGACACTAAAAACAAGTTATCTTGTTAGGTTGCAAGTTATTTTATTCATGTTTATTATATTTTTTTTACATGTGCAAAATAAGAATACTGAATTATTTTAGCAAGTAGTCATGTTGTTTTAAGATATGACAGTTTGTGCATGTCTGTTGGTGGCACAGAATCTTTATGACACTCATCAATCAAATTTTTGACACAAAGTTGACTATGGTCTCTCTCTCCATATGGTTTGAGTGCATCCTAAAGAGGACAGGTTTGGCACAATAAAGTCCTTTATATTTTTTTAAAGTAGATGTCTTTACAGAGCATATCATTTTATGGAAAGAGGAACAATAAATATAAGCATCTCAAGAATTTTTTATTTTTTTTTCCAAAGCCGAATATCTTTTCTTTTCCAGGCAGTAAATAATTTTGTCAGAATCCTCATCACGACTTGGTGCATGCGAAGTTAAATGGTAAACAGAGTAAAAATAATTTATTGAATAAGTGAATGGAGTAAAAAGGTGAAATATGTGAGATTACTAAGAAAACGTGTTACTCGTACTTTAAAAAAAAAATTAATCACAATTTACCCCCAAAATTCATATAATAAATAAACTATTGAAATACAAATTTTTTATTATTTACAAAAATATTATATTTTATGTGTATAATTAAAGTAGCGACTTTTCGGATAATTTAAAAAGCTTCAAAACAAGAATAAATAAATAAATATATATATTTTTTTTGATGAATGGTACTTCTATGCATTCATAGATTTTGGAAACATTAAAGATTTACGAGCGACAGGTGGGAAAAAATTTGCGGAACAGTGATAAAAAGTGCTATTGTGAAGCACTAACTGTGTGGCATGTAAAAGGGAACTATTTCAAGAGCTGTGTATTGAACAAATTTAAAAAAGATAAAACGGGTTGAACTGGTTGAGAGACAAAATAAAACCTAACACAAAAAAATTAATAAAACGATAGCATGTTATGCTTCAGTAGATTAAACACTGAGTTTTATTAAACATCCATCCATTCTCATACGCCAGTGTACAAAGAATTCTAAAAAACAGTCAGAGTTTCACATTTTTACAGTGAAGGATTAAAAACACCAGAAACAGAGCAGTAGACCCAGGGGAACTACAGACCCAGATATGTCAGGAGTTTGCATGAGAGTCAAAATAGACATTCTCTTCAAACACGCTTATCAGTAACTAAAACACTATTATCACCATCCACCCATGTACTCTTAGAGCAGGTTTCATCAAATTATTACACCACCATATGTTTATGTATTAAATGTCTGCAAATTATTCCCCATGAACACCGTTCAAAAAATACAGAACGAAAATAAACAGTTTAAAAAAAAATGTCAAAAACCTGAGCTAACATAAAACAATTAATAGCCTACTGTTACAACTTTGTTGCTTTTTAAGCCCTGTGGATTTTTGCATACAGGAAATGCAAATAGAGTTATATTTATCACCACTGATACTGTAGAACTGTAGTAAAACCTTTAAGAACCTTTTTTGCATTTTGTCCTAAATATTTATATTTAGGCTACACTTCCTGAGATAATTGTGACCTTCTCATCAGGTCAGGTCTGGAGATTGTTGCTAGCTGACTGAACCTGCTGTCCAGATTTTTAAGCATCTCTGGATGAAAGCCATCCTCTGGAATGGATATTGCATCTAATTGATCATTTGCTGTAGGCTGTCCTTCATCTGCGTAACAGCGTGGTTTGTAAATACCAAGTTCCCCATCACGGGCTTGGAGAGCAAGTAGTTTCTGAGGAGAGGAAGGAAAAAAACAAAAGTTAAGTCTCGGTTACGTATGTAACCCTCATTCCCTGAAGGAGGGAACGGAGACGTAACATCAGAGTGACTGACGTAGTGGGATCTCACTCGAGAGCCTAATCACCTTCGAGTGTTAACAAAACAAGCAAATGATAGTTGATGTGCATGTTTCGCCACACGCACCCCGCACCGCAGCGCGGGTATGAAAGGAAAGCGCGTGAAAACGCACATCAGTTTTTTGCTGAGGAGCTGAGACTGTGTGCCCTGGCCGTACAGCAGTGGTACAGCAACCGTGGCGACGGGACGTTGCGTCTCCGTTCCCTCCTTCAGGGAACGAGGGTTACGTGCGTAACTGAGACATTCCCTATCAGTCAGTCACGTTCGATGTAACGTCAGAGTGATGGACGTAGTGGGATCCCTATGAAGATGCCACTATTGCTGACCCCCTCCAGTGCCCTGCGGAAGCCGGCAAGTCCCCCCATACCAGTTGGGACGGAAGATAGGACAGGGCTTAGGCAGAGATGCATCCACTGCTCTTCCATACAGCGGGTAACACTGGGAAAGCGTACCTAAGTCAGGCATGCTACGGAAGCCACATCCTACATAGAGGAGGTACCATGTGGTCAATTACACATATGGACTGACAAAGGGCAGTACTACATATGGACGTCTCCGGGGTAGACTCAGCCAGCCTGGGGTGAGATCAATACACAGCAGTCTGCCATGGAAAGACACTGGTCCACCACGAGGGGAGCCATACCGTGGAAGAATATACATGAGGGATCACTGAAGGGGAATCACTACACACGGGCACCTAGCCCAGCAAAAGGGCTGACCTTGGCATACACACAAGTGCTGACCACGTCTGGCGCTCTGCCACGTCTGACTGCCGAGAGTGCGGGAAGAACTTCAACAGGGTTCGCCGTGGGGAACTGAACTGAGAAGCAATAAAAGCGCACGTATCCGGTCCGTAGAGGGGAATGGCGCAGCAAGCGTGATTGACACCGAGCAGGTCCCAGTGTTACTGGTCATCTGAGGCCAGTACACGGGAGGACACAGGCTCTACACAGAGATTAATAAAATCCTGCAAACGTGTTAGGTGTTGCCCAGCCGGCAGCTCTACAAATGTCTGCTATTGAGGCGCCAATGCCCAAGAGGAATTAACCCCTCTCGTAGAGTGTGCTCTCACACCCAGGGGGAACGGTAAACACTGGGCCTGATAGGCCAAGAGTATAGCCTCCACTATCCAGTGGGAAAGTCTCTGTTTGGAGACAGCCTTTCCCTTCTGCTGTCCTCCGAAGCAGACAAAGAGCTGGTCTGAGGTCCTGAAGCTCTATGTACGGTCCACGTAAACGCGCAACGCGTGGACGGGACAAAGCAGAGCAATGGCTGGATCTGCCTCCTCCCGGAGCAGGGTTTGCAAGTTCACCACCTGATCCCTAAAGGGTGTGGTGGGAACTTTGGGCACATTTCCAGGCTGGGGTCTAAGGATAACGTGAGAGTCAGCCGGCCCAAATTCTAGGCACAAATCGTCGACATAAAATGCCTGTAGGTCCCCTACTCTTTTAATCGAGGCCAATGCAGCGTGGATCATTGTCTTAAATGACAGGAACTTAAGCTCTACTGACTGTAGAGGCTCGAAGGGGACCACCAGGACCGAGGGGAGATCTCAAGAGGGGACCAGATGAAGTCCCGGAGGATTTAACCTTCTCACCCCTCTGAGGAACTTCATGACGAAGTCATGCTTCCCCACAGACTTACCATCAACTGCATCATGCTATTCGGCGATAGTGGCAACATGCATTTTGAGGATGGAGGGAGACAGCCTTCGTTCCAGCCTATCATGCAGAAAAGAGAGCATGACCCTGATCGGACATCTTCGGGGGTCTTTCCGGCAGGAAGAGCACCAATCGACGAACAGGTTCCACTTCAGCCTGTAAGCGTGTCTTATAGACAGGGCTCTAGCTCACGTGATGGTCTTTACTAACGCTGGAGGTAGCCCACCTAGAACCTCCGTGTCCCGTCCAGGGCCAAGTCTGGACACGGGTGCCAGATGGTGCCCCCTCTCTGAGAAAGGAGATCCTCCCTCAGAGCAATTGATGTACGATGATGCACGCAATGGTCGCAGTGTTGTCCGTATGGACCAGTACATGCTTGTTGTGTAGCAGTGGTTTGAAGCGGTGCAGAGCAAGCCATGCTGCTAGCAACTCGAGGCAGTTGATAAGCCACTGCAGCCGAGGCCCTATCCAGACCCCGGCAGCTGCATGCCCGTTGCACATGGCTCCCCAGCCCATGGCAGAGGCATCTATTGATACAACAACATGACTGGACTCTCACACTAGCAGGAATCCTGCCAGAAGAAAAGCAAGATCCGACAACGGGCAGAAGGTCTGACGGCAGGACGGTGTGACTGAGACCCGGTACGTGCCGTGTCGCCATGCCCATCTCAGGAAGGGACAAATGCATTGAAAGATGCGTTTCTGCGTCAACATCCTGAACGTGAGCTTATGAAGGGCTCGGTTCAGGGCGCCCAGGTCCAAGATTGGTCGTAAACCACCGCTTTTCTTGGGCACGATGAAGTAAGGGCTGTAGAACCCAGACTTCATCTCGGCTGGAGGGACCGGCTCTATCGCGTCCTTTGCCAGTAGGACCGCGATTTCTGCTCGCAGACCGCAGAATGGAAAGTTACAACACAACGAAGAGAAGCAGCACTGGACAGTAACATGCGCCATAACACCAACACTCAAGGCTGTCTCGTAGACACTCGTGGAGATTCAGTCTTTCTAGAAGGCTCAGTTCCGATGCGAAAAGCTGATGTGTGTTTGCACACGCTCTCCTTTTATACCCACGCTACGGGGCGGGGTGCGTGTGACGAAACACGCACGCTAACTGTCTTTGGCTTGTTTTGTTAACATGCGAAGGTGATTGGGATCTCGAGCGAGATCCCACTATGTCAGTCACTGACGTTATGCTGAACGTGACTGACTGATAGGGAACATGAAAATTATATACTTATGTCCTGTCAAACATTGTTGAACAAAATGAGCAATTTCTTCCAGCAATGTTAATAAAATGTTCATTTAGAGTTATCTGTTCTTTACTATTGTTCGAAGGTCCACTATAGATGTTCTCCTAGCTATACTTAACTTTGCAACTCAACTAGAAGTCATCTGAATATTAGCAGTCTTTCTACATACATAGTATCGGCAAACACTTTATTTTGATGCTCCCCCAACATACATTGTACCAAATAACTTTGCAAGTACATGTCAACTTATTCCACTATCCCTGACCTTAACTTCTGCAATATTCTGAGAGTTATTTGACATTTAGTTACTTGGTAATTTTGTAGTAAGTAAAATGTCTATGTAACGAAGTAGACTATCAAAAATTTGAACCAAAACATTTAATTTGGACGTTCATCTAATGTTTTTTAAATGTTACAATTTAAAAAAAAAAGTTCACTATATTACATTGTGTCATTTCTTAAGTGTAGTCACATCAAAAGATATAATACAATATTTACAAAAGTGTGAGGAGTGTACTCAGTTCTGTCAGATACTGTATAATGTAAGTAAAAACTTTTATTTTGGATGCGATTAATCACGATTAATAGTTTGACAGCACTAGTTCAAACCAACAAACAAACAAACAAATAAAGTTTGTATCATGTTTAAAAATTGCACCTCATTCAAAATTAATGTTTTTATAACTTAATGGTAACATTAACACAACAATTATAATATATATATATATTTTTTTAGATGGCATTACTTTTTATCGCTAAATTGGCAATTATTATAATTGTGATAATATACCAAAACATAAATATTTTTTTAAGAATGTAGACAGAGTAGTAATTTTTAAAGTCGCTAAATTGGCAAATTATAGTTGTGAAATGAAGACCAAAACATAAATAAAGAATGTAGACAGAGTATATGTAAAGTTATGTATTATATATATATATATATATATTTTTTTTTTTACTAAAAATGACCCTCTGACACTAATTCTTGTTTTATTACTTGTTTTCGTTTTATTCATTATAAAAAACCCTTGCTATGTGATTTTCGTTGGGCTAACTGAGACTTGTCACAGCATTTACATATTAATTCTGTTTTGTTGGTTTTGATTGTTTCTATTTTCCTCATTTGTAAGTCGCTTTGTATAAAAGCGTCTGCTAGATGACTAAATGTAAATTAAAATGTAAATGTAAAATCACCTGCTGGATGAGAATGGCAAGGTTTTCACCCAAGTAAGATGCTTTGGTGTTGTAAGAATAATTGCTTCTAAAACTTGATCGGACACCCGATTGCTGGTTGAAAAAAGCACAGATGATGATGTGAGAAAGACTGAGCTGGAGTTCATATATGATGTGAATTATTACTGTCATTTTTTTCTTACCTGAAAATTTCCTCTGTATGCACGTCTTGTGGAATTCTGGAAAACATGCAGAAACAGAAACAATCCATCACAAAACAAAGAAAATGACCATCACTTTGAAATCTTGCTGTAGCTGTTAATACTCACCCTGTACATCGAGCGTTTGAACGCTTGGTTGTTGTAGACTGACAATGAAGTCTGTGAAACGGCCTGCTGTCCTTTATCCTTGACCTGGATATCATGAAGCAAAATTATTTCAATTTAAGGAAGTAGGAATAAGATCTATTAAATAAACATTAATTGTTTTCTGTTTGACTCTTGAACAATTTATCATACGCACAACATACAGGCTATTTCCAGAAACATTATAGACGATATTACAAATAAAACTTTTAACTTGGTTTTACAGCAAAATATTATTTCTAATTCACCCCAATTGTCAAAGAACATGAAGAGTTTTATTGTTACTCACGGTTTGTGTTGTGACCTTCTGGCTTGAGTTTACATTTTTTGTCGCATTTATACCGTTTACATTGAAAGAATCAGTTTTGTGAATACCTATACTGGAAGATACCTTCATGAACACATCAGGATTTACATCAAAAGTTATTCAAGGCAACATATGTTTAATGTTGGATATAAATATGAGCTGAACTTCAATCCCTTACACTTTACACTAAGGTTTGGTTTATTATTATTAATTAATGATTTGTACAAACCATGCTCAAAAATGTTTAAAGCGGTTTTTAATCTATAAACATAATGCAATGTTATGCTATTTTACTGTATTTATTATATTACAATTATTAATTACAACACTAATAACAAGTGTGTGTGTCAAATTATACAGTTTATATTTATATTTTAACATTCATAAATGCTGTGCGCAATTACTTGAGATAATGTTGACATAAAACCTTGTTGTAAAGTGTTACCTAATACTGAACAAAATGCACAGATTCAAACATTACTGGTTGTGTGATGAAATTACCATGCAGTCTGTTCCTGGATTTTCCGAATTTGTTTTGATGAGATGACCGAGGCCATCACCATCTTCCATCATAATCATTTTTTTATCTGCCTTGCAGGACATCAGTAGACTTATTAAGCACAATGCTGAAATATAAAAAGAGAGTATTTATTTTAACCTTGGATACTTTCACAAAGTTATCAGCTACATTGAACACATCTTGAAGTGTTTAAATGAATAGTGAATGAAAATTTACTCAGGCCATTGAAGATGTTAGAGTTTGTTTCTTTATTGGATTTGGAGAAATTTAGCATTGCATCACTTGCTCAGCAATGGATGCTCTGCAGTGAATGGGTGCCGTCAGAATGAGAGTCCAAACAGCTGTTAAAAACATCACAATAATCCACAAGCAATCCACACCACTCAAGTCCATCAGTTAACATCTTGTGAAGTGAAAAGATGCATGTTTGTAAGAAACAAACCCATCATTAACATGTTTTAACTGTTGATTTCAGCTAAAATATGAGTCCATAATACATATAACATTGCTTCCTCCAACACATTCTGATGGCACCCATTCACTGCAGAGGATCCATGGTGAGCAAGTGATGAACTGTTCAGATTTGTTCAGAACAAACAAAGTCATCCACATCTCGGATGGCCTGAGGGTGAGTCAATTGTCAGCAAATTTTCATGTTTGTGTTTCAGTTCTATTTCTTTAAAATCAAGTGAATAAATTACCCAGAATTCTTTCCCAAATAAATGCAGAAAAAAAACATTCTAAGTGCCTTGTGGCAGAAAAAACTACAGTATTTACAGAGAACAATTTTTTTTTATAAATTATAAAAACATTTAAAAACGTCACGTGCCATTAAAAAAACAGGTTTCCATGGCAAGTCTTTGTTGTTTTAGCACACCTTTCATGCTTGGATTGACTTGTACAGAAGGATGGGTTCCCTTTCGAGATTACACTCGTACTGCGTCGAGAGACGCTGTATGGGAAAAACAATTTTTTCCTCTTCAACTGAAGCCTATTTCAATCATGCAGTTATAACTGCACGTTAAATGGTTCATCTAGGATTAAAAAATGAACCAATCCACGGCAGTGTCGAGCGAGCCAATGGCTATTCAGCCCGCCATAGCCTGCCAAAATGGGAGGGGCGTCTGGCTATATAATCATCTGCTCTAGCCACCGCAACTCAGATTTCTTCTCTTCAGCGACGAACTCCCTTCTTCGCTGACTCTTCGCTGATGCCAGGATCCGCCGTTGAAACACCTCAGCAGCCGGATTAGGACCTCTTGCAGCGACCAGCTCGCAGACTCGGTCATCCCCTGCAGCCATCCAGCGTCGATCCACAGAGCCTCTAAAAGAGCAAATTTCATGCCGTTGTTGCAAATGCCGCGCCGTCATTGTAAGACGTGCAGGTCTCACGCTGAGTGTGTGTCATGCTTGGGAAAATCCCACCCTGATGCTGTGCTCAGCGGGGCTGATTGCTCTCACTGCGAGAATTTCAGTCTTGGCTCTCAGCGCTCAAGGATAGCTTTCTTTTCAGAGAGCGACTCCACCCCTCGCGCCCTCCCGTTTTCTTCCTCCCAGGGACCTGTGAGGAAAAAACAGTGGGGCAGAGGATTTGAGCAGCCGGTGACTAGCGAGTTCGCGTCGGCTCAGAGAGAGCATTCGCCTGTCCTCTTCACCCAACTCGATCAGCGTCCCTTCGCTGCTGCGAGCGACTTGATATCGTTCGGTGTGAGTGACAATGAACTGGATGACAGCCTTTCTCTGGTGGCTTCAGATGCGGAAGAGTTATCGGGCTCTGTGGCTGACCCCGCCCTCTTGCCGTCATCTGCTTCACGTAGCGCCAGACTGAGAACGGATGAGGAGCTCATCCGCGTTATGTCAAATGCTGTCAACGAGCTCGGGCTCGAATGGTCTCTGTCTGAGAAACCATCTCGTAGCAGGCTGGATGAGTGGTTTTTACCGGGGCACCATCAGGCTCTCCGCCAACGCTCGTAGAGTCGTTCCACATCATAGCACGGCGTGATTGGACTGGTTCTCATACAGCGTTTCTCGACGCAGTACGAGTGTAATCTCGAAAGGGAATTCAATTACTATCATAACGATTACTCAGTTACTATCATAACCTCGGTTCCCTGAAATATGGGAATGAGTACTGCGTTCCTGGCCGTGCTATAAACTGCACGCCTCGGTTGCTTCCTTTGAAGAAATCTGAGTTGCGGTGGCTAGAGCAGCTGATTATATAGCCAGACGCCCCTCGCATTTTGGTGGGCTACGGCAGGCTGAATATCCATTGGCTCGCTCGCCACCGCCGTGGATTGGTTCATTTTTTAATCCTAGATGAACCAATAAACGTGCAGTTATTAAACTGCGTGATTGAAAT
Source organism: Ptychobarbus kaznakovi (assembly GCA_027422405.1). Lineage (NCBI taxonomy): Eukaryota > Metazoa > Chordata > Actinopteri > Cypriniformes > Cyprinidae > Ptychobarbus > Ptychobarbus kaznakovi. The sequence continues at coordinate 20,782,102 of CM049794.1, forward strand.
AGGCTTCAGTTGAAGAGGGAAAAATCGTTTTTCCCATACAGCGTCTCTCAACGCAGTACGCGTTCCCATATCCCAGGTAACCGAGTACGTTTTCAGTATTATGAAACAGTTTTCAAAATCCTTTGTCACATATTACTCATACAAACATTAGAAATCACCATCTCACCTGTGAGAATGATAATTGCAAGAACAATTATCCAGGCGGCAGAAGACCCCATCCGAGCCTGCGAGACCATCCTGACATGGCATTTGGGAGTGATAGAGCAGTCACACACCGTGACCGTCAGGTTCTGGATGGAGTAAAATCCCTGCTGGTCTGATATTTTGATCTGGAGGAGGTGATGACCTGAATACACACGTTTTTCTTTTACAAGACTCACCGTTGTGCCTTTAGGAGAAAAAGTGTGATGATAAAATGAGAGTTAATGTTATTGCAAGTATATATGGGTCAACATTTATAATAATTAAGATATTTAAATGTTTTTAAAATAAGCCTCTTACACTCACCATCACCAATGCTACATTTATTTGCTTAATAATACAGTAATATTGTGAAATATTATTTCATTTTAAAATTACTATTTTTATTTGAATATGTTGTACAATGTAATTTATTCCTGATCAAAGTGCTCAATAAACATTTATTATAAATGTTGAAAATAGATGTGCTGATTTTTTTACATTTTAAACACATAAAAAAACGTAATTATTCTAAAGTCTTGGCTGTTAATTTAGGCACAGAAATCTTAAGGATGTTATGAAAGAACACTCGGGATATTATTTGCCTAAAGTCAGCATTAAAATGTGTTAATAACCTATTTTATTTTTGTGATGTTTTTTCAAAGTGAAAACAATTCACAAAAATATGATGTTCAATGAGTGTAGGGTGGTATGGACTGAGTGAAGACAGTGGCATTACCATGAGCTGGTTCAACCCTCCATTTGTCCTTAACATCTCCTAAAAGCTCATAGTAGAATGGCGATCCGTATGGAGGAAAGTCCAGGTCTACGGCTGTGATGTTGACCATTGTGGGCTCTTTATCTGTGCAAATGCTGACTGCATTCGTCTCCAGTATTGGTACATTATCATTTTGATCATTCAGGTGAATGACTAGAGTTCCAGTCCCTGTCATCGGAGGAACACCTACAGATCAGAGAGTGGAGGAAACAGAAATTAGAGTATAAAACATGATCAGGAATAATGAGGTTGAAAGATATTGAGTTTTTTTTACGGAGTGTCTATTTACACTAAGTGCAAATAGCCTGCCTTGTTGGCAGAAGCTATTTACACTAACTAAATATATAACTGATAAACTAAATGATTTCTTTGACACATGTATCTCTCTTACCACTGAATCTAGATCTGTCTCTGTCAGAAAGAGATGCATTAACGGGAAGACTAGTGCGCTATTTATGAAAGCTCTATCTTTAACAACAAGCATTTCTGAAGACTCTGTTGAGCTTCTTCTGGATTCATTTAACTCAAAAGCTAAGAATGTTATTGATGACATTGAAAGGTCAGCAAGAAGACTGGTAGACAAAAATTATCTTGGAGAAAATCAACAGCAGTTCAGAGTGAAAAGACAATACAGAAAAGCTGAGCAAATGTGGTGGAAGATGAAACTCAAAATTAACTATAGCATCTATAAAGACAGCATTTATGATTTTAATGTGGAACAAGCCACAGCTAGACAGGCCTTCTTCTCAAACCTTATAAACTGTTACTTAAACAATGAGCTTGCTTCCTTCTTTTCTGAGAAGATAAATAATATCAGAAAGGAGATCGGCACATCCTCAAGTTCTGCAGAGGTCACACAGATTCGACCGCAATTTTTTTTAAATGACTATGTCTGTTTTTGAAGCAATTGATAGCAAATTTAGGAAGAAATAGTACAGCACCTTAACTCGTCAACCTGCTATTTTGACACACTTCCCACATCTTTTTTCAAAAGTGTGCTATACTGTTTAGAAGCAGATCGCTTAGAAGTGGTAACGCCTAACTTCTCTCTGGGACTTTTCCAAACTCTTTGAAAACTGCAGTTGTTAAGCCCCTTCTGAAAAAATGCCATCTTGATTAAACCATGTTGAGCAACTGTAGACCAATATACAATCTTCTTTTCATAGGTAAGATTATTGAAAAGGTAGTTTTTATTCAGCTGAACAACTACTTAAACTCAAATGGATACCTGGACGATTTTCAATCTGGTTTCCGAGTGCATCACAGCACAGAGACAGCACTTATTAAGATAATAAATTATATTCGCTTTAATTCTGATTCTGCCAGAATATCAATGCTGGTACTACTAGATCTTAGTGCTGCGTTTGACACTGTCGATCATAACATACTTCTAGAGAGACTGTAAAACTGGGTCGGGCTTTCTGGGATGGTACACAAATGGTTCAGGTCATACTTAGAAGGGAGAGGTTATTATGTGAGTATAGGAGAGCACAAGTCTCAGTGGACATCCATGACATGCGGAGTTCCTCAAGGCTCAATTCTTGCACCGCTCTTGTTTAGCCTGTATATGCTTCCACTAGGTCAAATAATGAGAAAGAACCAAATTGCCTATCACAGCTATGCTAATGATACCCAGATATACCTAGCCTTATCTCCAAATGACTATATCCCCATTGACTCCCTCTACCAATTAATTGATGAAATTAACAGTTGGATGTGCCAAAACTTTCTCCAGTTAAATAAAGAGAAAACTGAAGTCATTGCATTTGGAAACAAATATGAAGTTCTCAAGGTGAATGCATACCTTGACAAACAACTAAAAATATACAACATTTCAGGCATTGTTCAGAGCAAAACCTAGCTAGACAGGGAGAGGTTAAGGAAAGAGAGCAAAAGTGTTTTTTTAATTTTTAAGAAGAATAAGAAGTAGTCAAGTGAAGACGGAAGAGATGAGTTTTCAGGTGTCGCTTGAAAATTGTCAGGGACTCCGCATTAAGGATAGGGGTGGGAATTTCATTCCACCAGCCAGGAACGGTGAATGAAAACGTTCTGGAACGGGATTTTGTGCCTCTCTGAGATGGCACCACGAGGCGTCGCTCACTTGCAGATCTCAGACTTCTTGAGGGGATGTAGATTTTCATCAGTGAGTGGAGGAAGGAGGGTGCTGAGCCTGTGGCTGTTCTATATGCAAGCATCGGTTTCTTTAACTTGATGTGAGCTGCAACCGGGAGCCAGAGCAGGTAGATAAAGAGAGGTGTGACATGGGCGCTTTTGGGTTCGCTGAAGACCAATCGTGCTGCAGCATTGTGAATCATCTGTAAAGGTTTGATTGTGCATGATAGAAGTCCAGCTAGAAGAGCATTGCAGTAGTCCAGTCTAGAAATGACAAGGGCCTGGACAAGAAGTTGTGCAGCATGCTGTGTGAGAGGAAGGGCCTGATCTTTCTGATGTTTTGCAATGCAAACCTGCAGGATCGAGCAGTTTTTACAATGTGGTCTTTGAAAGTGAGCTGGTCTTCAAAGATTACACCAAGATTTCTGACCGAAGCTGATCGGGTAATTGTTGATGAACCTAACTGACTCGTGAAGTCATTTTGTTGAGTTGGAGTGGTAGGGAAGACAATAAGCTCAGTCTTTGCCAGGTTGAGCTGTAGGTGATGTTCTTTCATCCATGCTGAGATGTCTGCCAGGCAGCCTGAGATCTGTGCAGCTATTGTTGGATCATCTGGTCGAAATGAGAGATAAACCTGTGTAACATCAGCGTAGAAATGGTAGGAGATACCATGTGCTTGTATGATGGGACCTAGTGATGTAGTGTATGTGGAGAAGAGGAGTGGTCCAAGAGTGGTCTAAATAAGGGGTAAGAGATTTATTCATCATACAGTGAATATCGCATTATACTCGCGCTAGACTGAAGTCAGTAATGATGTTCTTTGGTAATGTAAAGTTATTTGCTCATTTTGAATAACTGAGAAAATGTAACCGTTTGATTAAGTGCTCGTTGCCAAACATTTCAAGAAGATTCTTCCTCCTCTTGAAAGATTTGCACACGTCTCTGTATCTTTAGCGCCATCACAAGCTCCTGCTGGCAACTCCTAACCACTTGAGAGACCTAAGCTGTGTTACATTTCTGGGAAAGTAAGAGTGATTCTTAGCTTTAAAAAAATATATAACCTGCTTTTATATTTAAGTTTGAAAGCAGGAGTAAATTTCATGAATTCTCAGCACTTAAGACTAAAATGGCACTTTGAGAAGCTTGATAAATATGGGCCCAGATGTGCTAAAACATTAGCCACATTTAAATCCTGACTCAAAACTCATCTACTCATCTGTTTAACTGTGTTTATCATGTGTTCATTTGTTGAATGAGCACTGTGCTACGTCTGAACTAGTTACACTAGATATTATGTTCAATCATTTTCTACTCTTAACTCTTTTAAATTCAATTTAAATAATTTTTTATATAATTTCCTTGTTTTTATTTTTGTGATTATTATGTATTTTATATAATTCTATATATTATATATTATTATTATATTTGCAGTAAGTAGTATAGATAGCTGAAAATACTGCTATTTTTTTTATGTGTACGAAATTAAATTAATTAGAAAATAAAAGGAAAGGAATTGTCTATATAGGTATACCCAGTGCCGATCCTAGACTTCTTGGAGCCCTACGCAAAACTCTGTCCGGGGGGCTTGAGAAACAGTATCTCTTCCACGGCTCGGTACGCTTTCAAATTGTTTTTGTTAGTAAGAACAAGAGACTGTATGACATTCACGTTACATGATTTGGCTGATTTTTTATGTAGAGAGCATGACAGCACACCACATTAAAATATATGATCATTCATGTTTTCATAACCGCTGGACAAATTAAAATGAAACAAATTAAAATTAAACATATTTGAGAGCAAGGGTGTTTCGGGGGCCCTACACAGCTTGCGTATTCTGCATATAGTGAAGATCTGGGTGCACTTGGTATAATATGATAATATCAGTAATCGTTATGAGTACATTTCATGTCTTACCTTCATCCACAGCATACAGGGTTGCTGTATAGGTGCCGTTTATCACAAATGGTGACTCTCTATCCAGAATTTTAAATGTGGATACTTGTCCAGTGTTTGCATCAATAGTTATCCATTTATCAATATCTTCGCCTGTAACAAATCTGAGATTTGAAGAAACACCAGATGAATTCACCTTTTCTTTAAACAATGTTACAGTGTCAGTGCCAATAGTGAAATATATGGTAATATTAGCTTCTCTTACTTAAATTTGTTTATTTGGCTTCCATCCATGTCTTTAGCAGTGAAGGTTGTAAGACTTGTTCCTACATCTATGTTCTCCATTACCACAACGTGTTTAACAGGAGGTATAAACACCGGGGGGTCATTGACATCTTCTACATAAATGGTAACTGGAATGCTGTTATAGAGGCTTGCAGCACTCATGTCAAAATTGTGGGGTATTTTGTCGAGCACCCACATGGCATTTGGTACTTTGTTTTTAATATTACAGGAGAAGTAAGGAATTTCATTCTGGACACTGATGGACAGATTGTGATTTGTTTGCTCCTCGTAGTCCATTTGCTGAAATGAATAAAGAGAGTTTAGAGAAAAATCACCATGAATTTATAGAGATGTTTTTGTATTTGTTCTGTTTTAAAATAGCTCCTATCCCAGCAATCCATCACACATTGATGCTTTGTCAGGACCCCTTTAGAGTCACTTTGAGCCCGGTCTCATGAAAATGCATATCAATAGCTTAATTATTTTATTATTTTTATTTTATTTTACGATCTAATTATATGCAGAAACTGACTTTTTAGCTATTTTGCTGCCCGCAGTTGGAATCAGCTTCCAGAAGAGATGAGATGTGTTAAAACATTTAAATCCAGACTCAAAACTCGTCTGTTTAGCTGTGCATTTGTTGAATGAGCACTGTACTACGTCCCAACTGATTGCACTATGTTTAATCATTTTTTATTCTTAACTGTTTTAAATTAATTTAAAATCTATTTTTATATAATTTTGATTTTATAAAAAAAATAATTATTCCTTGTTTTTATTATTATTTTTAATGTCTATTTCACTTCCTTTTATGTAAAGCACTTTGAATTACCACTGTGTATGAAATGTGCTATATAAATAAACTTGCCTTGCCTTGCCTTTTCTTAAACGTCAGACCAAGACACATTTCATGGTTTGCATGCATTTGTAAAAATATAATTTTGGGGCCCCTAACGAATTAATGCGAACACATTTATTTATGCGCCTGACCTTATTTAATACGCATTTGTTTCCCTTTCAGATGCAACATTCATGGGAGAAGATAATTAAAATGAATTACGCAATTCAATTTACAAACATTTGCGCTTGTCAAATTACTGGTATGTGCGCCATTATTTTACGCCCAAAAAACGCATCCGGACATATCCTTATGGTAATTTGTGCAGCGCTTGGCAGATTGCGTTGGTCACTAAGGAAATGAGATGTTGAGAATTTGTGCGATGTCAATATATCACCCACAGAAAATGACATGCCCATCTGCACTGTTTTGGAACTGTGCTATCGCGCTAAAATTTGCCCTTTTTAGTAAATCTGGCCCAAGGTGTGTTTGATTTCATGTGGCGCTGCGAAGGACGTTCGTCGGCTGACTTACAGCAGTGCATGCCGGTTAGAAATTTGTGCATGCCGGTTAGAAGCATGATGCAATCGGTCACGAGACACACAAGAGCCAATGATATTTCACAACCAGAGCTGGTCTGATGCTTCTTCTGGCAGCAGGTTTTTTTTTATTTGTGCATTTTTTTATTTGTTTTATTTTATTTTATTAGTTTATTTTTTATTAGACTGCACATAGGATCTGACCTTTATGGTGGATGGAAACGGTGATCGTGTTTATTTCTCTCACGAATCAAATGTTTTGCCTTGGAAGACTTGAAATATTAATAATTAAATTGTGACTATAGTTGTATCTGCCTGTTATATACTGTGTTTTATTGACAAATGGCAGGTTTAGGGGGAGGGGTTTGGTTACGTGTTCATACATGTGTAAAATAATGTCATGTGAAAATAAAATTGTGTCTGGTTACATTGAAAAATCACAACCCAACATATATACAATAATGGTAAAATTATTACCCAATATTTCATTTAATCATGAAGATATTATTCCAAATGCCTTTCGCATCTGCATATTGATGTCAAAAGTTTATAATTTTTAAGCAATGGAAGACCCAGCATGTCAAAAAATGGGGTAAAGGGGTACCCTTTGCGTCAAAAAGTGATGCCAAAGGGTCCTGACCAAGCATCAATATGTCACGAGTTGGGAATGAGAATGTGTTTTGTGCAGAGTTATGGAATCAATTTAATGCCACATATATATGCAAAAGAATAGAGTTTTGCAAAAGAAAATAAAGTTTTTGCAAACGAAAATGAAAGTATTGAGAAAAAAGTGCTTTCTGTAAACAAAAATAAAGAATTGCAAAAGAAAATGAAGTAATGCAAGAAAAAAATTAGTTTTGCAAACAAAAATAAAGAATGGCAAAATATAAATGAGCAAATAAAGCAATACTTTTGAAATACATATTTTCCATGATCATGGCCATATCTACTAATTTATTTGCAATGTTGTTTCAGTCAAGTTTGAGCTTGCGATATGGTTTTCCCCTTTGTGTTTCTGTTTCAGCATGTCTCACTTTGTGGCACTGTTTTAACATGGGGGACGGGTGCGTGTACAACAGGCCTGGACATGCCTCCCTGGAAGTGATGTTATCGATCACAACTGATCCAGGCACCGTCATTGAGCAGAGGCATGCGGGTGGATCGTTTTTATTCACTAGCTTTAAAACATGCATGCTTTTATTTTATTAACTTTATTAACAAATTTGTATGAGCAGCGTTTGCTTAAGTTAAAGAAGTTGTTAATATGAACATCTACTGTTTATTTATCTCAATGTGCACACTTTTATAGTATTCAAATGTGTATTGTTTCATTTGGTTAACTAAATGCTTGTTTAAAATCTCTTAACCTGTACACAGCGTTAAAAATCGCTTGGTAAAAATCAGGTTCTGCATGACGTCACTTCCAGGGAGGCATGTCCAGGCCTGTTGTACACGCCCCCGTCCCTTGACTCCACCCCAATGTCAATACGCACAGACACGCAGAAACATGAAACGCTAAGTGGAAAACTATTGCAAGCTCAAACTTGACTGAAACGCTAAATAAAAGCAGCATTGCAAATACATTTGTAGATATGGTCATGGAAAATATGTATTGAAAAATCATTGCTTTTGCTCTGTTTCATTTATATTTTGCAATTCTTTATTTTTGTTTGCAAAACTTATTTTTTTCCACAATACTTCATTTTCTTCTCCAATTCTTTATTTTTGTTTGCAAAAAGCACATGATTTTTTCTCAATACTTTCATTTTTGTTTGCAAAACTTTATTTTATTTTGAAATACTTTAATTATCTTGCAAATATATATGGCATTGTTTTGACTCCATACGGAGTCAACTATAAAGGCATTTCTGTGTAAACTGATTTTAGAGCATCATAACCAGCAACATGGACTTATGGCAAGTTGGACAAAACAAAACAAAACAAAACAAAACAAAACAAAACAAAACAAAACAAAACAAAACAAAACAAAACATCAACCATCTGCCTACCTTAACAACTGTTAAAATCCCTTCATTTGTAACAGGGTCTGTTTCTATTTTGAATATTTCTTTTTTATCTCCGTGGATTGTGTATTTGGCTTCCCAAGCTTTTGAACCATGGACGTCTTTGTCTGTTACTTGCAGTCGCATAACTTCAACCCCAGCTTCTCTCTCCTTGACCTTCCCTGGTCCCTAAAACAAGTCAAATATTGGATTGGATTTCACTGGAAAATATGCATAACTTGCTGCTAAAAGCAATAATGAAGAATATCACAAGCACAATAACAGACCACTATGAAACTTACTGTTTTGCCAGAGTACTCTGGAAGATTGTTGTTATTATCAGAAATTTTGATTATCAGCGTACTTGTACTTGAGAGCTGTATCTTTTCCCCTTTGTCCTTTGCTTCAACAAGGAGTGTGTATTTCTGAGCTTTCTGGAAAAGATTAATTTACCAGAAAATGTATTAGATGTGAACGGAGAAATATTCATAAATCACGAAAAGCTAAATGTTTTGTCTCAATGGAATACACAAAAATAGTGCATTGATACCAATGAAATAAATTAAACGTGCATACCTCATAGTCCAAACACCCCTTAAAATAAATTGTCCCAGATTCTTTTTGCTGCTGAATATAGAATTCAACATTATCTGTCTTTGGTGTGACAGACTTTATTGTGAAAACAAATGTTCCATTGTTTGTTTTTGAATCATCCTCATCATAAGCCAGTAGAGTCAGTACTTCCTTGCCTTGATACATATTGAGAAAATTTAGTGTTAATACTTACATGTCCATCATAATTTATAAACACTAATGCTGTTTCAAACCTGTATTCTGTTATTTTTCCTGTGGAAAAGTATACTGTAAACATTTTTAAGAATCATTATGCGGCTCTTGCTGTTAAACAACAGTTTATGGTGACCAGTGGACATAAAGCTAAAAAAACACATATTCAATGGGTGTGAGAAACTGACCAAAATAAAAGTCATTGAAATCTTCCTCACAGTCCATAGATTTATTAATTAACCATGTTTTGTCTGCAGTTAAAGGGATATTTAACACAGAAATTACTCTCATGTTGTTCACAAGGCTTTTGTTCAAAACACACATTGACTGTCCATTACACCAAAACACTGACATTTCAAAAAGTACATAAAGACCTTTTAGAAGTAATCTGTGAATTAAGCAGTTTAATACAGAAGTTCTGGAGAGACCTGATTACTTCATACGATGAGCGTGTTTAATTGAGGCTTTTATTCACATTAAATATTGATCAAGGCACATACACAGAGCACATCTGATATGGTATTTTATAAATATAGCTCAAACATATTTGTGTCACAACTAAGAACAAAGCTAACTGGTCCTCGCACATCAAGCAAGCATGTTTGAGATTAATTTTACCATACAAGCTCTATGTTTGTGCACTGATCAGTGACCAATGGTGTTTTGAAGATGAACAAAAGTCTTTTGGATCAACATGAGAGTGTGTACATGATGACAGAAGTTGCATATTGGGATGAGCTATTTTTTTAATTGTAAGCGCAGTTGCAAAAGCCTGTTTAGTGTGTAGAAATTCTAATATTAATAAAACATTTTAATTTAATTTAATTTAATTTATTTTACTTTAATGTTATGAAGAGAAAATAACAGCACTTTGGACCGCAATGACACGAGGGTGAGTAATGACATAATGTTCATGTGTTGAAATAGTGAAGTGTATTGGTTACCTTGATCATGTGACTCGTCCACAGCCACTTCATAGACTGACTTTTGACATTTTGGTGCATGGTCATTTATGTCCAATATATTGATCTCAAGCGCAAGTCTTGTATCCACTTGATTATTGGATTGATTTATTGCTTCAAATGTCGACTGCAATTGAGTCCAGTGAATATCAATTATACCGGCCTTTCTTGCAATCTATTTAACTGTATTTCAATGCTGTTATGCAATGGATACATTGTTCTTAAGCAAAACTTACATGGAGAATTTTAGGGCCGCTTTCATAGTCCACCTTTCCGTGTACTAAAACATAACCTGATTTATCAATGCTGAGAATATTCTTTGGATCTTTATCCACACCATCACCACGTAATATATAATTTACTAAATAAGAGCTATTAAGTTCAACCTGAAACACAAACAACATACACACTGAAATATTCACATGATCATTATTATACAGCAATTTATCATGTACTGTAATGTGAAAAAACTATTCAGATAAAACTGAATTAGATTAGCTCTATAGCTGAAAGCAGTGACTGTTATGATGCCGCTTACCCTGCCTATTTCATATGGAAATGGACCAGGGCATTCTTCCTCAATAGTAAATGAATCAATGATCCATGCACGCTTCTGTCGTATCCTCCCGCTGTCAGCAAACACACACATGCTCCACACAGACTGGTTGAAAAGAAGACAGTGTGTTATGTTACAAAAGTTAAGTCAATGTGTGAATCTGGCCAAAACATAAGAAGCCTGTGAGATTTTAAGTTTTATGTGAACTGCAAAAAAATAAATAATTATAATTATAATTACAGCACCCATAATTATTGTGAAATTGTACTTAATTTTCATGAAAATTACATGAAAACAATACAAAATATTATAAAAATGTTTTGAAGAATTTTGGGTGATGGTAGCCATTGACTTACATTATTTTTTATTATTATTTTTTCCATACTGTGGAAGTCAATGGCTACCAGCAACAAAATAATCTGGTAACGTCATGTGAAAGTCAAAGAACCAAATTTGAATGGTTTTGTGGCAATATGAAGAGTTTACATTTAATTTGCACTCTAAAATTGCTAGTAAATTTGACAAAAAACAAAGCAAAACAAGAAACAGCAAGTAATGCATTGATTTAAGTGAAAACTTTTGAAGTAAAGACTTGTGAAGTACAACAACGTACTATTATTGACATAACCCTAACTTTCTTTTTTTTTTTTTTTTTTTTTTTTTTTTTTTTTTTTTTACAGTGAAGATGGTTTTAAATTTGAAATGTAGACCCCTAAATTATTTAGCAAATTTATCTTAAATATAAACACTTTGCTGAGAAGATTTTGACAAAAAAATAGGTTAATATACAGTTATCATCATAATCAGGTTAATTAAATATAGTTTACACTGCATAGACATACTTTGTTCATACTTGATTTTATCACCAAAAGAGAGAATAAATAATGTTGAATAAAGATATTTTATTCGTAATGTCAGGGTGAAAGTCCCTTCATTTAGTCTGACAGGCATATTATTTATGATTTAATTTTAATTAACTCATTTGTTTTTCCACAGTGTTATTTGGTATGATTAAGAAAAAAACGTAATTTTGATCGTGGAATGATCGCATGAGTTTATAGTCTACATTGACAGGCCACTTAACAGAAGTCCACATATCTGTGGTCCAGCTTCTGAGAATAAGATACAAAGTATCCTTTCAAAGTTGAAGATTTCTCAGTATCAGTTAATGAGGTTAAAAGCTAATTAGTTCCCTATCTGTTGGTCACTACGAGTTATGTCGTTACGACATAGGGGATTTACTTGGAAGCCCCAATCATCTCTGACTTTAAGAGAAAATGCAAACTCCCCGTGAATACGGGTATAAAAGGGCGACAGGTGCATCCACTCATTAGATTTTTGCTTCGGAGCCGAGTGAATGAGAAGTGTGCTGATCTCCACATAGCCTTTCATCTTTGTTTTGTTCCTGGTTGGCGTCACGGTGCAGTCAGCGGAGTCCCTCTCAGCAGCGATTCCCCTGGGCACGTTGAGCATCGGGGATGGGCTTACGTCCTCTGAGGATGAAGGTTCGGCGGAGCTCCCCCCCTCGGGTGTTGTTGCCACCGCCGCACCGGACCCGGAGTTGACGGCCATGCTTGCCCAAGCAGCCGTGATTATCGGGCTGGATGTCAACAGACCGCCCAGTCCTGAGCCCTCGCGGCTGGATGATTGGTTTCTTGCTCTGATGCCTTTTTCCCCGGAGGTGCATGAGGAGCTGACAAAGTCGTGGATGGCCCCTTTCACGGCCAGAAGCCGCTCCTCTGTCTCCTCAATTCTCTCTACTCTCGATGGTGGGGACCTGTGCCCACAAAATGCTGCCACTTGGAGGAATAGTCCCCGTCTCCCGTCCAAAGCCTGTAAGCTGACCGCCGTTCTCGTGGCCAAAGCTTATAATGCTGCAGGCCAGGCAGCCTCTACCCTGCATGCAATGGCTATCCTGCAGGTTCACCAAGCCAAGGCACTCAAACAGATGCAAGAGGGTAGTACCGACCCGGTGTTGATGCAGGCGCTACGCATGGCGACTGACTTCGCTCTACGAGCGACAAAATTCACAGCGCGGTCCCTCGGGATGGCGATGCCCACCATGGTGGTCCAGGAGCGCCATCTCTGGCTCAACCTGGCAGAGATGAAGGACGTTGACAAGGCACACTTTCTCGACACCCCCATCTCCCAAGCGGGGCTGTTTGGCGACACCGCCGAGGGCTTTGCCCAGCAGTTCTCGGTGGTACAGCAGCAGACAGAGGCGATCCAGCACATCCTGCCCCGGCATGATGCACCGGCCACTGCTGCTCCCGGGAACAGGCCTCCGTCTGCCCGTCGCCATGGGTTCCCTCCTGCATCCTCCAGAGCTGCTCCGCCCCGCACCGAATCGACACCTAGGCCGGCGCTTTGAGCGTCTCGCAGGATAGAGGCGCATCCTAGCCGGGCCCCAAGTCGTCCAGGAATTCGATGAAGCAGCCCTGACGCGGGCAACCCGGAGATGTTGGAGTTTGCTCTTTCTCAGGCGATGGCGAGGACAGCGCCGCTCCTACCCCCGGTAATAAAAGTAATTTATTTTTATTTCTGTTCCGCCGCTGGTCCAAGGGCCAGCGATACCCACTTTATCAAAGAAAGAGCAATTTCCTTTTCCTCTGGGTTCTCAGGTCCACGGGACGACAGTGTGCGACGCATTGCTTCCTCACTCTCGCCCATGACCCATATTGCCAGCAGCCAAGAGAGCGCGGTTCGGGGACGTAGTACCTCCCCACGCACCTTTAGCCAGTTCCGTCTGGGACCCAGGGAGTTCTGCAAGGATGCCTCAGAACGCACTGCCTTCTGTACCATCCAGCCCTACTGCCCTTTGCTGCACCACCACAGGTACGTCAATTGTGCCGTTGGAGCTGCTTGCATGGCATCTGGAGGCGTGGCTCACACTGCCCAGCCTGTCTCTCTGGCTCACGTGCACAATTCGACTCGGCTACGTGATTCAGTTCGCCCGGCGACCTCCCAAGTTCATCGGCGTTCTCGAGACTTCGGTGCAGTTCGGAACGCCCCTGTCTTGCGCGAGGAGATTGCTGTCCTCCTGGCAAAGGATACAATTGAGCCGGTCCCACCAGCCGAGATGAGGCAGGGGTTTTACATCCCTTACTGCATTGTACCCAAGAAAGGCGGTGGTCTTCAACCGGGCTTTGCAGAAGCTCCCGTTAAAGATGCTGACGCTCAGGTGCATGATCAAATGTATCCAGCCCCAGGATTGGTTTGCAGCAATCGACCTGAAGGACGCTTGCTTTCATGTTTCGATTCTTCCGCGACACAGACCATTCCTACGGTTTGCGTTCGAGGGTCGGGCATGGCAGTACAGGGTCCTCCCCTTCGGGCTCTCAATGTCTCCCCATGTTTTTACAAAGGTCTAGAGGGCGCCCTTACCCCGCTACGGGAAGTGGGTGTCAGGGTCCTCAACTACCTCGATGATTGGCTCATCCTGGCCCAATCTGAGAGCAGTTGTGCGATCACAGGGACTTGGTGCTTTGGCACCTCTGCCAGTTGGGGCTTTGGGTCAACTGGGAAAAGAGCAAGCTCTCCCCAGTGCAGAGAAACTGTTTTCTCGGTGTGGAGTTTGACTCGGTGAGAATGACGGCACGCCTCATGGATGAGCTCTGAGTTCCTTCAGAGGCAGGAATGTGGTTCCACTGAAACAGTTTCAGAGGCTCCTGGGGCATATGGCATCCGCAGCTGCAGTCACGCTGCTCGGGTTGCTTCATATGAGACCACTTCAGCACTGGCTACACTCCCGAGTCCCGAGATGGGCATGGCGCCACGTTACACTTCAAGTAAACATCACTCAGGAGTGTTGCCACTCCTTCAGCCCCTGGATGGACCTTACCTTTCTACGGGCCGGGGTGCCCATAGAACAAGTGTCCTGGCATGTTGTTGTCACAACAGAAGCCTCCAGCACGGGCTGGGGCGCTACATGCAATGGGCAGGCAACCTCTGGGCTTTGGACGGGGCCCCGACTGCTTTGGCACATCAACTGCCTAGAGCTGTTGACAGGGCATCTAGCCTTATAGCAGTTCCGGCCACTGCTGTTAGGCAAGCATGTGTTAGTTCGTACGGACAACACTGCGGCTGTCTCGTACATCAACCGGCTGGGAGATGTACGAGACGCCGCATGTCACAGCTCGCCCGCCATCTCCTCCTCTGAAGTCACATGCAGCTCAAATCACTGCGCACTGTACACATCCCGTGAAAGCTCAATTGTGCAGCCAATGTGCTCTCATGACAGCTCACGCTCCCCGGAGAATGGCGACTCCATTCCGAGACGATCCGGCTGATCTAGAGTCGATTCGGGGAAGCTCAGGTGGACCTGTTTGTTTCCCACGAGTCCTCCCACTGCCAGCTGTATTTTTCCCCTCGGCACAGACGCACTGGCACACAGCTGGCCTCAGGCTTTGCGCAAGTATGCGTTTCCCCCAGTGAGCCTACTCGCACAGACACTGTGCAAGCTCAGGGAGGACGAGGAGCAGGTCCTGCTGGTCGCGCCGTACTGGCCCACCCGGACCTGGTTTCCCAAACTCATTTCCCTCACAACAGCCCCTCCCTGGCGCATTCCTCTGAGGAAGGACCTACTTTCACAGGGGCTCGGCACCATATGGCACCCACATCCAAATCTGTGGAACCTTCGTCCAGATCTGTGGAAACTTCATGTGTGGCTCCTGGACGGGACGCGGCAGACTTCTGTGGTCTACCACAGGCAGTGGTAGAGGCCATCGCTCAGGCTAGAGCTCCTTTAACAAGGCAAGCCTATGCACTGAAATGGAGTCTGTTCATGAACTGTATTCTTCTCGCTGAGATGACCCCTGATGATGTACGATTGAAGTAGTGCTTTCTTTCCTGCAAGAAATGTTGGTGCGTAGGCTGTCACCCTCCACCTTGAAAGTGTATGTGGCCGCTGTCGCGGCTCATCGCGATGCAGTGAATGGCCGGTCCCTGGGAAAGCATGTTCTCATCGTGAGGTTCCTGAGGGGTGCCAGGAGGATGACTCCCTCTAGGTCACCCCTGATGCCCTCCTGGGACCTCTCTATCGTCCTGGCTGGACTTCAGAGGGGTCCCTTTGAGCCGCTGGACTCAGTCGAGCTGAAATTCCTGTCGACTAAGACAGCGCTCCTGACCTAACCCACTTCTATCAAAAGGGTCAGGGACCTCCATGCATTTTTGGTAAGCGAAGTGTTGCCTTGTGTTCAGGCCGGCCTTCTCTCACGTTGTCTTAAGATCCCGGCCTGTATTCGTGCCCAAGGTTCCCACCACGTCCTTCTGTGATCAGGTGGTGAACCTACAAGCACTGCCCTAGGAGGAGGCAGATCCAGCCTTAGCGTTGCTGTGTCCCGTAAGAGCAATGCGCATATAAGTGGACCACACCTGGAGCTTCAGAAGCTCAGAGCAGCTCTTTGTCTGCCACGGAGGTCGGCAGAAAGGGAAGGCTGTCTCCAAGCAGAGGTTGGCCCACTGGATAGTGGATGCCATCGCCGTGGCATACCGTGGCGGAGCTGTCTGATGCCAGGCCCAGTACTGGTGTTAGCTCGCCTGGTTCTACGGTCAGCCCCTGTACTGGGCTAGGTGTCTGTATGGCCTGATTCCTCTTCGGGTAATCCCATATGTGTATTCTTCCATGGTAAGGTTTCCCTCATGGTAAACCCGTCTATTCCCTTTGACAGAGCTCTCTGTCAGGCTCTGCTGGCAGCTCTCCTCCCTAAACCTAGGTAGGGTCTGCCCCAAAGTCCAGTCGTATGTAGTACTGCCCCAGGCCTGGGTCAGTCCATATCAGTGTTTCCACATGTTACCTCCCTTCGGGCAGGATGTGGCCTCCGTAGCGCTCTTCTCCAGAAGGCTCGCTTCCCTGTCATTACTGCCAAGCTGTAAAAACAAATAGGAAAGACTAGAAGCTATCTTTCACTGAAGGTCAAAATTCCTTCCGATTTCCGTGGGGAAAGGAACAGCAGTTTGGCAGCGATCTCCAGCAGCGATGTACTCAGTGGTCCCTGCGGGCACCAAGGTTAGCGAATTTGCGCTGGGGCGATGGGAAGGTTGCAACCTCTTGCATGGCATTTGTCTATCTCGTGCTCGCTTGTCAGCATCTGCATGCCACAAGGTAGTGACGGGGTTCAGCTTGTGGAGCTTTCCATAGGACCCCTATATCGTCACGACATAACTCGTAGTGACCGACAGATAGGGAACGTCTTGGTTACGTACGTAACCCTCATTCCCTGATTGAGGGAACGGAGACGTTATGTCCCCATGCCACAATCGTGAACAGACGCTGGTTGCCAGGGACTCGTTCTCGGCTCCTCAGCATAAAACCCAATGAGTGTATACACCGGTCGCCCTTTTATTCCCGTATGGACGGGGAGTGGCTCAAGTATGCAAAATCAACTAGCCAATTTCATTGGCATTTTCTCTTAAAGTCAGAGATGATTGGGGCTTCCAAGTAAATCCCCTATGTCGTCACAACATAACGTCTCCGTTCCCTCCATGAGAAGTGAAATGTAAGTCAAATCAGATCCGCTCAGTGGACAGTGCAAAGAATAAAATTTAAAATTAAATCAAAGTTACACAACACAAGAGCATATATACATATATATATATATATATATATATATAGGTAAAGCAAAAAAAAGAAAAAAGAAAAAAAAGAAATAAAGAGTAAAATATGCAATAGAATAATGAGGGATGAGAGGGATGTGCAAACGGGTTGAACCGGGTATGTACACATAGCAGCAATACGGATTATGAGAATATGAATGTTTTTTACAGTTAATAATGAGTCTTGTAAATGTTATGAATGTTATGAGTGTTATGAGACTGAGTTTGTGTTAAGGAGCCTGATGGCCTGGGGGAAGAAGCTCCTCCTCAGTCTCTCAGTTTTTGCCATCATGCTCCTGAAGCGCTTGCCAGATGGCAGTAAACAGAAAAGATGGTTACCGGGGTGGTTTGAGTCCTTGAGGATTTTAGCAGCTCTGCTTTTACAGCGTTTGAGGTAGATGTCCTGCAGGGAGGGGAGAGCAGACCCTGAGATGCGCTCAGCTAAGCGCACAACTCTCTGTAGAGCTTTGCAGTCCTGGTTTGTGGCGTTACTATACCACACTGAGATGCACTGAGTCAGTACGCTTTCTATGGCCCCTGAATAGAAAGTTTTCAGGATTGTTGGTGAGACCCTGAATTTCCTCAGCTGTCGCAGGTGGTACAGTCTTTGCCTGGCTTTCTTAACCTGAGTCTGAATTTGTGTAGTCCATGTCAGGTCCTCGGAGATGTTTACACCGAGGTACTTGAAGCTGCTCACCCTCTCCACAGGGGTCCCACTGATCATGAGAGGAGTGTAGGGCTGCTGCTGTCTCTTCCTGAAGTCCACGATCAGCTCTTTAGTTTTACTCACGTTCAGAGAGAGACAGTTGTCCTGGTACCATGATGTGAGTCTCTCTACCTCATCATACATGCGTTTGCAAACCACATCGACATGTCAGTCCTTGAAAAATGAAGCTCACAATTGTGTGGATTCTAAAGAATACTATGTACAATAATTATACTGGCAGTGCATTTTGACTCAATTCACATAATTATTTATTATTAATTAAAAATAAGTATATATGAGAGTAGACAGGTGCCTTAATGCATGAGTTTACAATGCAAACTATTCTTAAAGTGCTTACTAATGTTCTTGTGTCATAACCCAGAAGATTTAGAGGAATGAAAGTCCCTTTCATCCACACCCTAATGGCTGTACCATAAACCATTTTCAACAGAACTAATTCAAGCATGCCCTTCCTTTACATTTCTTACTATCTGACCTATGGCACACAATCACATCAGCTAATCATTCAATGGAAAGCAATCCTTCTGTAGCCCATTGTTCATAAAGCTGTCTTTATACATTTTGACAAACTTAGTTCCTGCAACAAAAACGGCTGTTTTCTAGAAACAGCCGAAACAGCTTAAAGGCTCTAGTGTATCACGTAACTCACCAGCAGCAGGAGAAAGCTGACAGGAAGGGTACACATGTTGAAGCAGATCGTCACTGAGACTGAGCTTTCCTCTGTCTCTCACAGTAATCAGGCTGCTCATATGACACGAGAGAGAAAGAGAGAGAGAGAGAGAGAGAGAGAGAGAGAGAGAGAGAGAGAGAGAGAGAGAGAGAGAGAGAGAGAGAGAGAGAGAGAGAGAGAGAGAGAGAGAGAGGGAGAGGAGGGCATTTTCAAATGACGGTGGGTAGAAACTGGGGCCAGGGTTTACTAGTCTTTGTTAGTATTTTGAAATAGATTTTACTTGCATATTTTCTGTTATCATTTTAATTACATTTACATTTTTCTATTTTTTATGATTTGTCATTTTGTTTTATAATAAATGTGTATATTGTCCTCATTTGTAAGTCGCTTTGGATAAAAGCATCTGCTAAATGACTAAATATAAATGTAAATATATATTTTTTATTTATTAAGTTTTAGTCTTAATTTATTTAGTTTCAGTCATTATGAGAAATAGCTGCCCTGACACCTAATTAAAATAAAAAAAAGTTTTTTTTATATATTTATTTGTGTTAATGTTTATTTTATGTCATGTAATTACAATATTTTATCACCTTTGTTTTAGTTAACAATAATAACCCAATAGATGGAGCGCAATATGTAGCTAGTCGTTTAGAAGTTAAAACATATAGAGACTTTTACACTATTCAGAAAGGCATTAATAATTACTTCAAAATTAATAAACAAATAATAGTAGACAAATATTAATTATACAGAGCTTACATGAACTTACAACTTACAAAAATCATGGCCACAAATTAAGATTATTTGCTTATATTTTAGTTCAATTGTGGCAATGCATGTTATACTGTGTTATACTGTTTTTGTAGGCAAACAAATAAATAAAATGCCATTAATTAATTGTTATTATAAATAAATAATACTTTTGGTCAAAAAAGCCCAACACACTAAAGGAAATTGAAAATTTAAAAGAAAGAAAGAAAGAAGAAAGAAAGAAAGAAAGAAAGAAAGAAAGAAAGAAAGAAAGAAAGAAAGAAAGAAAGAAAGAAAGAAAGAAAGAAAGGAGATTTTAAGATAAAACACATTTTGTTTATCACTGCTTAATTGAGTTTACTTACTATAAATAAAGAAAACTTCAAAAGATCTTAATATTTATTCTGATGCCTTTAAAAAAATATGTCTTTAAAAATATCATATTTTCTGTTAGGTAGTTAAAATAAAGCTAACAAAAAACAATAATTTATACAGTCTGTGATGTTAAAAAGTGTGTATTCTGCACATCGACACTCTGGTGTCAAGCAACCAATAATACATAGTATTTACATAATATTATAAATAGTATTTAAATCAGGGGTGGGCCAGAAAATTTTGAAGGCAGGTGCTGAGGGGGTGCAATATCACTGACCGGGGGAACTGCGCAATTTTAAATATATATATATATTGTATATATATAATGTTAATGTCGAAAACTTGGAAATATTTAATATTTCTGTTTTAAACCGTGAAGGCGAGCCAATAGATGTCACATCAGCAACGTGCAAATTTTGCACAAGAGGTATGCCAGTGAACGTCTTAATCTCAGTCAATTAAAGAAAGTGAAAGTAAAAACGGAATAACGGAGTAATGATAAAGCTTTCGGCATTTGATGCCGCATATTCTCTCAGAGACAATACAAATCTACTTCAACATATGCTGATAACAGTAGGGATGCACCGATACCGATACTGGTATCGGTATTGGGCCCGATACTGAGCTCATGTACTCGTACTCGTACTCGTTAAAATGCCCCGATACCAAACGCCGATACCACACAGCATGTGATAAGTGCCATATTCAGACAAAGAAACACACAACAGAATAACAGGCAGCAGAATTGAGTTATTAGAGATTAAGGATGTCTACGAAGCAGATGTATTCAATGAATGATGTTAAACATTCAGTATTAATGCCTTTAGAGCTGATGTGCGCGAGCTGAAAAGCAAAGCGCTGTGCGGATTGCGCGCGCGCCGGCGCAGATGCGCAAGCTCGTCCAGTGAATATTCCTTTCTCACAGACATCACTGGAAAGTTTGTAGTTCTGTCGGATATGTCAAAAACAAGTAAAACAATGCACAAGTTACTTAACGGTAGGGAGGGAGAGAGAGAGAGAGAGAGAGAGAGCGCGCGCTCTTCTGTGGTGTGATCTTTATTGATGTTCGCTCACTTAGCACGCATTATTTGGATTAAAACTAAATCGAAAATATAAGACAATTGATAGGGGCATTCACTATAAACTTTATTTATTTTCAACCTTAAGCATAGGCTACACGACTTTCTGGCGAAAGTGAAACTAACAGCCTGTTTGAAATGCGCGAGGCTGTTCTGTATTTGTTCCTCTCATTCTGCACCAGTACAAATACGTGCGGGCATTTTGCTTGCTTCATGAGTGATTCTGCATTATATGAGTGGCTTTGGAATATAAATCGCAGCATGTTTCAGATGAAAAGAAAAACGCGACTTCTATTTCTGAAAATATCACAGTTAGGAGATTTATAACGAGTGGTTCCCTGCATTATTTCAGCAAAACGCGTGATTACAGTACTGAGCTGCTGCAATGGAACAGCTCTAATGCTGTTAAATTAAAGATGATGTACCATAGAGCAAAAAAAATAACAGTGAAAGTAACAAAAACTTGTACAAATACATTTTAATGTGCATAATTAAGTGTGAAAATAACCGAAGGATATACAGTCAAACCAAAAATTATTAACAGACCAAATATTATTTTTGATATATTTTACTAGTGGGTGCAGAACACTATAGTTCATTTATGTAAGTGAGGATAGCAAAATAAAGTAAACCGTGACATATTATATCCAAAAATTCTTCATACAGTGGACTACCAGTAAAATTGATACAAATTTGGAACCAAAAATTATTCAGACCGAGTCTGGGAAAAAAACTGAAGTTCAGGTTTGCATTAAGGGTTGCCCGACAAAGTATTGATAGTTGTGTAAATATTGTCATACTAACAGCTGTCTGAATAATTTGGGTTGATTGTAATCCGTCACATACCTTTCTATCAAACTTATCTGACATTATCAAGCTGAATTTGTTCTGACACAGTTTAACTCTGAGTTCTTGTCATATTTTATTACCATAAACTATAGAGAATAAACACTGATAATGTGAGAAATGTTGAAGGTGTCTGAATAAATTTTGGTTTGACTATCTATTTGATAAATGAAGTTAACCAATGTATAATGTACAATTGACATTATACATACTCTTTTGGTTTATGTACACAATATTTAAAAAATTTACAAATGCAATGAAAATATCGGTATCGGTACTCGGTATCGGCAAGTACCAAAAATAAAAGTATCGGTATCGGGCGAGTACTGGAAAAAGTGGTATCGGTGCATCCCTAGATAACAGTATAGCTAGCTGTTTTAATTTATTCCTTTAATATTTCTCTTGTGGCCCGTACATTGTGAAAAAAAGAGAAGAAACGCAACTATTTTGTGTTAAACAGGTTGTTTTTAAAGTTGGTGCTTCAAATAGGGTAACGCTTATTATTTCATTGATTTTTATTGGTGACTGCAGTGTTAATAATTTAATAATAGGTCTATAATTCACTGTATAATATACCTGTTTTAACATTTTATTTGAGGAGTAAAAAGCCAATCTTTTGTTATCTATGTATCTGTATCTATCTATCTATCTATCTATCTATCTATCTATCTATCTATCTATCTATCTATCTATCTATCTATCTATCTATCTATCTATCTATCTATCTATCTATCTATCTATCTATCTATCTATCTATCTATCTATCTATCTATCTATCTATCTATCTATCTATCTATCTATCTATCTATCTATACACACACATACACACATTATTAATAGGTCTACTATCAATAAATATGAGCAAAACTTGGCTACTCAATTTTTTATATTACATTTTTTATTAATCACAATTTTATATATTTTATTTTATTAAATTAAACAAGCACAATATGCAGTATTCAATCAAATGTTCTTGAAGATTTTGCATATTGATATTCATTGAACAACATTTCAGAATTTAAGTCAAAGGGCAAAATGGCACCAAAATGCACCCATAGCACTGTGGAAATATCAGTATTCAAAAAAGCTTTGACAACGATCAATTCACTCCCCGATGCTAGGCCAACCTTGCCACACAGTTCATTTGCACGGTTTTGTATGTCACTCCAGTATTCCTCTGAACGTTTTACAGATAGTGCTGTGACGACAGATTGGATCAGATCACTTGCTGATGAAATGTCTAGATTGGGTGACTGGAGCTGGTCTGAAGCAAATTTGGTAACCCGGAAAATGTCCTCAAATAAAACGAGATGCAAAACAAACTGTTGGTCAATAAGCCCCTGCATTGCCCTTGCATCTGTTTTTTGCCTCGCATTCGTTTGTACCTGAATATCCTGCAAAGTGGCCAGAATGGCGTGGAGTGAATGGCGCCCACAAGGCAGAGTGCTGACCTGGAGCCGACACTGTAGCGGACTCAGTGGCTGGAGCCAACAGACTCTTTCTCTGCATTCTCATCCTTTGGGCTGGGGAGAGGGAGTTGTGGCTGACACAGAAGAGCATATGCAGTTTGCGTTCAGTGGATCATCTCCAAAATGGCTCTACGCTGACGCGGAGAGACAGAGAGGAGAATAATTGTTGAAAAAAGTAGGTTCTTTGTGTACAAAAAGTATTCTCATCGCTTCATAAAATTCAGAACCATTGATGGCAGATGGCAGAGTATCCTGACGATGCTTTTCATACTTATCTGGGCCTTGACAGTGTTAATTACTTGGGAGTCAATGGGACAGTCACAAGCAGGCCCGGCTCCACAGGGGATTCAATTGCGCTCCATATTTTAATTTTATTTTTTCCTCCCAACCGCTTTTTTTTTTTTTTTTTTTATCTGTTGAGACAGACAGCCTAACCAGCTCATTCACTTTGCTACCTTTGAGGTTAATGAACATGTTGAATTGCGCAGCAATAATGACAATAACAGCCAAGGAACTTTGTTCTAACTATATGTGAACTTTATTACTGCACTAGACAAAAGACAATATGTATAGATTTCTTGTTCCAAAAGGACAAAAGAAAACCACTTCAGCTCACCAGGACACAGCTGCCACTTCATCCATGTGCGGCAATGCGTACGAAGAAATAGATGAGTCAAGTTCATCAGAAGCTTCCGATGGTGTCAAAAACACAATTGCACACACTCAAAAATGCAGCAATTCTGTCCCAAATTATATAAACAGGGCAAATCCTCACCAGCCGATTCTAAAAACATCCCCCAAACTGTTTTTGGAGGGAGGGAGAGATGCTTTTCGGCCGCTTGTTTCAGTCACGACCGTGGCTTGAATATTCCGTAGAGCGCGATGCATGCTTTTGTTTTCCGTGTCGAGGGTTTGGTGTTGCTTTCTCTGAAAATGACACTTTCGTTTGGACAGGTTTTCAAAACAGCATCAGAACGTGTCCGCATTCTTCAAAAACATGTGTCTAGCCAGGCTCATTTACAAGCCTCGGCCGCATGGACCGAGTTTTGCTGCCGACAAGTGTCCGGGGAGATCGTAGCAAGTTTACTCGGCCCCCAAAAGATAGAGAAGAATCGTTATTACATAAAAAGCATGGCAGGTGTTGTTAAATTTTTAGCGGTCAATGAGCATCCACTATGTGGGGATCGGGAAACATTTGACAGTGAGGAGGACTGCATAGCTGCTGGGCTTTTTGCCAAGTTGTTTAAATACACGATGGAAAAATATAAATACCTTGCTGACATTACATCACATATTCCACAAAATGCCAAGTACACTTCCAAAACCATCCAGAACGAAGTGATTGAAATGTTGGCATCCATAGTTCTGAAAAAAATTTAACCGAAATATGACACTGCTGATTCAGCTGCATTCTGTTTGCAGTGATGGCACAAGGGATCAGTGATGGCACAAGGGATCGGTGCAACATTGAATATTTGTCTGTTGTAATTCGCTTTGTGCACAATGTGTGCCAGAGGAACATATCATTGGCTTGTTAGAACTTCAGCAGCTTAATGCAGATTAACTCACCACTGAAATATTGCAACACTTGTCTGAAACAGGATTCAGTGCTGACAATATACTGAGCCAGTGTTATGATGGAGCATCGGTGATGAGTGAGGTGAGGGGTGGTTTTCAGGCTTTATTGCAACAAAGGTTGGGCAGACATATCCTCTACATACACTGCTATAACCACCAGCTTCACCTCTCAATCATACATGCAATTCAAAGTGAACCTTGTTCCAAAAGATTCTTTGACTTGTCAGGCTCCCTGTACTCTTTTTTCAGACATAATTTTGTTAGTCAGAGACACAGTTGCCCTTATCTAAAGAGACTATTGGAAATCTGTTGGACAAGTCACTATGAAGTCACAAAATGTGTTGTGGAGAATGAGGAAGTAATTCTTGACATTCTTTCCAAGGTTTCCAATGATGACAATGCATCAGTTGACCTTGCAAAAGAAGCCTCTGGCCTTCTCTCTCAGCTGAAGCAATGCAACTTTTTTGAAGTTGGCATATTTCTGATACATCTTCTTGCCATTTTAAAACCAGAAAATGCCATCCTACAGTCTCAGCATGTTAATTTGTGAAGTGCAGCTGAAGTTGTGCAGGGATGACTTGGTGCACTGCGGAATCTCATTGAAAATGACAGTGGATTGCAGCAGTACTGCACAGGCATGACTACTGTTGAGCCCTCACCCAAATGTCTAAGGACTATCAATCCCTCCTATGCTGACTCTGTCATTTTTTTCAACTTTAGGGCAAGAAGGGTAGTCAGGCTCTGAACGTGCCACTGAAGCTCTAAGGCGACAGATGTTGAACATACTAGATACAGCTGTATCAGAGATGGAAAACAGGTTTTCCACAAAAAATTTTGAGCTGATGAAAACCCTCTCATGTTTGATGCCAAAATCCAACAAATGTATTGACATTCAGTTGCTTTAGCCTCTCTGTGGTATTGCAGGGATTTCAAAAAATGAACTCCAGAATGACATTCTTGTTGCCAGACCAATGCTCTGTTTCACGAGAGGAAAAAAAAACCTTTTAATTTTTGCTCATGAAAAAGCATTAACACATGAACTGGACATGGATGAGTTTGTTAAAGAATTCTCTAAAATGAACAGAAAGCTAATGATTTGTACATTTTTCAAGACTTGCCCTGTTTTCATCAAATTTAAAGTTACTAAATAGATACAGGATCTGTCATGGGGTTAAAAAAGACTGTAAATAATAAACATAGTTAACATAAAACATTGTTACATGTATGTTCTGTTTGGTTTTGAGTTTTTTCAGTTAGCCTTCTCCCCTG
Organism: Ptychobarbus kaznakovi; assembly: GCA_027422405.1. Taxonomy (NCBI): domain Eukaryota; kingdom Metazoa; phylum Chordata; class Actinopteri; order Cypriniformes; family Cyprinidae; genus Ptychobarbus; species Ptychobarbus kaznakovi. Next base: position 20,808,397 of record CM049794.1, read on the forward strand.
TGACGTTTTCGTTATCCTCCTAATTATAATTCAGTTCACATGTGTTTAATAAATTATCTCGTTTACCCATTAATTTGCTCCCCTACTTAAACCTTCAGTTCCCCAGTTACCGTTGTCTGTTCTACTTTGTTACTACCCTGCTTTTGAATGAGTGCTACTCGACGTTTTGTTTATTAAAGATCATTTATACTTTCACCTTGAGCCTCCTGCATTTTCTCCGCCTCCCACGATCGTAACAAACATACATAAAAGCAAGGTACATTTTTTTTTTCTTACGAAAATTAGAATTTCAGGAAAAAATTAAATTTTGAGTTTGTGACAGTTTTCACACACACACACACACACACACCACCACACACACACACACACACACACACACACACACACACACACACACACACACACACACACACACACACACACACACACACACACACACACACACACACACACACACACACACACACACACACACACACACACACACACACACACACACACACACACACACACACACCACACACACACACACACACACACACACACACACACACACACACACACACACACACACACACACACACACACACACACACACACACACACACACACACACACACACACACACACACACACACACACACACACACACACACACACACACACACACACACACACACACACACACACACACACACACACACACACACACACACACACACACACACACACACACACACACACACACACACACACACACACACACACACACACACACACACACACACACACACACACACACACACACACACACACACACACACACACACACACACACACACACACACACACACACGAATGTTGTAAATATTAGCCTATATTGATGTAAATATTTATTTTATAAGACCTTGCCCTTTTTAAAATCAAATGTAATGTTACTAAATTGATCTTGTAAGATCTGTTATAGGGTTTAAAAAATAAAATAATAATAATAAAAAAACATACACACATACATACATAAGCAAAAGTAAGAAGAATGTAGAAATTAAAATGTAGTTGGTGCTCACAAATGACCTCTCCTCTCGACCCTCTGTTTATTGATGATAAAAACATTCCTGCCTCCAGACATTGGTTCCAAAAAAATCTCAAATCATCCTCAACAGATCATCTGTCTGAATCATCTGAATGTCGCAGCAGAAATCTAGACACATCAGACCAGGCAATGTTTTTCCAATCTTCTATTGTCCAATTTTGGTGAGCCTGTGCGAATTTTAGCCTCCGTTTCCTGTTCTTAGCTGACAGGAGCAGCATGCAGTGTGGTCTTCTGCTGCTGTAGACCATCTGCTTCAGGGTTCAACGTGTTGTACGTTCAGAGATGGTATTCTGCATACATTGGTTGTAACGAGTGGTTATTCAGGCTACTGTTGCCTTTCTATAATCTCTAACCAGTCTGCCCATTCTCCTCTGGACTCTGACATCAACAAAGCATTTTCGTCAACATAACTGCTGCTCACTGGATATTTTCTCTTTTTCGGACCATTCTCTGTAAACCCTAGAGATTGTTGTGCGTGAAAATCCCAATAGATCAGCAGTTTTTGAAATACTCAGACCAGCCCATCTGGCACCAACAACCATTCCATGTTCAAAGTCACTTAAATCTACTTTCTTCCCCATTCTGATGCTCGGTTTGAACATCAGTAAGTCGTCATCACCACATCTAGATGCCCAAATGCATTGAGTTACTGCCGTGTGATTGCCTGATTAGCAATTTGTGTTACCAAGCAATTGAACAGTTGTAGCTAATAAAGTGGCCGGCAAGTGTATATACAGGTGCATCTCAATAAATTAGAATGTCGTGGAAAAGTTCATTTATTTCAGTAATTCAACTCAAATTGTGAAACTCGTGTATTAAATAAATGCAATGCACACAGAGTGAAGTAGTTTAAGTCTTTGATTCTTTTAATTGTGATGATTTTGGCTCACATTTAACAAAAACCCACCAATTCAACAAATTAGAATATGGTGACATGCTATTCAGCTAATCAACTCAAAACACCTGCAAAGTTTTCCTGAACCTTCAAAATGGTCTCTCAGTTTGGTTCACTAGAAAAGGTGGAGTGGGTGCTGTTGAAACATTCACCAGCTCCCTCTGAAGAGCTTTACCTCACAACAAAGCCAAAATAATCTGCTACAGCCAGCCGCAGATTGTCGCATGGCTAAGACCTAAAAGACCTCGACAAGCTCGCCAAGAACTTTGGCAAATTCAACCCCAGCGTGACAAATAGCCAAAATAGCCAAGCTTATCTCCAATATATTGATTTCCATCTGGAAATACAACCTAACGTTACGGACAACGATACACTCTATTTACTCCGAACGACATCCAGTCCTGAAGTTTGCAGCTTCCTGGACCGGCAGCCTGCTCAAACAAAGACTGATTATCGACTGCTTCAAAAAGCCCTCATTTACGAGTTCGCCAATCCTGAGTCCGAACAAGGCTTAGTGATTTCCCTGGAGATGAGACAAGGTCGTCACGAACCTCCTCAAGCCTACTACAGTCGATTCAGACAAGCATACTTCGGAACTCGTAACAAACCTGATATGGAGGATGAACTGAACTTTAAAACTCTCTTCCTAAGGAACCTTCATCCCGGCATAAGCCCAATCTTGGCATTCTCGCATGTCCACAAACCATGAATGCTCAGCAGTTGCGAGACTTAGCACAGAAAGCCTACAGCAAACAAAAGATGCCCTCAGAAAAGAGCGCCAAAACCCCAGCAGTTCTTGACTTCAACACTCAAAGTCAATGGCTGGCTCTAGAGGGCGCCCAATGCCAAGATAGCGCCAAGTCACCACACAGAGAGTGGAATGCACCCCCGTCCAACAAAGATCGAGACTTTCATGCTGGCACCCGACCTAAATAGAGGTACGACTGCTGGGATTGACCACGTGGACGTCAACACTCACCTGGACGGCACTGGGAGAGGTCATGGGACCAATTAAGGCCTCATGAGAGTCAATGGGACAGATCGTGGAATGCGCCAAGCTCATTTGGAAACTCGAGGGAAATGCTCATGGGAATTCAATGGAAACTCCAAGGGAAAACGACAAACTCACCCTGGAGCAATCAGCCCAAGGAATCGATGAAAGAATTCACAAAGATTCCAAGCTGACCGAGCTCAAACTGAATCCACACAAGAACAAAAGACACCACCGTATTTCGACTCACAAATGCTGATGGAAATGATGATGAAAGAGTTCTTCCAACGAAAGGAGGAGGATCGGAAGTGGGAAAATAAAGAGAAACCAGATTAAGCCTGACTAGTAGTCGGACGAGAATGTAGCAACCAGCTAACACAACCAGCCACAGAGAACAGCACTCCTTCACCTCACTCTCAGAGAACAATAACCACCCTAACTTCAGATGGACACGAAATCCAACCTGAAAACCCAGCAACAGAGTTAAGAAACAAACAAACTCAACACCCAAACTCAACACCCAATGCTCCAGATCACAGCAGCATCCAACAAACAGCTGCTGATGAAACCCCTCAAGTTCCTGAAAGTGCTGTCTCAGTCATCTGCCACTCCTCCGAAGAATGCCAGATCAGTCCTGACATCCTAACCATTTCCTCCCAAACTCCCAAAATAAAATTTGTGGACCATGAACGCACAGCAATTTACATTAATATTGCGGTTACTCTCGTCTGCAAAGTAAAATGCAGTGGATATAAATTATAAGATAATCAAGCAAGAAGCATTTTGCTGAACTTGTGTATGACTATGCACTAATATTCGCTCATCATATATGAGACACGTGTTTGACGCTTCATCTGCAATAGTAGATACAAATTAACTTGATAGAATTTTACAAAGGCGGCTCGCTGGATTTTCTTTAATATTAACAACATCACAATTTGCATTTTTTTTTACCAACAGCATTTCGCCATGTTGGTTAGAGTTCAGAATCAAGGCGTGAAGAAATTTGTAAAGTACTTTACAAGACTTTCTCACTGAAGGTAAGCTAAGAATCTAACTATTCCTGTGTTTCTGTGGCTCAGTGGTAGAGCATTGCATTAGCAACGCAAAAGATTGTGGGTTCAATTCCCAGGGAACACACATACTGGCAAAAACATGTACAAACCCGATTCCAAAAAAGTTGGGACACTGTACAAATTGTGAATAAAAAAGGAATGCAATAATTTACAAATCTCATAAACTTATATTTTATTCACAATAGAATATAGATAACATATCAAATGTTGAAAGTGAGACATTTTGAAATGTCATGCCAAATATTGGCTCATTTTGGATTTCATGAGAGCTACACATTCCAGAAAAGTTGGGACAGGTAGCAATAAGAGGCCGGAAAAGTTAGATGTACATATAAGGAACAGCTGGAGGACCAATTTGCAACTTATTAGGTCAATTGGCAACATGATTGGGTATAAAAAGAGCCTCTCAGAGTGGCAGTGTCTCTCAGAAGTCAAGATGGGAAGAGGATCACTAATTCCCCCAATGCTGCGGCGAAAAATAGTGGAGCAATATCAGAAAGGAGTTTCTCAGAGAAAAATTGCAAAGAGTTTGAAGTTATCATCATCTACAGTGCATAATATCATCCAAAGATTCAGAGAATCTGGAACAATCTCTGTTCGTAAGGGTCAAGGCCGGAAAACCATACTGGACGCCCGTGATCTTCGGGCCCTTAGACGGCACTGCATCACATACAGGAATGCTACTGTAATGGAAATCACAACATGGGCTCAGGAATACTTCCAGAAAACATTGTCGGTGAACACAATCCACCGTGCCATTCGCCGTTGCCGGCTAAAACTCTATAGGTCAAAAAAGAAGCCATATCTAAACATGATCCAGAAGCGCAGGCGTTTTCTCTGGGCCAAGGCTCATTTAAAATGGACTGTGGCAAAGTGGAAAACTGTTCTGTGGTCAGACGAATCAAAATTTGAAGTTCTTTTTGGAAAACTGGGACGCCATGTCATCCGGACTAAAGAGGACAAGGACAACCCAAGTTGTTATCAGCGCTCAGTTCAGAAGCCTGCATCTCTTATGGTATGGGGTTGCATGAGTGCGTGTGGCATGGGCAGCTTACACATCTGGAAAGGCACCATCAATGCTGAAAGTTATATCCAAGTTCTAGAACAACATATGCTCCCATCCAGACGTCGTCTCTTTCAGGGAAGACCTTGCATTTTCCAACATGACAATGCCAGACCACATACTGCATCAATTAAAACATCATGGCTGCGTAGAAGAAGGATCCGGGTACTGAAATGGCCAGCCTGCAGTCCAGATCTTTCACCCATAGAAAATATTTGGCGCATCATAAAGAGGAAGATGCGACAAAGAAGACCTAAGACAGTTGAACAACTGGAAGCCTGTATTAGACAAGAATGGGACAACATTCCTATTCCTAAACTTGAGCAACTTGTCTCCTCAGTCCCCAGACGTTTGCAGACTGTTATAAAAAGAAGAGTGGATGCCACACAGTGGTAAACATGGCCTTGTCCCAACTTTTTTGAGATGTGTTGATGCCATGAAATTTAAAATCAACTTATTTTTCCCTTAAAATTATACATTTTCTCAGTTTAAACATTTGATATGTCATCTATGTTGTATTCTGAATAAAATATTGAAATATGAAACTTCCACATCATTGCATTCTGTTTTTATTCACAATTTGTACAGTGTCCCAACTTTTTTGGAATCAGGTTTGTACTAAATATAGACAACTTTACTCTAAAGAAAAACAACAAATGAATGGATATGTAATTATAATCTATGACAAAAATACTTTTATTAATTAGGTTAGTGTATAATTCAGTAGCAAAATTTACTCTATCATGAGTGCACAACAATTTTATAAAATCTAAAATTAGTGATTTTTTTTATTGGGGAACAAAGAAAAGTGAATAAGTGTAGGACTAAATCTGGTAAAAAAATACATATTGCTCTTTGTATTGTTGTAAAATACATTCATGGAAAACAAGTAATATATTTATATTTAAATATATATGCTGTACAACCGTTTTAACCGTTTTAAATGTCAGTTACTGTGCTTGCGAAGAACCCTTCATAGTGCTCTCTACAACAGTGTTGTGATCTAACAGACACCTGGTATAAAGTAACACGATATAGAAACAGCACGAGACTGTAGCTAGATAAAATCCTTTTATGCAAAACCATTGCACTTCATTTACAGATCAAGTATAATAGGAACAGTGGAGAGAGTTTATTGTCTTGACTCTAGTAACCGAACGCGGCACACAGTTTGAAAGCTGAATGGAGGATGAAGGACAGCTGCAGCGGAGAGTAGTGTTTAAGTGAACTTGACTTAAATATTCATCTGTACCTCACATTACATTATGTAACGGCTTCAGAACACTTGAAATATAGTGCACAAAAAACTTTATGCTGTTTAATAATTTGTTTGTGGCTTTTGTGGGGCTTAACAATAACACAATATTAGCTATGCAGAATATCGAATTTGGATCGGTCTCGTCAGACCGATACCCCGATCCAGCAGAAAAGGCCAGTATCGAAGCTATACCGATCCTGAATATAGGATCGGCGGACCCCTAATACTAACCTTTTTTATACCCGTCTAACAAATCACTTATTGAATTCAGCTGGACACACTTTCCTGTTAATCACAACAAATGGCCAAGCAAGCAACGACACCAGTCCCTCCAGGATTTCACGGGACTTTTTTCTCATTTTTGCGGCTTAAAATGACTGATTTTGCTGCAGCTTTTCTCAAATTTTGCTGCGATATTTGCGGCATATCTTATTGTTTTGCAGTGAAAATATACAATGGACAACATTCTTCTAACATTGCTTTACCTTTTCTGACTTCGAGAACCATCGTAGGGCTCCAGACTAACATTTGAGGACACCAGTGCCGTTAAGTTCTACAGAACCAGCACCTGACAGTAAAGCACTCACCCTAATCGCTCATGTACATCTCGGAGATGTCTATTTGATGTCTGCATTTACATATTGTAAGACGTATTTTAGGGTGTTTGCTCATCTACAATATGTCTCTAAGACGTTTCCTGTCAGATGTCAAATAGACATTTATTAGAGTGCATGTAAAACTGCTTCTGAGACGTTTATCAGATTACAAGACAGATGTTTCCCAGATCTTTAGCAGAGGTCTTACAGATTTACTTGTGCTGTCTGGGTAGTTGAGATGCAGAAAAAAATACTTTTATTACTGTCATTCATGTCTAAATATCATTTGATAAAAAAAAAAAATATATATATATATATATTATGAGTGGAAATGGCTAATACGTCTCTGCAGCCATATAGTGGTAATTTCATGTCCTTTTATTTTTAAATAAGTGTTTACTTTCCTACATTATGAAACGGATGGAGGCAACCTATGAAGGATGAACAAATAATGACATCACATTAAAAATAACTTTCAAATTAGGTAGGCTAATACTTAAAGCTTTGAAGTGCTGGAAAAAGTTGTGTGAAGCATTTAAAAACAGACCATTTCTGCCACAAGTTGTTCCTGTAGTTATGTTAAATCCATGGTGAATGGTGGAGATTTGTGTTTATTGAACAAAGTTTTTCCTGGTTTCCATATCAGTGGCATTTGTTCTGATATCCGTAGCTTTAACAGAATTCTGCGCTTAATTTGAATGCTTCTCACAAGATTTGACTGAGATGTTATTGATTCTGCAGTGGATTCGACTACTTTCTTCACTGTATCCCCCAGCGCTGTATATAACGATGTTGATTCTGCTTCCGGCTTTGCTACCGTTCGGACGCTCTTGCTATTGCTCTGCGCTTTGCTCCCTATTTTTGTTCTTTTCTCAGATCTTTCTAAGATTTTTACTTCAGCTGATCAGCACAGTGCTCAAACAACACATTTTTTGGAAAAAAGGACTCTTTGCCTCCCACTGCCAGCAGTTTACATTCCGGAGACCGATAAATACAGCTGTCTACATTCAAACAGATGAGAGAAAATGCCTACTTGCTGCACGAACTGCCACAAACTTCTACAAAGGATTGTGGTTCTTGAAACAAAGTTATTTGCTGGACTTCCAAAACAGACGGAACATACAGCAGACGGTCACCACGGACCCCCTCAGCATACAGCCGGTGAGTCCTGTGAATCTAGTGAATCTCAACAGTTTATACCAAGTGTAGAGGAACAAGCCGAAACTGATCGACGGACTAATCGATGGCACAAACAGGGAGCGAGACCCAAAGGCTCTCGAGACACCAGATTGTCACGAGTATCTCGTATTGCTGCTGTAGCATCCTCTACCCCAGATACGGCTATGACAAGACTTGTAAACACTGGTATTCTACAACCCCCTATACATCTTGAGAACAGATTTGAAGCATTGATGAATGTGGATGAGGAATCCCAAAATATGACAAAACTCGGATCGAATCAGCCAGCAGCTAACATTGCTACTAACAGTCGCTCAAGGTCGAGCAGACAGCGGCATTCAGCTCAAAGCGCAGCCGAGCCCAGGACTCTGATAGTGGGCGACTCTATTATTAGAAACGTCAGTAGCAGGACTGCTACTACCTGCTGCTTTCCTCAAGCAACCGTTTCTGATGTGAACAAGGAACTTCGGAGCATTGTGATGAAGCACAAGACTGCAAATCGAGTCATCATCCATGTGGGGAAGAATGATATTCGGAAAAGGCAGTCAGAAATGCTAAAGCAAGATTTCAGTGAACTCTTTGAAACACTTCAAAGACTTGAAGTTCAGTCGTTCATCAGTGGACCACTCCCAGCGAGGGGAACTAACATGTTTTCACGGTTGCTTGGGCTGAATACATGGCTACAAAGAACCTGCAGTACAAAAGGAGTCAACTTCATCGACAACTTCAATATTTTCTGGGGACACAGACAACTGTATAAACTGGATGGCCTCCACCCAAACAAACTTGGTGCAAGAGTGCTAAAGGACAATTTCTATTTCTCCCTCCGTCATCCTTCAGTGGTGTGTGTCAATCCACTCACACAGTCACCTGGACAGAATATGAGTGACCACAGGACTTCATATCAGCTTCCGAGTCATTATGTGGTTGAAGAATCCCACAAGGATACTGATAACGCCACACAGCCAAAACAACCACTGCTCATGGACATCCCGGCTGAGCCCTGCTCACAGAGCTCATCACATGCAGACTGTGACGTATCACAACAGCTCCAAGACTCAGCACCCAAGGACAACTTTCTGGAAAACAGCCTGGGATGCCATGACAACACATTACAGTCACCGGAAACATCAGAGCTAGAGCCCCGCTCACCAGACACACTATCCCTCTCTCCAGCACCTGGACAGAATATGCCCCGCTCACCAGACACTCTATCCCTCTCTCCAGCATCTCCACTTCTAAGCTTTTCACAGAAAATGGAGGAATTGGTGTATGCTGGGACCAAACTCTCTGCAAGCCCGCAGATATCAACTAAAAAAAGGCGGGCCCCTCAACCACCAAAGACTTCAGGCTCAGCTCTCCCGCCTCCTCCTGTGAGAGCTCTCCGACCGCTGCCACAACGCAAGGGCCCAAACCCTCCTCCATCTGCTGTAGGTGAACCAAAAACAACTGATAACAGCTCTCAGTGATATGTGTCGGGTCCCCGCTATACTAGCAACAACATTCTCGAACGTTTACAATACAAGCGGGAACCCAGTGTGCCTGTAGCCTTCTCTATTTCTGTTTTATCACGTGATAGAAGGTCTAAGGCCTTCAAAAGGCGTACGGCTGACCCATCTAATCTAAGGCCTGTTATGCATCAGTCTAAGATTGCTGTAGAGACTAAATGTAATTCCATCAAGTTAGCATTTTTAAACACTCGCTCACTAAAAAATAAATCATTTGTGATAAATGATTTAATAACCACAAACAACCTGGATTTTATGTTTCTAATTGAAACATGGCTAGAAGACAACTGCAGTGCAACAGTCCTCACTGAAACAGCCCCTCCTAACTTTAATTTTATAAGTGTCTGCAGGACTGCTAGGAGAGGTGGAGGTGTAGCTGCTCTGTTTAAAGATGTTTATCAATGCAAGCAAGTGTCATTTGGTCAGTACTTGTCTTTTGAATATCTAGGTATTGTGCTGAAAGGTGCCCCACGCATTCTGTTTATCATAATCTACAGGCCGCCAAAATATTCTCCAGCCTTTGTTGAAGAGTTCACAGAACTGTTATCAATGATTTCCTCAGAGTTTGACTGTTTTGCTATTGCAGGGGATTTTAATATTCACATAGATAATGCTGAAATCAAAACTACAAAAGAAATTATAACTGTTTTAAACACTTTTGACCTGATTCAGCATGTGCACGGACCCACACACAATCGTGGACACACTTTAGATTTACTCATCAGTAGAGGTCTAAACATTTCATCCATTGTCATTAAGGATGTAGCTCTGTCTGATCACTTCTGTATTTTCTTTGATATATTGATCTCTGTCACCACTGAATCTAGATCTGTCTCTGTCAGAAAGAGATGCATTAATGAGAACACTAGTGTGCTATTTATGAAGGCAATATCTTTAACACCAAGCATTTCTGCAGACTCTGTTGATCTTCTCCTGGATTCATTTGACTCAAAAGTTAAGAATGTTATTGATGATATTGCACCGATAAAGGTCAGCAAGAAGAATGGCAGACAAAAATCATTTTGGAGAAAATCAACAGCAGTTCAGAATATGAAAAGACAATGCAGAAAAGCTGAGCGGATGTGGCGGAAGACGAAACTAGAAATACACTATAGCATCTATAAAGACAGCCTTCATGCTTTCAATTTGGAACTAGCCACAGCTAGACAGACCTTCTTCTCAAACCTTATAAACAGTAATTTAAACAACACTCGCACTCTTTTTGCTACTGTTGAGAGACTGACAAACCCCCCAAGTCAGATTCCCAGTGAAATGCTCTCGGACAGCAAATGCAATGAGTTTGCTTCCTTCTTTTCAGAGAAGATCAGTAATATCAGGAAGGAGATTGGCACATCTTCCTGTAATACAGGAGTCACACAGATTCGACAGCAATCTCAAAAAGAAGTGACTATGTCTGTTTTTAAAACAATTGATAGCAAAATTTTGGAAGAAATAGTACAGCATCTTAAATCGTCAACCTGCTATCTTGACACACTTCCCACATCTTTTTTCAAAAGTGTGCTTAACTGTTTAGAAGCAGATCTCTTAGAAGTGGTGAACACCTCACTTCTTTCTGGGACTTTTCCAAACTCCCTGAAAACTGCAGTTGTTAAGCCCCTTCTGAAAAAGAGCAATCTTGATAACACCATGTTGAGCAACTATAGACCAATATCAAATCTTCCTTTCATAGGTAAGATTATTGAAAAGGTAGTTTTTAATCAGCTGAACAACTACTTAAACTCAAATGGATTCCTGGATAATTTTCAATCTGGTTTCCGCGTGCATCACAGCACAGAGACAGCACTCATTAAGATAATAAATGATATTCGCTTTAATTCTGATTCTGGCAAAATATCAGTGCTGGTACTACTAGATCTTAGTGCTGCGTTTGACACTGTCGATCATAACATACTTCTAGAGAGACTGGAAAACTGGGTCGGGCTTTCTGGGATGGCACTCAAATGGTTCAGGTCATACTTAGAAGGGAGAGGTTATTATGTGAGTATAGGAGAGCATAAGTCTAAGTGGACGTCCATGACATGTGGAGTCCCACAAGGCTCAATTCTTGCACCGCTGTTGTTTAGCCTGTATATGCTCCCACTAAGTCAGATAATGAGGAAGAACCAAATTGCCTATCACAGCTATGCTGATGATACCCAGATCTACCTAGCCTTATCTCCAAATGATTATAGCCCCATTGACTCCCTCTGCCAATGCATTGATGAAATTAACAGTTGGATGTGCCAAAACTTTCTTCAGTTAAACAAGGAGAAAACTGAAGTAATTGCATTTGGAAACAAAGATGAAGTTCTCAAGGTGAATGCATACCTTGACTCTAGGGGTCAAACAACTAAAAATCAAGTCAGAAATCTTGGGGTGATTCTGGAGACAGACCTTAGTTTTAGTAGTCATGTCAAAGCAGTAACTAAATCAGCATACTATCATCTCAAAAACATTGCAAGAATTAGATGTTTTGTTTCCAGTCATGACTTGGAGAAACTTGTTCATGCCTTTATCACCAGCAGGGTGGATTATTGTAATGGTCTCCTCACCGGCCTTCCAAAGAAGACCATTAGACAGCTGCAGCTCATCCAGAACGCTGCTGCCAGGATTCTGACTAGAACCAGAAAATATGAGCATATCACACCAGTCCTCAGGTCCTTACACTGGCTTCCAGTTACATTTAGGATCGATTTTAAAGTACTTCTACTCGTTTATAAGTCGCTCAATGGCCTAGGACCTAAATATATGTCAGATATGCTCACTGAATATAAACCTAACAGACCACTCAGATCATTAGGGTCGAGTCAGTTAGAAATACCAAGGGTTCACACAAAACAAGGGGAGTCCGCTTTTAGCTATTATGCCGCCCGCAGCTGGAACCAGCTTCCAGAAGAGATCAGATGTGCTAAAACATTAGCCACATTTAAATCCAGTCTCAAAACTCATCTATTTAGCTGTGCATTTGTTGAATGAGCGCTGTGCTACGTCCGAACTGACTGCATTGTATTTTATGTATAATCATTTTCTATTTTTCTATATCATTTTAAAACTCCTTGTTTTATTATTTTTAACTTCTTGTTTTTATTGCTGTGAATGATTATTTCACATTATTTTATGTAAAGCACTTTGAATTACCAATGTGTATGAAATGTGCTATACAAATAAACTTGCCTTGCCTTGCCTTGGGTGATCGAGTGCAGCCCGTGGCTCCGGACCGAGCAAATAAGCGGTCTGCTCTGTGTAGCCCAAATGAGTAGCGCAGATTCGTTCCGCTTTCAGTTCGTTTGTCCAATGTAGCTCTTGTTAATCGGGCATGATTAGAACGCAGGCTGTTCATTCCATTTTTAAACTGAGAAACAATTGTTTTGTGACTGAATGTGCATTGTGATGACGTCACGGGACGCGTCTAAGCCAAAAATCAGTGGGAAAATTTGCGACAATTACGAAAATTAGCGAGCTCTTGAGAATTTTGCAGCGTAAATTGCGGAGTTTGCTTGATTTTGCGATGAATTCAGCGATCGCAGAATCGCAAAATCCTGGAGGGACTGAGACACTAACAAGATACGATACAGTATGAGACCACACGCGATTTCAGCAAGTCTCTACACAGTAAACAAGACAAGCGTTTCCTAGCAACGGCAACTGCACTAAACACTAATGAGACAAGTAAATACACAAAGATTTAGGAAAAAGAATAAAAGTACAGAAAATAACATTATGTACAAACAGGTGACATTACCTGCAAAGCACCGTTTCTACATGCATGTGTAGGGAGTGAAACTTAAGGTTAAAATTAATGTTCTATAACTTTAAATAATGCCTAGAGGTAATATCGCGAGAATAGAGACCCGCGATTAGGATCGCGGAAGAGAATAGTCTGTGCGCAGATGTGAGAGCGCAGAGAGAGAGAGAGGACGTGCTCTGTGTAATCAGATGTGGCTCGTCGTGATGTTCACTTCTTTATGTTCAATAAATCAAGTGTTATGATCTTCCGAGCTCCCTGTCGGTGTCCTCCTTGCAATAAAGCCAAGAACCCACGAGCCAGCGCGTGGTAAGAACTGTGAAGCTTATATATAAACTACACGCGTTACACTGGTGGCAGCGCTGGTTGGCTTGTTTTCGCTGGGACACTTGTTTTTTTCCCTATTGAACGATTTGGTATCGCCACTTTAACTTGCAGAGACGTTGATACTGTTTTGAGTATTTTTTTTTCACGTGCTCTTTTTGCAAGTTCGGATTACGTGCGTTCTCTCTAACACAAAATGGCGGACGACGAGCATGAAGCTGCTGCAGTACAGGGATACAGACATGTTGCAGATGCAGCAAATCCACATCTGCCATTTAAAATTGACCTTCCTCATCCTTTTTCTGGAGACGGTACAGAACCTTTTAGTGCATGGATACAGCGGTTTGAAGTTGCATTTAATGTATCAGCTGTATCACTGGATAAGGCCAAACTTCTCCCTGTGAAGCTTATTGGTCCAGCATTTGCATATTGGCAGTCTCTACCATCTGAAGTGAAAGCTGACTATGAGTTAACTAAAGCCAGTTTGACCACCGTTTTTGGTCGTACGACATTTTTGGCCACATTTCAGACATTTTTGAATGCACGTCCCCGTAAACCACAAGAACCTCTTGAAGTCTATGGTGCTGAGCTCACAAATTTAGTGACTGAAGCGTTTCCTCAATATGACGCAGCAGCACGAAATTGCGAAATTTTTCGTAGATTTGTGACCGGTTTAGATCCATCGCTTCAACTGAAAATCCATGAGCATGGCGCTGTGACTTTGGACAATGCTTTGAAAGTGGCCACTCAATGTGAACGTGCCCAGTTGGCCATCAGTGTTGCTAACCCTTCAGCTGTTATGCCTGTGCGGTGAATCAACAACCATCAGCTAACACAGTGACAGCAACCCACATCACTGAACTGGCATCAGCCATAGCTGAACTCCCAACTGACTTGCATGCCTTACGCCAGTCTCATCTACGACGGACAGATGAACGTGTGGACCAGCTTTTGCGGCGGATTTCCAGTCTCCAGGACGAGGTGACATCTTCCACACAGTCTCCACATCAGACCTGTGCAGCCGTGGACTATGACATCGCAGCACGCCATCGACAGCCTGGCTTGGATGATCATCATCGCCATCGAGACCGTTGCTGCACTGCACAACACACACAGAGAGGTCGACAACACCCTCGGGACGATTGCTGTTCTCCACGACACCGCCATGGCTGCTCCGAACATGATCAACCACCCCCAATTGATGACTTCTCCTGTCAAAGACATTGTAGCTACTCTAATTTTTCCCGTAGTCGTGAGTTATACACTCCTCACCCCACACAATCTGATGAATACACCCCCCACAGACATCATTATGGAGACTCCAGGTCTGGCCGCTCGCCTTCACGGGAGCGCCGGCCTGATCTCGACCGTGAACATGGAACACGTTATGCTCGCTCAGCCTCACCCAGTCCACAGTACAGACATTCAAGTTATCGCAGGCATAGCTCTCCATCACCACCCCCCCATTCCTATAGTTCACAAAGGTATTCCACCTCCCCCACACGACATGTACACTTCTCTCAGTCTAACAGAGGGAAAGCCCCTTTCTTGTCAAATCAGGGAAACGAGTAGAAGCTGTCATTGGGGACCAAATGCCAGCTTCATCCCCAATAACGGTCCACTCTGATACAGTGGGTAATAAATCTACTCCACCCACACCTTTAATTCAAATTGCACTGGCCGGTACTGAACTCCATGCTTTGGTGGATACAGGATCAGGCCTATCTCTGATTACAGATGACTGTCGTAGATCCATTCCAGCTTTGTCTACTCAGTCTATAAGCAAGTCATTTGTGTTAGCGTCATCAGTTACTGGACAGCTACTGGACATACTTGGCTCTGTGACAGCTCCCATACATATCGGAGATGTCACATTTACCCATGTATTCCATGTAGTACGCACTGCTACACATCCTGCTCTCATAGGATGGGATTTCCTAATTGAGCACAATGTTACCGTTGACATACCACATTCACGTTTGCAACTATATAACACTTCAGTGCCTCTTTCACCACCCCAGTCACTGATTCCAGTACAAAGTTCTGCAGTCACTGTCGCTCAGGTGACTATCCCACCTATGTCAGAGATGGTAATCCCAATTTCTGTCAAAGATAATGGCGTAGCGAATCCTTTCACTGACATGTATGTGGGTATACTGGAACCATAGCCTCCTCCAGTTGTGGCCTTAGGTGTTGTTCAAACACTAACCTCAGTTAAAAAAGGAAGGGGCATGGTTCGAGTTGTTAACCCGACTAACGACCAGATTTCTCTTGATGCTGGATGCCCATTAGGTCAGCTTTTCTCAGTCACTGGCAATACACATGACGAGTATGCATTAGTCTCAGCCGTGACTACTCCTACAGAAGCTGTCCATCCAATGCCTGAAGTGCATTTGGATGAAACACAGTTAAATGCTGACAAACAGGCACAGCCCAAGAGCCTGCTGACAGAGTTCTCTGACATTTTTAGCTCTCATTCTCATGACTATGGCAAAACTAATTTGATCACGCATAGCATTAACACTGGTGACGCTGCTCCGATAAAACTGTGCCCATATAGAACATCACCAGCTACTCAGTCTGTACTGCAACAAGAGGTGTCAAAGCTCTTGGATCACAATGTCATTGAGGAGTCTCACAGTCCGTGGTCAGCTCCGGTTGTGCTTGTTCGGAAAAAGGATGGCACACACCGGTTCTGCGTCGATTACAGACGCCTCAATGATGTTACAATTAAAGATTCTCACCCTCTTCCTCGGGTGGATGATACCCTTGACAGGCTTTCTGGAGCCAGAGTGTTTAGCACTATTGATTTGACTGCTGGTTACTGGCAAATACCACTTAACCCGAATGACAAAGAAAAGACTGCTTTCTCCACTGGTACTGGGCTATACCAATTCCGCTTGATGTCAATGGGCATCTCCAATGCACCGCCCAGTTTCCAGTGCCTAATGGAACTTGTGCTTCTGCACTGGAGCGTTTGTTTGATCTACTTAGACGATATTATCGTCTACAGTGCCGATTTCCCGCAACACTTACAACACTTACGTGAAGTTTTCCAGCGATTTCGTACAGCTGGTCTAAAACTTAAGCCATCTAAGTGCCATCTAGCAAGCTCCTCTGTTACTTTTCTAGGTCACCGTGTTTCCAGTGCTGGTGTTGAGGCAGATCCATCTAACATAGATAAAGTTAAGACATGGCCAATCCCAACATCAGCCACACAGGTCAGGGCTTTTCTGGGTCTGTGTTCTTATTATCGTCGATTCATTAGACACTTTGCACCCACGGCTGAACCCTTGTACCATCTTACACACAAGGGAGTATCATTCTCTTGGTCAGCAGAGGCAAATTAAGCTTTCAATGTACTGAAACAAGTGCTGATTTCTTCACCGATTATGGCTTTTCCAAATCTTTCAGCTCCTTTCCTCCTTTACACAGATGCTTCCCTTCATTCTGTGGGCTCTGTTCTTTCACAACAGGTGGAAGGAAAAGAGCATGTCATTGCGTACGCCAGTCATGTGCTGTCTGCTTCAGAAAGAAAATGGTCTACTTTCGATCGAGAACTGTATGCCATTGTGTGGTCTGTTCGCCACTTTCGCCACTATCTTGCTTGTCACCCGTTCACTATAATTACGGATCACAAACCTCTAGTTGGTCTTAAGAAACTTCCTTTAGATCATGATCCTACAGGTAGACGAGCTCGTTGGGCCATAGAATTGGACCTTTATGATTGGCATGTCATTCATTGTGATGGAGCTAAACACCTTAATGCAGACGCCATGTCTAGGCGGCCAGACACTAATCCTGTGGAATCTGAGAGTTGCTCTCAGGGTAATGTGTCCACCGTTTCGGTAGCAACTCAGACCACATCGATACATTTGCAAGCAAAACTAGCATCAGCACAAACCCAAACATTGCCAATGGACAAAAATGTTCTGCGGCCCATGCCTGTTCCATGTCACACAACATCAAATCTCGTTGTTATCCAAAGTGATTGGGATGTGATGGAAAAACAAAGGGCAGATCCAGATTTGGTTGTTGTTTTCTCTTGGATAGAAACAGGCCGTAGACCACCCTTATGGAGGCTACGTGATGCTTCCCCATATCTCAGAAAACTGTGGACACAGTTTAGTCGCCTCATCATTCACAATGGAGTGTTATGCAGACACTTACGCAACTCTTTTGGTGAAAATGCCTTGCAAGTGGTCGTTCCTACATTGTTGATTCCTGAAATACTAAGTCATGTCCATGGACACCCATCAGTGGGTCATTATGGTCTGGCCAAAACGTTGGACAGAGCTATGCGTTCCTTTTACTGGCCTTATATGTCTTCAGACATTGCCAAACATTGTTCCCAATGTACGGCTTGCCAGTCACGGCGTTCTCCTGTGCCCCGACCGCAAGCGCCACTCATTCCTATCTATCCTGACCGTCCATTCCAAATAGTGGCCGCAGACATAACCGAGTTGCCTATTTCAACCAAGGGTAACCGCTATGTACTAGTAATGATGGATCTGTACACCAAGTTTGTCAATCTCTATCCATTAAAAGATCAGACAGCTGTCTCAGTGGCAGGTTGCATCTTTGACCACTACATTCCTCAGCATGGTGTCCCTGAGGCCCTACACTCGGATCAGGGCAGACAATTTGAATCCGACCTCATAAAGCCCCTTTGTAACTTGTTGTCAATCAAGAAGCTCCGCAAGTCCCCTTATCATGCTCAGTGTGATGGAGCTGTTGAGCGCTTTAATCGCACTCTAAAAGATGAACTTTCCAAACATATTTTTGACTCTGGTACGGAGTGGGATGAGCACCTGCCGCAGGTTGCATTGGCTTATAACACCACTAAGCATACTAGCACAGGACTGACACCCTTTTTTCTGGCTCATGGCCGGGAAGCTCGCGTTCCCTTGGACACACTACTTCAGGACAATAATGCTTTGAGTTCAGCAACAGCGGGCACACCAGCGGCATATGCTAACAAATTGCGCAAGAGACTGGCCTGTGCTTATCGTTCTGCGACTGCTTTCCGAGACAAAGCTCAAGACCAACAATGCCTGAACTATGATCGTCATTTGAAATACACTCCGTATAACAGTGGTGACTTGGTTTTAGTGGATGATCCTGCCCACCGCCACAACAAACTGTATCCACGTTGGGTGGGCCCATATGAGGTTTTGCAACAAATTTGCCCCTTTGGTAGTTCCACCCCTGTTAATTTTGAAGTTCGGGATGTATCTAGACCTCATGCGAAAGCAAAAGTAATTCATTACAATCGTATGAAACCGTACATCGCTGACCCAAAGAACACCCACACCCCTACCTCCCCTGTTCAGCCGAACACTCTGAACACTTTGTCTGGACTCCTCCCACCCCACATTACACCTGTGCCACCGGGACTCCCCACACCTCAGGTTCCATTGAGACCACCACCATTGCCTCAGTTGCAACCTCATCCCCAATTGCAACTGCCTGGAAACCTACAATCTTCCTGCCCTGTGGATAATGTGCAGGGCTCAGACTCTGGACTGTTGCTTCCAACATTGGGCACACCTGAAGCTGGACTGTCTACAGGTGTTTCTGAATCACCCGATGCTCCAGTGTCAACTCGGAATGTTCTTCCCAGGACACGTCGATTGCCTTACCATTTGAAGGATTTTGCACTTTAATGATTTGCTAAATGTTCTCTGTATTTGGTTCGTTTTTAGGTACAGGGTTAATACATGTAGTAATAGGAATCTTGACTCAGAGTTTCTTGATATACTGATTCCTTATAGGCCTATGTGATTTATGTTGTATTATTGTTAAACATGTTTTTTTTTTTTTGTAAGTTTTGGCCCTTTTGATACAGATTTTGGGTAATATATTGTTTTGAATGTTATAGATGTATACATTTTCTTTCGTGCCATATAAGTATAAGGGTTGTGTTATAGAAATGAGGACATTTCTTGTTGGGTAAGGGAGTATTATGTAGGGAGTGAAACTTAAGGTTAAAATTAATGTTCTATAACTTTAAATAATGCCTAGAGGTAATATCGCGAGAATAGAGACCCGCGATTAGGATCGCGGAAGAGAATAGTCTGTGCGCAGATGTGAGAGCGCAGAGAGAGAGAGAGGACGTGCTCTGTGTAATCAGATGTGGCTCATCGTGATGTTCACTTCTTTATGTT
This sequence comes from Ptychobarbus kaznakovi, assembly GCA_027422405.1. Taxonomy (NCBI): domain Eukaryota; kingdom Metazoa; phylum Chordata; class Actinopteri; order Cypriniformes; family Cyprinidae; genus Ptychobarbus; species Ptychobarbus kaznakovi. The sequence goes on from CM049794.1 coordinate 20,828,292, forward strand.
AAATAAATCAAGTGTTATGATCTTCCGAGCTCCCTGTCGGTGTCCTCCTTGCAATAAAGCCAAGAACCCACGAGCCAGCGCGTGGTAAGAACTGTGAAGCTTATATATAAACAGTGTTGGGAAGGTTACTTTGGAAATGTAATAGGTTACAGATTACAAGTTACCCTACTTAAAATGTAATAAGTAGTGTAACTTTTCAATTACTTTATAAAAGTAAAGTAACTGATTACATTTGATTACTTTTTGATTACTTTTCAAAATTTCTAAGGTTTTCCACTGTTAATCATTTCCAAAATGTAAAGCAGGCAGGGTTAAACATACAGTAGTGTTTAACACTAATTACAGTCAGACTTTCGAAAGCCTTCATCACTTGAATTAAGATGATGATATTTAAATTTTAAAGGAGACATTGGATGCAAAATATCTTAATTTGCATATAAATGTGTCTTTGCAGTGTGTGGACACAACAACCATACAATGGTAAAAATGCACTCCTTTTTTAATCCCCAAAAGCCTAAACAGTCTCAATTATCAAGCCATTTTGGAGTGAATAACCAGCGCTCTCTCCACCCTCAATACCACGACTGAGGTGAGACCCTTGAGCAAGGCACCGAACCCCCAAGTGCTCCCGGGGCGCCGCAGCATAAAAGGCTGCCCACTGCTCCGGGTGTGTGTTCACGGTGTGTGTGTGTGTTTGTGTGTGTGTGTGTGTGTGTGTGTGTGTGTGTGTTCACTGCTGTGTGTGTGCTTGGATGGGTTAAATGCAGAGAACAAATTCTGAGTATGGGTCACCATACTTGGCCACACGTCACTTCACTTTCACTAAATTAGTTTGTCTTGCTGCGCAAATCATTTTACTCTTTCTGCTTTCTGAATGAGGGAAAATTCAAGGCAAGTTTTGTTAAAAAGTTAAAACTTAAGGATGGATCAGCAACCATTGTTCATGATCCAGCTGCACCTCCAGAAGAAGTAAGTCTCCCACTTTATATGTTTTTATGATTATATGCAAATCGCCTTTCCTCTTCCACAGAAGAAAGGGGCGGGGTGAGCAGAGCTCATTAGCATGTAAATAGATATACACCGAAACGAGTCGCTGTGTTTTTTACACGCCCACCGAGACCATTTCAAGATTACCCTAAAGAATCATACCAACTTGTGGAAAATGGGCATCTGATGTCCCCTTTGAAGCACAGCCACCTCAAAATCAGACTTACTTTAAAATCATTATGAGGTTAAATACAGATTTAAAATCATAACAAGAAATAGTTTAATAGCTATGATACTGATTTTGAAAACAAATCGTTGCATAGCTTATGACATGAAACACTGGAATCTAATGATGCCTTAGAAAAACAGTTAATCTTAAAAAAAGCATATACATAAACCCATATAGGAAATATAAGACTTATCGGAAAATGTTATAAACTTCTGAAACATTGGTGTTTCATATTTTAGAGCAGTCACTGCAATTTATGAAAGAAATCAATTAAATCTGTATGTGGGAGCGTGTGTGAAAAAAATCAGATGTAAACCTCTTTGTAATCCTTAACATTTTCATAAGTAACTGTAATTTAATTACACATCTTTTCTTAGTAACTGTAACTGTAACTAATTACAATTACTTTTATTTTGTAATTCAATTACGTAATTCCGTTACATGTAACTAGTTACTCCCCGACACTGTATATAAACTACACGCGTTACACATGTAACAATAAATAATCCAAAACAAAGCTTTAACAGAATAATTTAAAAAGATGAAGTAAATTAACTGTTTTGAGAGCTTTAAGATTCTTGGAAGATGAAATAGTTTGGATATACTGTTGAACCTCTTTTTTAAAAACAATAAATAAAGGATTTTGATGAGTGAATTTACTGCGGTGAATATGAAATTTAGCAAGAAGTAATAATAGGTTAATAATAAAATATTCATTAATTTTATCTTTTTGTATGTTAAAGAAGCCAAACAGTACATCCTTGAAAAGCAAAGAGAAACCCTGGAGCACATTGCGATTGATAATATTGGAGAATTCAATCCAAAATGTCTGTGTGTGAGGACAATCCCAGAAGATATGCATATCAGTTTCATTAGGGTCATCACAAAAAGAACAGCTTGTATCTATATCTGATTTGAACCTTTTCAAAAACATTTTAGTTGGGTAAAATCTGTGTAACAATTTGAATGAGATGTCTCTAACCTTGTTAGTTATAATGTATTTTGAAGACAGAGTCCATACTTTTTTCCAATCAATCTGATCAACAACATTCTTCCAATAAGACAACACATATGGATTTGTTACAAGCTCCTTTTGAAAAAGCGATCTAATCTTATAGTTACGTGATGAGGGATGTGACAAAAAGCATAGTTTTCCTACAGGGATTTCAAATGGGTCTAAAGAAATAGGTAAAGTGTTGGATGACTTAACATAGTCCCTTAAAAGCATGACAGCTCCTTTAGGAATAGCGTCCATGACAATGGAGAATTCTTTGTGAGATACTGGAAAATCAAATTTACATAAAAATTCTTCGTAACTTAAAAGAAGACCTTCCGAGTTAAATAACTGGGAAACTAACAAAATGTTTTTCTCAAACCAATTACTGAAAAACAATGATTTTCTCTTATATACAACATTTTGATTGTTCCAAATGAAGTACCGGTGAGGGGAGAAATTGTGCTTAAAGATTAATGACCATGCAAGTAATGATTGTTTATGAAATTTTGATAAATTGTAAGGGATTCTAGCAATATTATAATTACAGGTTAGTAGGAAAGGGAGACCACCTAATTTGGAAAAGAAGTAATTGGGGATAAAATTCCAGATTGAGTTTGGATTACACAGAAACTGCCTAATCCAATTAATTTTGAAAGTGTTGTTCAAAGAAGAGAAATCAAGGAAATTCAACCCACCATACTCATACGTGTTCATTATTACAGACTTCTTAACATAATGGATTTTGTTTTTCCAAACAAAATTAAACAGGATTTTGTCTACTGATTTACAAATTTTGTTGTCCACATATAGAGAGAGTGCAGCATATGTAAGCCTGGAGATGCCCTCCGCCTTAGCCAGCAGTACTCTACCTCTCAAGGTCAAGTCTCTCTGCAACCATGTGTTAAATCTTCTTTGAGCTTTTGTTATAACTGGGTCAAAGTTCAAGGTACATCTTTTATCTAGATGTTTAGTTATCGCAATACCTAAGTATGTAATTTCAGATTTAACTGGAATATTAAAAATAGAGGGTGCTGTACAATCTTTAATAGACATTAATTCACATTTACCTATGTTTAGATTAAGACCCGAAGCTTTAGAGAAAATGTTTATATAATTAATTACTATAGGGATTTGGGAAGCATCTCTTAAAAATAAGGTGGTGTCATCTGCTAATTGACTAATAAATATTTCTCGATCTGCTATATGGATACCCCGAAAACCGCTTTCACAAAGAAATGTTGACAGTAGCTGCACACAAAGAAGAAATAAATAAGGAGAAATGGGACACCCTTGTCTCACACCTCTGGATAAACTAAACCTTGGTGAAGTGCCATTCTTTAATTTAATCGAAGCATTTCCATTATTGTAAAGGGTTTTAATTACTCTGCAAAACATATCCCCAAAACCAAATTTTCCTAGTGAATTAATAATGTTAACAATGTGTCTCTTGTTCAAAAAAACAGATTGTGTCTCATCAATTATAGAACCTAGTACATATTTTAATCTTTTAGCATATATAATAGCTAAAATTTTATAATCACTATTAAGCAAAGAAACGGGACGCCAATTGTCAATTAAAAGTAAATCTTTTTTAGGTTTCGGAATTAAAGTAATTAAACCTTGAGTGAGAGTTGGGGGGAGAGCCTCCTTCTGTATGCTTTCTTCAAAAACCTTAAGTAAAAAAGGAGACACTTCTTCAGAGAACTGTTTATAGAACTCCGCGGTAAGCCCGTCCGTTCCGGGAGATTTATTGTTTTTAAGTTCTAGAATTGATTTACTAACTTCAGCTAAGGTAATTTCACTATCACAGAGATTTCTGTCATCTCTTGAAATAGTCTTAAAATTTTTAACAGGCTCCAGAAAAGTACGTGCTGCCTCTTCAGAATATTTTTTTTGATACAGTTTACTGTAAAACTTAGAACAAAAACTTGCAATGGATTGAGGATTATTAGTGACTGTCCCGTCAATATTAAGAGTTTTGATTACTGAAGTACTTAAGCGACTCTTTTCTAATCTGAAAAAATATGCTGTGTTACATTCTCCTTCCTCCATCCATTTTTGTCTAGATCTAATGTAAGCACCCTGTGCCCTATAAGTGTACATCTCATCTAATTTAGATTGCAGGTCAGCATACTCAAGCTTGTCCGATTCAGAAAACAGCTCTGGTGGTTTAGAAGAAAGTGTTGTAATTTTAGACACCACCTTATTTTCTTCTGCTCTCTTAAGTTTAGCTAAATTACTACCAAATTTTCTGAAATATTTACTAATTTCAAACTTTAACAGTTCCCACTGGCAACAATATGAGCCTAACTCTAAAGCACTTCTCCAGTACTGCTCAATCAGTAATGTGATATTCTTCTTAACATCTTCAAACAGGAGAAGGGAATTGTTCAATTTCCAATAAGAAGGAGATGAGCTGAAGTCAAGTGATGCAGAAAGACAAATCCTGAGAGAGACAGCATTGTGATCTGAAAGAGGTGTAGCATGAATGCTGACTGATTTACAACTGTTTGCTAGGCTTTGGGAAATGAGCCAGTAATCTATTCTGGACTGCTTAGAACGGTCCTTGCTGCTCCATGTATAAAGTCTCTGGTGTGGATATATTTCTCTCCATATATCAACAACACAAAAACGTAACATGAAATTATTCATAATTGAACTTATAGAAGCAGCTCTAGGGGGAAACCGATCTAAATCGCTATTTAAAGCCATATTGAAATCCCCACCTGAAATAAGAACAGCATTGGGGTATTTATTTAACCAGTACTGTATATTTTCACTGACCGCATCCATTAAAGTGGCATTTTCTTTAGGTGAATTGTACCCATACACATTTAATAAAACTGAGATGGTCTGACCAAGTGAAACCACTAATAAGAGAAAATGGCCTTTGGGATCACGGATAACATGTAAAATCTCACCAGCAAACTTATTTTTTAAAGTGGCGACACCTGCTGACCGCTCTGTGCCGTGAGACATCCATACATCACTGCCCAACTGAGACCTCCAAAATTTAGCATCGTCTTGTGTGGAGTGGGTTTCTTGAAAAAAGCAAAAGTCTGATCCGTGGTTTTTAACAAACAAAAAGAGGGCTTTGCGCTTTACACTGTTTCTTAATCCCTTGGCATTAAGAGTAATGAACGATATCGACATTGATAAACAAACAGCAATGAACAGCTGTTAACACGAGTCAAAACAAAGGCAAAAAGTCAAAATTGACTGATAGACGAGAAGAAAATTGAGATGAACAGAGTTTAACTGACCAAATTAAGGGTCCAGCTGTAATACGGTTGTAACAAGGTTCGTAGATCGGGAAGAAAGGAGGCGGGAACCGGCGAACATACACAAACATTTAATAATCAAATAAACAAACATAACAGAAAAGCGGCAGCCCCTCACGGACGACTGCCGCACACAAAACACAAACTAAAACTCCAGGCCTGGTCCTCTCTCTCTTCCACTGTCGTCACTCCTCCTTTTATTCCTTCCGTAGCTCCTCCGTGGGACTCGAGACCGGTGAGTGGCGCAGGTGTCGTTCATTAGCATTTACTCCACCGGCCTCGCTCCGTTCCCACGGCTCGCGGCCCCGCCCCACTCGCCACAACGGTGATGGCTCAAACGCCATAGTGACGGGTAACAGTCACCATCTTAGAAAAGAGTGCACGATCCTCATGATGAAACTCCCAAAGTAATCTCAACACCTTCAATGAACACACGCGCTCCGATGTAATAGGCCGTTTTTCCAGCTGCCCTCGCCTCTCTCACTCTTGGCCACAAATTCTTCCGTCTCTCCCGGTCCAGTGAAGTCAGAACCTCTGCGAAGCGCAGGTTGTTGTCTTGGAGAAACTGTGACTTTTTGGCAGCTTTCCATAAGGCATCGCGGATAACTCGTGAGGTAAACTGCATGATAATGGCGCGAGGTTTTGTGTTGTCACCTCTCCTCTCTAGACGATGCACAGTGTCAACGACGTCAGGATACTTGTTCTTGGCCTCGGCATAAGTCTCGCTGCAGATTCGAATGACCTCGGATCTGATATCTTCCTTGAAGGTCTCAGGCACTCCAAACAATCTCAAATTTCACCTGCAAGAGTATCTCTCCAGATCAGAAATGCGTGTTACCCAGGTGCCCGTAAGACGTTCTTGATCTTTAAGCCTGGAATCTACATCTTTCACATTCTTCTTTAGATCTTGTACTTCAGCACACACAAAATCTATCGTTTTCTTCAGCCCTTCTATCTTCAGAGCGTTGGTGCTAATCATTCCTTCAAGTGAATCTGACCGAGTATTGATCAACGAGGATAGTGTGGAAATGATGGCAGAGTCGGCCTGCTCATTTAAACTTGAAGATTTACCTTTTTTATGAGTAGGTGGCTTGCTTGGAGTGACAGGGAGTGAAGTCGCGCAGAGCTCAAACTCGTTAACAGCAGGAGATGCATAATCGTGAACATCCATAGAGTCGACAGTGTCTGGTCGCTCTTTGCGTTTGTCAAATGGCATGTTTACGCTCTTAAAGTAATTTTACTGGTGTCTGATTAAGCAGATGTAGCAAAATAATACGTTATACAGCTAGCCTTTCTAAATCCGTAAAGTTTGGTCAGGAGCTCTAAAAACTTCGTCTTAACAAGGTGCTATCTTGGACCTCCCCCCAAGTAAATACACTTACGAGCTGTTTTTAACTTCCGCTGATAGACTGCTTCTCTCAAAGTCTATTTCTTTACACTGACTTAATGTAAGCCCTGATGTAAATCTAAACTGTAAAATTTAAAATCTAATTGAATCTGTAAATGTATCTAAATAGATGGTTAACCTTTTGTCCTTAGCAGTGGTGCATGGTGACAATTACGTAAATAAGTAAATAAACAATACATATTTATTATATATATATATATATATATATATAAATAAACAAATAACAAAAGTTGAAAGATGTGACTAGGCAATGATCAAAAATATTCAATGCAAAGTAAAGCATTGATAAATTAGCATGCTAATGCAAATTATGACAGAAAATTAATATTTTCCTTGTTTCATTTTAACATCTGAGACTAAAGACAAATTATCTTGTTGTCAGACCCAAGGACTATTTGATGTGTTTTCTTCCTCCATGTGATCTGTGTAACCTAGTTTTTCCTCATGTCTGATTATTGTCATTTGATTCAGGTCTGTGTCAATAATTACCCTCATCAGCCCTCCCATTTAACCCCTTAACTGTCACCCCCCCTTTTTGAAAAACTTGAAAGTGCACTATTTAAAGTTAAATTGTTATAATTCATGAATGCTTTTGAATACAGACCTAAGGTTGGTCTCTTTTTAAACAAGACAATCAGCAGATTATTGCAGAAGTGAAATCATAAAAAAAAATGAAAGTAAAAAAAAGTTATGCAAGTTTAAATTTACTGTAAATAAAATGTAATGTACAATTATTATTTTATATTATATTAAATATTTTACAAAATATGTTTTAATCCAAATTTGGCATAAAATTAAAGCCATATATCTAAATAAGTTGTGTTTCAAATTTGAAGTTGATATATAAAAAATTGAGGTTACTATGCAATTTTGTTTAGGCGTTATACCACAAACAGCCACCGGGTGCCATTCAAACCCCATTACAAATTTTTTTATGCACTTTTCTGTCACAAATGTATCAATTTCTCTCCCACTATTACTCTTATTACAAAATGACCACCAAATATGGAATCTTGAGACTCAGACCTTTCCAATGATATGTATTTTGTCAAGATTATAAAAAGTTGTGATTCTATAAGACCGTAATACATTTGGAATATGACACCTCCCACTAAAGGGGAGGAGCCCGCTAAAAGATTTTAAAGTACCATTTCTATGGTAACGCAATGTCCGATTTCAAAACGGTTTTCACAGGATGAATTTTGAGGTTATAAGCTTTCAAATGATATATAATATATGATGACGTCTACTACGTCCCTACATGTGCATCCTGTCTGTCCATCCTGTATTGACCCTCTTGTGGATTATTAAAGACTATTTGTATTGTTCATCATCTTCTTCCTGCATATTATTCACCGTAATGTGACAGAAGACTGGACCTAAAAAAAGAAAGAAAAGTATACCCGTCGTGATTTCCCTGTTTGTCTTTCCCGCTTTTGATTTACTTTATGGATTATCACGCCTCCTTACGCTTTGCCATTGCCCGAGCTAACCCTAACCTTGTCGACCCCCCCATGGTCTGACTTGGAGGGAGGCAATAATCCAGTGTCTGGGGAGTGTCAACCCCGATCCGGAACACAGCCTGACCCAGAGTCCAGCCCACCATCACCCCACTGCGTGGAGCAAGAGCCTGAAACCATTGCTGAGGGAGAGCCAGAGCCAGCCGTGACTGACAAGCCATCGCCTAATGGAGCGACAGAGTTGAGGATTACCCTGGAGCCAGAGCCTGTGACATCAGGCTAGGTGCGAAAGCCGGCTACAGCGCTTGCCACGGAGGAGAGCAATATGGACAGCGAGAGTGCGGAGGGAAGCTCCACCCACTGCACCATGGCTGAGGGTGAGCAGAGCTCAGTGGACTGTTATGTGAATATGCAGACATGCAAGGTTAGATTTTTTTGTGATTTTTTTTAAAATAAAATATCAAAAGGATTAACAATGGATCAAAAGGATTAACAACATTTTAATTTGCTTTTTTGATCATCTTTAATTTTCACATTTACATTTATTTTTTTATTATATTTTCCAAGCGTGCCAATAATTCTGACCAAGACTGTACATTATTGTCAACACGCCTAAGTGGTAATAAAAATTAAAAAGTTCATATAAATGTATAAACAATTTTACTTAGTAACTGTAGGATATCAGGGACCGAATCAGTACACATATAAGCTGCGATCAGAACATTGAAACCTGAGGAGCCGAAATTCCAGAGAAGCTCAACAGGACATCATAAATCAGATTCCTAGCTCCAACTAGTCTGAATATAGCCTAATCAGCAAGCCTCTTTCACAGAACAGCTTGCACCATTAAGACAAAATAATACTTATTGATAAGTTCAATGCAGGAATGAGACTATCAAATTTGGGGCATGTAATCAGGATTGATGGCCAAATAGATGGCCATCACATGTGTTTCACGATAGAAGTCACAAGCTACAGACTTTCTTAGATTTACTTCCCCCAACCCGCTAGCAAGACACAGACCAGACAGAAATTCCTTTGTTCACAGAACATGTCCTTATGTCCTACACAGAACTTCATAGAGACTGTCATTTCTATATGCACCCAAAATTATTCTAAAAGGACTTTTGAGTAACTTTTAGTTTGAGTAACTAATAATTTCAATACTTAAATCCATATTATGTATGTAACCCACACAACTGACTATCATGTTAAGCACATGTTGTGTATGTCTTTTTAATAATTATGGAATAGATGAAGGATTCATATGCGTGTTTGGTATGTACAGGTATGTGTCAGTCCTCTGTTGTGTGTGTCATGTGTTCCCGCCTCTTGTGTCCATATTTGGTTTGTTTACTGTCCTTGTTTAGTGTGATTATTAGTCTATTCCAGCTGTGTTTGTCAAATTAACCTGTGTATTTAAGTTCCTGCCTGTTCAGTTTTGTGTCGTCTGGTCTACTCGTTACTCCCCGGTGCTCCTGTCTGTGTCAGCCTTGCCTTGTCCTGCCCAGCCTCGTTTGTCTACATTAAAGACTATTATTTGAGTTTACTCCTCGTCTGCGTGTTCCTATATCCTCCTCGTGTGTGCACTGTGACAGAAGGCCAGACCAAACAGTAAGCAGCGCCCACTCACCTCGTTTGTTTCCGTTTTTTGAAAGTCTTTTGTTTTTTTCTTGTTTGTTTGACCTGCGGCATGGAAGTCGCCGTTCGTCATTCTGCCCTAGCCCACTGCAAACCGGCATGGGAGTTCGGCGGGATCGCTGCGAGTGCTGCGAGTCCACCGTCCGCGGCTCTCTCCAGCTCGCCGTTTGCGGAGAAATCACGACCACCGTTCACAGGGAAAGCCCACCCGCCGTTGGCGGCTCTCTCATATCACGCCGCCGTCCGAGGCTCACCCAGGCCTGCTGTTCGTGGGAGATTGACGCCGCCGTCCGCAGCTCCCCCAGGCCCGCCGTTTGTGGGAGAATCACAACGCCGTCCGCGGCTCACCGACGTCCCCATTCAAGGGGGATCAATGCCGCCGTTCACCAAGCCATATTGGTTAATGTGGCAAGCCAGTCTGGCATTTATGTGGCAAGCCCGTCTGAAGCACATGTGGCAAGCCCGCCACCACCAGCCGCTGACTCAAGCCCGCCGGCCTGAAGCTGACTCCAGCCCTCCGCTGAGTCCCAGGGATCCCATTCCCTAACTTTGGCCAGGAGTGCCGTTCCCAGGTCCCAGTGGATCCGCTCCACACGTCATGGCCAGGAGTGCCGTTTTTAGTCTTGTGCCTGCAGGAACAGTTTTAATCCCTGTCATATCTTGTCTTATCCATGGAGACTCGCCGAGGGCAGGCGGCTCCTCCAGTCATGGCCGCGGAGGCCATTCCCAGCCGCCTGCCCCTCCTGTCGTTGAAGTGGAAGCAGTTCCTGAGGCAACCTGGAGAGGGCCCCTGACTCCACGTCATGCCCTGTAGAGACCTCAGCTTCCGAGCTCGACCAAGGAGGTCTTCCTGTTCCTGTGGGTTGTACTGTCCAGTCTGTATTGCCCTGTAGGCTGTCTTGTTCGAGTGTGTCCTGTTTCCGTGTCTAGCCCTGGAGGGCCCCTGATACCCGCTAGATGCCTCATGTAATTTTTTTTTGGGGGGGGGTAGAAGGGTTCCGACTGGAGTGGCTGGGCCGAGGGACGAGGCCACGGCCACGAAGACCACCTACCATGGCCTCCTGAGTTCCCGGTACCACCATGGCCTCCTTTCTGTGTTCCACTCTGAAGGTCCCCGTCCTGTGAATCCTTTTCATGTCTGTACTGAGGGGCCTCCAGAGTGCCCATCCCCCCTCCCTGGTGGAACCGCGCCTTCCGGGATGGGGGAGTTATGTCAGTCCTCGTGTGTGTCATGTGTTCCCGCCTCTTGTGTCCATATTTGGTTTGTTTCCTGTCCTTGTTTAGTGTGATTATTAGTTAAGTCTGTTCCAGCTGTGTTTGTCAAATTAACCTGTGTATTTAAGTTCCTGCCTGTTCAGTTTCGTGTCGTCTGGTCTACTTGTTACTCCCCGGTGTTCTTGTCTGTGTCAGCCTTGCCTTGTCCTGCACAGCCTTGTTTGTCTACATTAAAGACTATTATTTGAGTTTACTCCTCGTCTGTGTGTTCCTGTATCCTCCTCGTGTGTGCACCATGACAGTATGAGTTTTAAAACTCATGCTTTAAAAATTTTCTTTCATTCAAGCCTTTGCAAAATGTTTAATAGTCCTGTTATAGATATCATGTCCAAAATTATATTCTACAAGAGTGGGAAAATTCAGACAACGTGACTGACCATTACATATTGATTTATTGATAGGGAGGAGAAATGAGCTTAAATCATTTCTAATCGGGTCTAAAAGCAGAGTTTAAAAACTCAGGATACATCAAAGCTCTCTCTTCAAACCTCTCTTCAAACCATCTCTTCAAAATGCTCTTCTTCTTTTTGATTTTGCCTTTTGCTTACCCCGTTTTGACGCTGCTTTTAGCGCTCTTTGAGCGTGCTCAGGCCTACATGCCAGCTGCTACTTAAGACCACGATGAGAAGAAAAACCACCTAGTCTCGTTACATCCTTTTACTTTAATTTATTTTCTTTTCCGTTGCGAGTTTCATGTTCTCAGTTTAGGTTTTGCCACCACGCCTTGACTCCGAGTTCAACTCGAGTCTGTGACCGCCTCAAAACTTCTACCAACCACAACTCAGCATCTTCAGCCAACGCCCAACCATTGGCTTCTCAAAATGCCACCTCAACGACTATTGAGATTCAAGAGATTCAAGATATTCAAGGTTTTATTCCTCACATACTCAATTATACAGAATATAATCAGCAGTGAAATGTAAGTCAGGTCAGGTCCGCTCAATGGACAGTGCAATTATATGTAACACAACACAAGAGAATATACATAAATATAGGTAAAAAAAAAAAATGAGATTAAAAAATGTGCAATAAAATAAAATGTGCAGGACAGTATATTGTAGACTTAATAAATAATAATATAAGCAGGTATGTGCAAAAATAATGTGCAAACAGGTTGTACAGGGTATATACATAGCAGCATAGCAGCAATACGGATGATGGAGAATAGTGAATATCTTACTGCCTATTAAATGTAGTCATGTTGATGTTATGAGACCGAGTTTGAGTTTAGGAGGCTGATGGCCTGGGGGAAGAAGCTCCTCCTAAGTCTCTGTTTTTGCCATCATGCTCCTGAAGCGCTTGCCAGATGGCAGTAAAATGAAGAGACGGTTACCAGGGTGATTTGAGTCCTTGATGATTTTAGCAGCTCTGCTTTTGCAGCCATCAATCTACTAATTGAACTGTCAATAGTACTGTAAATCTGTCAATCAGCAACCTTGGGAAACCCCCTTTCTGCAAAGACGACAACAAAAGGGAATCCCTTAAGACAAAGGCAATGCAAGTAACCTCCAGATTCTAACTGAGCTGGTGCATTTAATATAAATTTTATCCTCATTGAGAATCTCAATGCTTGGTTTTATTAAGTGATTGATGGTTGTTCAGGTCTATGCTAACAATAAATGTATGACAATAAATGTATAATCTTAATGCACTGTAAGTCGCTTTGGATAAAAGCGTCTGCTAAATGCATAAATGTAAATATGCAATAGCACATATTGTTATAAACTTGGGATTTCACATTTTCATTCTTTTAAACTCATCCTTTCCTCACTTTCTCTCTCTCTCTGCAAAGTGTCAATGCATGTGTTCATGTGTTATATTAGTTTGTCTTAGGTTTATATAAATAAAGTCTTATTTATATTGAAAAGAGTAGTATCTTGTGTTTTGTGCTTACACAAGTTAATATCTTAAACTACTGATCTTGTTAGTGTGCTATTTAATAGTGTTTTCACTATATTTTGGATTTTAATATCAAGTGCGAAGTTGATGTTATACGGCTCGTACAGTGAATCGCTGGCCGAATCATTGATCAGCCGTGAAACAGTGAGTCTGTTCAAATTCCCTATAAAATCATAAATCCTTTGAGCTAAATGTACCTGTTTCTCTTATATATTACATATTACCTTACATAACTAACATCAGGAAAAAAAGAGGAAACAATAAAAACCTCACAACATTTTGAAAATTCCGGAGATTTTGTTTTTAGGCTACCTTTGATTTCCGTATGCTTGTATCACAATGGTAATGTGTGTGAATAGAGTATTAGCAGTGTAAGTGAGATTAGCGACAACCACGCTGGCGATGCTAACGGGCTATAATATTAATTAATTACATTTATATAGTGCTTTTCTGGGCGCTCAAAGCGCTTTACATAGAAGGGGGGAATCTCCTCAACCACCACCAATGTGCAGCATCCACCTGGATGATGCGACGGCAGCCATATTGTGCCAGAATGCCCACCACAAACCGGCTTACTGGTGGAGAGGAGACAGAGTGATGAAGCCAATCTATTTGGGGATGATTAGGAGGCCATGATGGTCAGAAGCCAATGGGCAAATTTGGCCAGGATACCGGGATTACACCCCTACTCTTTTTCAAAGGAAATGCTGGGATTTTTAATGGCCACAGAGCGTCAGGGCCTCGGTTTAACGTCTCATTCGAAGGAAGGTGCTTGTTGACAGTATAGTGTACCCGTCACTATACTGGGGCGTTAGGACCCACGCAGACCACAGGGTGAGCACCCCCTACTGGCCTCACTAGCAGCTCTTCCAGCCAGGGGCGGTTCTAGAATATTTCTAGAAATAGCCAGTGCCCTGTCAATAAGTGTGGTCACAATTTGGCCCCTCTAAATTTAGAATCGTATCACAGCAAACAATTTTGTGTGAAATGTGCAGTTTGAAATGTGCAGTGATAAACAATATAAAAAATGAAAAGCATCACAAGCTGCTAAATTCAAATCTGCGTTTTGATTGCTGGCACAGAGCCAGAGACACAAGTATAACCAATCACATATGATTATGTTAAGCTTATGAATACAATGACCAATCGGAGGTGTTCAGATGAAAAATTTGCTGAAACACGCTGTTTTGCCACTGCGCACGCTGACTGACTGAATTCTCTGACTAACGTTAATTCTCATCAGAAATAACAAAGTGAAGATGTATGAATGTAAGTACGATATCAATTTAACAGTGTAAACAGCTTTATAGATTATTATGGCAGTTTTTTGAGAATGCTTGAACTCGCTGGACTGAAGTGAAAATGTTAATTGATAATGTAGACATTCTTTGCTCTAATTAGTAGCTTACAATGTTTTTATTAAATTCACATTAAATACAAAGTCAGTCGTTTTAAGAGTATTACTTGTAAGTAAAAAGACTGGCTTTTATGTGTAGTTAATAGATTAAAGTATTAGGCTACTTTCCCCATCGCTCATTATAGATCAACTAACAATCTATAATGGTGCAAAATGCATTTACTTACACATATTTGAGAATCGAGATATTTCATGATATATTTTGGGGATATATTGAATAAAACATAAATAATAATAATAAAACCCCTGCTAAAAATAAAAAAATAAAAAACAATAGACAACATTAAAAAAATAGTAATGGATTTACTGGTTATAATGGGACTTGTATTGGTTTTACTGGAAACATGTTGGTCTATAACTGGTTGCCTGCTATTGGTGGCTTGTTAAAACCAAAACCTAATGGAATATGTCTAAAAAAACACACTAAAGAAAACTGTTCTGATGACTAAAGAAAAAGTTGATGGTTTGTAATGTTTGTAACGGTATTTGTAGTGGAAAGCATAATAATGTTCTGTGATGGTTTTATTGGATTTTTTCAGTAGGGACATAAGCCTATATCAGTTATACAGTGCTATACTTTTACTTTACTTTAATTTTTTGTCATTTAGCAGAGGCTTTTATCCAAAGCTACTTACAAATAAGAAAAAGTAACTAAAACTATAAGTTAAAACTCTATAAATACTATATATACACATTTAAGAAAATTGAGAAATTAAATAAAATGACAAATTCATACAACAACATTTCAAATGTTTTTTGTATGATTTTTAAGCACCTTGTCCAGCGTAGCCTCAAGCCAGACACCCATTCGTCCTCCTTTTTGGAGTTGCGCTGAATCGACCTAAAAAAAACCCAGCTCTAGAATCTTTATTGGGAAGCAGCAGCATGGCGTCTAATGCCGTAAGATCTCTGGTCAAACAAATGATTGGCTGAAAGCGGTGTCAAATATATATCTGATATATCATTGGTTAAAAACTTCAAAAAGCCTCCACGTGCTGGCTACGTCATACCATAACGTTAACATGCCGAAACGTCAGACCTGTTATAAATAGCTATGATCATGGGGGTCTCAATTTTCTTGACTTTTCTTTCTTAAACAATACATTTAAGATAAATTGGTTGAGGCAGTTCTTGAATGGTCCTGATTCCTTTTGGAATGCTATTCCCAATTATGTTTTCTCCAAAGTCGGTGGACTCCCCTTTTTGTTGGTATGTAATTATAATATCTTTAAACTACCTATTAAATTATCAAACTTCCACAAACATGTGCTATTGGTCTGGCACTTAATATATAAACACAATTTCAGTCCTCACCGTTATTTTATCTGGAATAACTATGATATATGTTATAAAAATAAATCTTTATTATTTCTTGATTGGTTTAAAAATAATCTTTTCTTGGCTTCTCAGCTTTTAAATAGTAATGGTTATTTAATATCTTATTCAGAATTTTTAGGAAAATATTTTATTCCTGTTACCCCACGTGATTTTGCCATAGTTATGGACACAATTCCCAGTGGAGCTATTGCTCTTTTAAAAAACTCTGATTCTGTACACTCCGTTATTTCATTGACTAATCCCTGTGAAACTGTGATAGGGAAAATTTGCTTTGGGCTCAGCTCTTCTTTCAGGAATAGAAAGATTCTACATCTTTTTCAGAATGATATAACTACTGTTCCTTCTGTTGTATTTGACTGGAGTAATTATCTTTATGATATTCCTTGGAAGAGTGTGTGGTCTTTACCCAATAAATATTGAATTACGAACAAGGTTAAAGAGGTATCCTTTAAATTGCTACATCGAGTTGACCCTGTGAATGTTTATATTAAAAAAATGTTTCCGGAGAAGGATCCTCTTTGTTCCTTTTGTGGAATGGTAGATGAGGCTGTCTCTCATCTTTTTTGGGAATGTAACTATTTTTTGGAAAAAATTCTGTCTATTCATACGTGCTTCAATCCTAGACTATTTTTCTTTCTTGTACAAGGATGTTTTGTTTGGTTTTCATCATGCTGATGCGAATCTAATGGATAAATATTTTCTAATAAATCAATTTATTTTACTAGCAAATTTTTTGTACACAAGTGCAATTTTTTGTGTTTCCTGTATTTTGTAAAGTTCTGAAGTATTACTTGGATACATTATCTACCTCCACCAATGTTAAAGCCTTAAAATCGATAACACTGTCTGCTTCTTATTTTACTTACTTTACTTTTACTTTTAGTCATTTAGCAGAAGCTTTTATCCAAAGCGACTTACAAATAAGAAAAAGTAACTAAAATTAAAAGTTAAAACTATAAATATTATATATACACATTTAAGAAGATAAAGAAATAAAAAAACATTCTTTAGTTATGTAACTGATTCATGAACTACATGTTCATATATACATGCATTATGTTATGTAAGAACCTTATAATTCACTGAGCTAAAAAAAGTCCCAATGGCTCTCCTGCAGGCGGGCTTTAATTACCCCTCAGTGGGTGGGGCTTCAGATGTGCAACCCTGCGTGGGGGTACAATATTCTTATAATATTGATTCATTCCTATAGTGTACAGCTGACCTTTTGCCTGGTTGTAAAAAGTGCCTTTTGAGTCACCTTTACTTTATATAGCCTAACAATGGTAATTTATATTACCATTGGCTCTGTATATTTTTGTTTTAGTTTGTCTGTTAGTTTAGTTTTTTTGTTCTTTATTTATTTTTGCTGTGTGATTTAGTTGTTATTGGGTTGTATACTTTGTATACTTGTTAATTCTAATAAAAAGAAATACCTCCGGCTCCGGCTCACGCCACAGCAGAGACAGGAGCGTTTAGCTCTGGGGGTGTGTCTGTATTGTGGCAAGGCTGGCCACTTCGTCCTTCAGTGTCCGTTAAAAGTCAAGACCCACCAGTGAAACGGAGAGTCCTGGTGGTCCCTCTTCCTGTACAAGCTCTCCAGCTACGCGCACTCAGCTGCCCTTTCGACTCTCCTTCCAGGGAGGTTCGCACACTGGTCATGCCCTTCTGGATTCAGGGGCTGAGGGGAACTTCCTGGATTCTGCCAATGCTCAGTGATGGAACATCTCGACCATTCCCCTGGCCAAGCCTATCACGGCGTGGTCATTAGGGGGCAATCCCCTCACCACTATCACTCACGTCACCCCTTTCGTAAGCCTTTCCCTCTCTGGTAACCATCGTGACCAAATCGAACTGTTTATTATTGACTCCCCTAAGGTTCCGTTAGTTTTATGACATCCCTGGTTGCTTAAACACAACCCTCATATTGATTGGGTCAATAAATCCATTTTGGCCTGGAGTCAGTCTTGTCATGTGTCATGTCTAGGTGCTGCTTTTCCTGCTGTTTCTGTGTCTTGTGTTTCGCAGGTGGACCCCCCTGACTTGACCATTGTCCCGGCGGAGTACTACGATCTTCGTGCGGTTTTCAGTAAGTCCAGGGCCACCTCGCTACCTCTGCATCGTCCCTACGACTGTGCCATAGACCTTCTCCCAGGCTCTTCTCCGCCTAAGGGTTGGTTATATTCCCTTTCCGGTCCTGAAAGAGAGGCCATGGACCGGTATATACGGGAGTCACTACAGGCTAGGCTCATTCGCCATTCCTCCTCTCCCGCCGGTGTGGGGTTTTTCTTCGTTCAGAAGAAAGACGGCTCCCTATGCCCTTGTATTGATTACCGAGGGTTGAATGACATTACAGTAAAGAACAGGTACCCCCTACCTCTAATGTCTTCTGCTTTTGAATTGTTGCAGGGAGCTCAGGTCTTCACTAAATTAGACCTCCGCAACGCCTACCATCTGGTGCACATTCGGGAGGAGGATGAGTGGAAGATGGCATTCAACACTCCCTCGGGACACTACGAGTATCTGGTTCTTCCATTTGGTCTTTCCAATGCTCCAGCCGTTTTCCAGGGTCTCGTCAATAGCATTCTGGGTGACATGATTAATCAGTTTGTCTTTGTGTATTTGGATGATATTCTTATTTTTTCCCCTTCTCTCCAAGTACACACCCAGCATGTTAGGCGGGTCCTCCAGCGTCTGTTAGAGAACAAGTTGTTTGTCAGGGCGGAGAAGTGCGAATTCCACGCCGAGTCTGTTACGTTCCTTGGCCATATCATCTCGACCAGGGGGATTAAACCAGATCCCACTAAGATAGAGGCTGTCGCCATGTGGCCGGTCCCCGACTCCCGTAAGACTCTGCAGCGTTTCCTGGGGTTTGCCAACTTCTATCGGCGATACATCAGGAGTTTCGGTCAGATTGCTGCACCTCTCACAGCGTTAACCTCCACCAAGGTGATCTTCAGGTGGAACCAGGATGCTCAGGTAGCCTTTGACGCATTAAAGTCCCGTTTTGTCTCGGCTCCTATTCTGGTGGTTCCAGATCCTGAGTCCCAGTTCATTGTCGAGGTCGACGCATCGGACGTCAGGGTTGGCGCAGTCCTGTCTCAGCACTCACTCTGTGACGGGAAGGTGCACCCGTGTGCATTTTTCTCTCGTCGTCTCAGCCCTGCAGAACGTAACTACGACATTGGCAATAAGGAGCTGTTGGCGGTGAGATTGGCCTTGGGCGAGTGGCGCCACTGGTTGGAGGGGTCAGCGCAGACCTTCTTGGTCTGGACGGATCACAAGAATCTTGAGTACATCCGTTCGGCCAAGAGGCTGAGTTCTCGTCAGGGCCGCTGGGCACTCTTCTTTGGCTGATTTAACTTCACACTCTCGTACCGGCCGGGGTCTAAGAACGTCAAGCCCGATGCTCTCTCGCGCCTGTTCGGGGCCCCAGAGGGGGAGCTTACGGCCGAGACCATCCTCCCTGAAGAGATGGTGGTCGGGCTCTTTCTTGGGGTATCGAACGGCGAGTAGAGGAGGCCGGTCGAGGGGTGCATGTGTCGGAGGGGTGTCCGGCGGGCAGGCTGCTGGTGCCGGATGCGCTGCACCTTGAGGTCCTTCAGTGGGGGCACGAGTCCAGGCTGGTCTGCCATCCAGGGATTCGGAGAATGTTGTTTACCATCCGTCAACGTTTCTGGTGGCCCACACTAGCCGCAGATGTCAGAGAGTTCGTGCTGGCCTGCCCCACTTGTGCTCAATGTAAGCCCGTGAATCGTCCTCTGGACTTCCCCCATCGAAGGGTAACACTGTAATTCTCACGGTGGTGGATCGCTTTTCCAAGGCGGTTCATTTAATTCCCCTGCCCAAATTGCCCTCTGCCCGGGAGACCGCCCAGCTGATGGTAGACCACGTCTTCCGGCTCCATGGATTGCCGGTTGATGTGGTTTCTGATAGGGGTCCTAAGTTCGCCTCCCGGTTTTGGAAGGAGTTTTGTAGACAGATCGGGGCCTCGGCTAGTCTGTCGTCTGGTTTTCATCCTCAAACCAATGGCAATGCGAGCGGGCTAACCAGGATCTTGAAAGAATGCTCCGCTGTCTGACATCCAACAATCCAAGTTCATGGTGCCAACAGCTCTCTTGGATAGAATACGCTCGTAACTCCCTTCCAGTGGCGGCCTCAGGTATGTCCCCTTTTGAGTGCTCTGTTGGTTATAAACCGCCTCTGTTTCCATCACAGGAGCCCGATGCTGCGGTCCCGTCCGCCCTGGCTTTCGTTCAGCGCTGCCGCCACACCTGGGAGAGAGTCAGGGAGATTTTGCTCCGAACCGCTGGACGCACCAAGGCAGCAGCCGATCGTCGCCGGTCATCCCCTCCAACCTATGTGTGCAGTCAATGAGTATGGCTTTCTACCAAGGATCTACCTCTCCGGCCAGACTGTTGTGAGTTTTCCCTTAGCTCTGACTTTTACGTCTGTATCGCTCACCTCTCGTCTTGTCTTGTTCAGGCTCCAGTGCTCGTAGCTGTTATAGTGTTCTCTGCACCCCCTCTGTGCGTCCAGATATCCGTGGGCTTCCTCCGGCATCCCCGGTCCCTGGATCTCCTCAGCTTCTCGCTTGGGTTAGCGAGCTGCCTCCCCGGCTTCATCTTTTCTGCCACTGTCACGGCTTGCCCCGCCGCTGCGATCCACCCACCTGGGTGGTAGAAGATTCTAGCCCACTAGTACTCCCCGTGAAGCACTCTTCACCGGTTCTGTTATTTTTCTGTTCCTTCATTCCTGACAGTCCGGCTTCCCAAATGGTAGCTTGCAGCAATAATTGGTCATGGCTATCATTTACGCTGTGCTTACCGGACTTCTATGAGTTTTCTTCCGTGTCCTTCGTCACACTATAATCTTCATAATTGCTCCCTACGGGCCCCACTAGGCCAGGAGAGGTATTGCAATTTGTGCAATGTGTCGAACGTCTGTGTACGCGTACGATTCAAATGAAGTATGCTTTGCAAGGCTGCGCGTACGACTGTGTGCATACGCTAACGTACACGTGAAATAAAGAAGTATACTTAGGCCTTAACCCTTGACTCGTGCCCCCTCAAAAATAATGAGTGCATGATGCACCTGACATTACAATACAAAATTATTTGTCAAATAAATGAAATATGATGAAAAATGTATTTTAGTTGAAATTGTTATAGACGGTTTCATCGGGCGCACGTGCCCGGACCGAAGTTAACTTCCGGTCTGTGTTTGTATATTGGGCTGGTAGTGTCGCCGGCTACAAACACAGTTAAAGTGATGAGTAATGAAGTTGGGCTCAGGTTGTTGTCCTGTGGGATGTGTTTCACATACAGTGCTCAGCGTAAATGAGTACACCCCCTTTGAAAAGTAACATTTTAAACAATATCTCAATGAACACAAAAACATTTTCCAAAATGTTGACAAGACTAAGTTTTATATAAAATCTGTTTAACTTATAACATGAAAGTAAGGTTAATAATATAACTTAGGGTGATGCAAAAATGAGTACACCCCACTGAAAGTCTCTGGAGCAAAGCTAAATTTTAGACTACAAATGTCTAATTTAACAAGAATTCAACCACAGGTGAGTCTAATTATTCATTACACAGGTGACAGTTGACTATAAAAGGGTGTTACTTAAAGAAAACCCCTTCCCATTTCATGCTGTCAGCAATGGCACCACATGGAAGAGAAATGTCACAAGACCTGAGAAAGAAAATAATTTCTTTACACAAGAAAGGTAAAGGCTACGAGAAGATCAGCAAAGCTTTACTTATCAGTCAGAATACTGTAGCAAAAGTGGTACAAACATTTAAAAAAGATGGAACTGCAACCATCTCACAGAGACGTCCAGGTCGTCCACGGAAGTTAAGACCTTGTCAGGAGCGTCTTCTGATGAGAAGGGTTGAAGAAAATCGACATGCAAGTTCACTGCAGTTATCTAAAGAAGTAGAAAGCCAAACTGGGGTGAATATTTCCTGTGACACAATACGGCGTACACTGCAGAGAAATGGCATGCATGGGTGCCGTCCACGAAAGAAGCCTCTCCTAAAGCCCAGACACAAAAAAGCCCGCCTAGAGTTTGCCAGGGCCCATGCTGACAAAGATGAAGACTACTGGGACTCTATACTCTGGAGTGATGAGACCAAGATAAATGTTTTTGGAACTGATGGCTTCAAAACTGTATGGCGTCGCAAAGGTGAGGAATACAAAGAAAAATGCATGGTGCCTACAGTGAAACATGGTGGTGGCAGTGTCCTTATGTGGGGCTGCATGAGTGCTGCTGGTGTCGGGGAGCTGCATTTCATTGATGGCATCATGCATTCACAAATGTAATGCTCTATACTGAAAGAAAAGATGCTACCATCACTCCGTGCCCTTGGTCGTCGTGCACTTTTCCAACATGACAATGATCCTAAACACACATCTAAGGCCACTGTTGGATTTCTGAAAAAGAACAGGGTGAAAGTGATTCAGTGGCCAAGTATGTCTCCTGATCTGAACCCAATCGAACACCTATGGGGAATTCTGAAGAGACAAGTTGAGCATCACTCTCCATCCAGCATCCAATCTCTAAAAGAGGTCATTCTTGAAGAATGGAAAAAGATAGATCTGTCAAAATGTCGCCAACTTGTTCATTCCATGCCTAGAAGACTTGGTGCTGTCATTAAAAATCATGGAGGCCATACAAAGTACTAGATTTAGTAGTTTTTGTTGTGGGGTGTACTCATTTTTGCATCACCCTAATTTGAGTAAAACTGAAAAATGTGTAATCTAAGTTATATTATTAACCTTACTTTCATGTTATAAGTTAAACAGATGT
Organism: Ptychobarbus kaznakovi; assembly: GCA_027422405.1. Lineage (NCBI taxonomy): Eukaryota > Metazoa > Chordata > Actinopteri > Cypriniformes > Cyprinidae > Ptychobarbus > Ptychobarbus kaznakovi. The sequence goes on from CM049794.1 coordinate 20,851,038, forward strand.
TATATAAAACTTAGTCTTGTCAACATTTTGGAAAATGTTTTTGTGTTCATTGAGATATTGTTTAAAATGTTACTTTTCAAAGGGGGTGTACTCATTTACGCTGAGCACTGTACATACATTTATTTGTGGCGAACCACCACAACGTCAAAACCTTTCCAAAAGGCTTTGTTGAATAAACATGAGCACGTAATGCATGTTTAAAAATCAAAACGAGGCGCAGGTGTTTTATATCACTGTATTTCTGAAGGAAAACTGTCTTTAGAAAATGTTTGATGTCATTTTCATTTCATCTTGCATGTTATGTCTGATAAAGTAGCGTTTGTAAGGTCAGTTTACAGCCGTTACCAGGCGCAAACCTCTAAAGTTAACGTTATTTCTCCTGCTTTTACGCGTCTCCTGCTGGCAGAGAATGATTTTTCATTTTTAATAAGTCCGCCCAAGTAGTTATCGCTGCATCTCAGTATATCTGATTTAAGAAGCAAACATATTTTGCTTGTTATAAAAAAAAATCTACTCCAGATGGACTTAGCTGTTGTTATTGATTATATTTGGATGTCTACCGGAAGTTAAGTTAGGGCCACAAACACGCGCATGCGCAGTAACGTTTGGTTATGTTGTTGCCGTTGAAACCATCTATAGACTACTTCTAGAGATTGCAGTGATACATGACATGATGAAAAATGACTGAATTAATAATACTTAAAGTAGGTTAAGATGAATTTTAAAATTGTGCCCCCTAAAAGCACAAGTGGCCCCTGTCTGTACTGCAGACAGTAGATTGTCAGAGCATCACCCCAGCTTTCTGGAGATCTATCTATCTATCTATCTATCTATCTATCTATCTATCTATCTATCTATCTATCTATCTGTGTGCGCAAGTGTGAGTGCACTGTATGTTATAAAATGCTCTTTAATAAATACATGATGTACCCTTCATTGAAAAAAAATAATTAATGATGTGAAGCATTAACAAAAGTAATACATGATCATTCATAAAAAAAGAGATTTATAGTGTATATGTATCTTATTTTTTTTTTTTAATAAAGGGTACTTTTATGCATTAATAGATTTTGTGAAGTTGCAGGACAGTGATAAAAAGTGCTATTGTGAAGTGGTTACTGTAAAAGGGAACTATTTCAAGAGCTGTGTGTTGAACAAAAAACAAAACAAAAAAGATTGTAAAGAGACCTGTCAAAATAAAACCTAACACACAAGAAAAACAGTAGCATGTTATGATTCAGTATTAAACACTGAGTTTTATTAAACTTTCATTGATTCCCATTAGTCAGTATAAATAATAAAAAAAACAGTAAGAAATTCACATTTTTTACAGTGAAGGATTAAAAACACCAGAAACAACAGAGCAGTTTCACACCCAGGGGAACTACAGACCCAGATATGTCAGGAGTTTGCATGAGAGTCAAAATAGACATTCTCTTCAAACACGCTTATCAGTAACTAAAAACACCATCCACCCATGTACTCTTAGAGCAGGTTTCATCAAATTATTACACCACCATATGTTTATGAATTAAATGTCTGAAAAGTATTCCCCATGAACACAGTAAAAAAAAATACTGAATGGAAATAAACAGAAAAAAGTCAAAAACCTGAGCTCACATAATACAATTAATAGCCTACTACTCATTCCTTTGCTTTGCAAGCCCTGTGGATTTGTGCATACAGGAAATGCAAATATAGTTATATTTAATTAAATACCTTCATTGCATTTAGGCTGTCTTGGTCGACCATCAATTTACGATGACATCACATATTTAGGCTACACTTCCTGAGATAATTGTGACCTTCTCATCAGGTCAGGTCTGGAGATTGATGCTAGCTGACTGAACCTGCTGTCCAGATTTTTAAGCATCTCTGGATGAAAGTCATCCTCTGGAATGGATATTGCATCTAATTGATAATTTGCTGTAGGCTGTCCTTCATCTGCATAACAGCGCGGTTTGTAAATACCAAGTTCCTCATCACGGGCTTGGAGAGCATGCAGTTTCTGAGGAGAGGAAGGAAAAAATTAAAACTCATACAAATTATTCACCATCCTGTCACACATTTGGACACACTTGACCAAATGTCTTTCTCGTGATCTAAAAAGCCTGTTGATCTATAGTTCTAAATGCTTACTGAACGAACAAGGAACGTTCTCAGAACTTTGATTAATGTTCTGACAAGGTTCTCTTGAAGTTATGAACAAATGCTCTTCCAGTAATATTAATTAAATATTAATTTAGTTATATGCTCTTTACTATTGGTCTCAAAACAGTACATAATGATTACTTCCGAATCGTTCATGGAAGGTTTTATATTTGAAACGGTGTTAAACCTTTATTTCAAAAGTCCACGCTAGATGTTCTACTAACTGTAATTAACTTTGCTGTTCAACTAGCAGTCATTAGAGTATTAGTAGACTTTCTGCAGAATATCTGCTAACTTTATTTTTATTATCCCCTAACAGACATTCTACTGACATAAGTAACATTGCAAGTACATGCCAAACAAACAAATAAATACAGTTTTTAATGTGTTTAAAAATGGGATGTAATTCAAGATGTATATTTTTATAGACTAACTTAATGGGAACATTAACACAACATTTTAATTTATTAATTTGACATTACTTTTTATCACAAAATTCGAAATGAAGAAAGTGAAGTGTTGCCTACTCTTTTTCTATTACTTGTTTTATTTATATATATATATACACAGTGGGTACGTAAAGTATTCAGACCCCCTTACATTTTTCACTCTTTGTTATATTGCAGCCATTTGCTAAAATCATTTAAGTTCATTTTATTCCCTCAGTAATGTACACACAGCACCCCATATTGACAGAAAAACACAGAATTGTTGACATTTTTGCAGATTTATTAAAAAAGAAAAACTGAAATATCACATGGTCCTAAGTATTCAGACCCTTTGCTCAGTATTTAGTAGAAGCACCCTTTTGATTTAATACATGAGTTTTTTGGGAAAGATGCAACAAGTTTTTCACACCTGGATTTGGGGATCCTCTGCCATTCCTCCTTGCAGATCCTCTCCAGTTCTGTCAGGTTGGATGGTAAACGTTGGTGGACAGCTATTTTTAGGTCTCTCCAGAGATGCTCAATTGGGTTTAAGTCAGGGCTCTGGCTGGGCCATACAAGAACAGTCACGGAGTTGTTGTGAAGCCACTCCTTCATTATTTTAGCTGTGTGCTTAGGGTCATTGTCTTGTTGGAAGGTAAACCTTCGGCCCAGTCTGAGGTCCTGAGCACTCTGGAGAAGGTTTTCGTCCAGGATATCCCTGTACTTGGCCGCATTCATCTTTCCCTCGATTGCAACCAGTCGTCCTGTCCCTGCAGCTGAAAAACACCCCCACAGCATGATGCTGCCACCACCATGCTTCACTGTTGGGACTGTATTGGACAGGTGATGAGCAGTGCCTGGTTTTCTCCACACATACCGCTTAGAATTAAGGCCAAAAAGTTCTATCTTGGTCTCATCAGACCAGAGAATCTTATTTGTCACCATCTTGGAGTCCTTCAGGTGTTTTTTTAGCAAACTCCATGCAGGCTTTCATGTGTCTTGCACTGAGGAGAGGCTTCCGTCGGGCCACTCTGCCATAAAGCCCCGACTGGTGGAGGGCTGCAGTGATGGTTGACTTTCTACAACTTTCTCCCATCTCCCGAATGTATCTCTGGAGCTCAGCCACAGTGATCTTTGGGTTCTTCTTTACCTCTCACACCAAGGCTCTTCTCCCCCGATAGCTCAGTTTGGCCGGACGGCCAGCTCTAGGAAGGGTTCTGGTCGTCCCAAACGTCTTCCATTTAAGGATTGTGGAGGCCACTGTGCTCTTAGGAACCTTAAGTGCAGCAGAATTTTTTTTGTAACCTTGGCCAGATCTGTGCCTTGCCACAATTCTGTCTCTGAGCTCTTCAGGCAGTTCCTTTGACCTCATGATTCTCATTTGCTTTGACATGCACTGTGAGCTGTAAGGTCTTATATAGACAGGTGTGTGTCTTTCCTAATCAAGTCCAATCAGTATAATCAAACACAGCTGGACTCAAATGAAGGTGTAGAACCATCTCAAGGATGATCAGAAGAAATGGACAGCACCTGAGTTAAAACCCCTTAACTGTCACCGTCCCGTATACCTAACTTTACTTCAATATATTACCATTAAATCTTAATCTAATCATGACAAACTATATATCGTTGGAAAGGTCCAAGACTCCTAAATAGATATTTTACCACTGTTTGTTGTAAAAAAGTATGTAGGAGCAGTAATAGATTAATTTATGACAAGAGCGCACCTCAAAACATATACACCATAGCAGGAGCTCTGATCTTTGACACAAAAATTCTATTCGTTTCCTTTTTTTCCTATCACATGTTTTAGTAATCATCATATATTATATATCATTTGAAAGCTTATAATCTCAAAATTCATCTTGTGAAAACCGTTTTGAAATCGGACATTGCGTTACCATAGAAATGGTACTTTAAAATCTTTTAGCGGGCTCCTCCCCTTTAGTGGGAGGTGTCATATTCCAAATGTATTACGGTCTTATAGAATCACAACTTTTTATAATCTTGACAAAATACATATCATTGGACAGGTCTGAGTCTCAAGATTCCTTATTTGGTGTTTTTTTGTGATAAGAGTAATAGTGGGAGAGAAATGTATACATTTGTGACAGAAAAGTGCATAAAAAAAATCAATGGGGTTTGAACGGCACCCGGTGGCTGTTTGTGGTATAACGCCTAAACAAAATTGCATAGTAACCTCAATTCTTTATATATCAACTTCAAATTTGAAACACAACTTATTTAGATATATGGCTTTAATTTTATGCCAAATTTGGATTAAAACATATTTTGTAAAATATTTAATATAATATAAAATAAAATAATAATTGTACATTACATTTTATTTACAGTAAATTTAAACTTGTATAACTTTTTACTTTCATTTTTTTTTAAATGATTTCACTTCTGCAATAATCTGCTGATTGTCTTCTTTAAAAAGAGACCAACCTTAGGTCTGTATTCAAAAGCATTTATGAATTATAACAATTTAACTTTAAATAGTGCACTTTCAAGTTTTTCAAAAAGGGGGGGGTGACAGTTAAGGGGTTAAATATATGAGTGTCACAGCAAAGGGTCTGAATACTTAGGACCATGTGATATTTCAGTTTTTCTTTTTTAATAAATCTGCAAAAATGTCAACAATTCTGTGTTTTTCTGTCAATATGGGGTGCTGTGTGTACATTAATGAGAAAAAAAAATGAACTTAAATGATTTTAGCAAATGGCTGCAATATAACAAAGAGTGAAACATTTAAGGGGGTCTGAATACTTTCCATACCCACTGTATATATATATATATATATATATATATATATATAAAACCTTGCTATGTGTACTGCGTTGGGCTAACTGAGACTTGTCACAGCATTTACATATTATTGCTGTTTTGTTGGTTTGATTGTTTCTATTGTCCTCATTTGTAAGTCACTTTGGATAAAAGCGTCTGCTAAATGACTAAATGTAAATTAAAATGCAAATGTAAAATCACCTGCTGGATGAGAATGGCAAGCTTTTCACCCAAGTAAGATGCTTCGGTATTGAAAGAATAATTGCTTCTAAAACTTGATCGGACACTCGATTGCTGGTTGAAAAAAGCACAGATGATGATGTGAGAAAGACTGAGCTGGAGTTCATATATGATGTGAATTATTACTGTCATTTTATTCTTACCTGAAAATGTCCTCTGTATGCACGTCTTGTGGAATTCTGGAAAACATGCAGAAACAGAAACAATCCATCACAAAACAAAGAAAATGACCATCACTTTGAAATCTTGTTGTAGCTGTTAATACTCACCCTGTACATCGAGCGTTTGAACATCTGGTCATTGTAGACTGATGATGAAGTCTGTGAAACGGCCTGCTGTCCTTTATCCTTGGCCTGGATATCATGAAGAAAAATGATCTTTTTAAGAAAATGTCTCCTGGGTAACACTTTAGAATACTGATCCATAATTAATGAATAGCTACACAAGCACATATGATTAATGCAATTTTAGCACTCTAGCAATTACTAGAATCGAACAAGAAACTCTGAATAATGAATTAGTAATAGTGCTTGTTCAAATGTGCTAATTAGTTTTAGCTAATCAGTAACTCCTACTTTTCATACCTCCCTAAGAACAACTAAGAACTAATGTGTATAGTTGTATAATAAATGTGAATAATACATGATTTATAATATAATCTAAAGTGAAGGTCATGAAACCCCACTAGTAATGACTCAAGCATTACCAACTTCAGAAGAAATTATCAATACTTCTAAAGCATTTATTAATCTTAGTTAATGTTAACGTCAGCATTTACGTCAGAGTCAGAAGTCAGAAAGAACTGCACGTTCTACACTGCATACTGTTTGATTGAGTATTGCTGCTTGCTTCACACGGCAACGGCAAACATGCTGATCACTTCCGGTTTGTCGTTGACGCGTGTTCTGAGCTGAATCTCCGTCAAGCCAAATATTTATCGTCTATTTTCTATATTAAATTCCGATTTTATACACAATAATTTGTGTTTCTATAACGTGTGAATATATCCCCGATCGCATTCTGCAACGAGAATAATCAGAGCGGCTTGTTATCGCAAGTTTTATTTTGATTTCCAGAGTCCGCTATTAGCTTATAGCCCGTTAGTAAAGCCAGCGCGGGTGCCGCTAACACAGCAAATACCCCTTTTTACACACGCATACACACATTTAACACTGTTTCACTGTTACTTGCTTAAATGGCGGATTTGTGTCTACCTTTGTGTGCAGGTGAGGACACGTTCGAGCTGCATTCGGCGCAGATCGAGCTGGAGGCCGTGGAGAGACGGATCCGCGAGCTGCTTGGGAAAAAGGCCCAGCTGAGGAAACGGATAGCAACGCTGGAATCATCTCGGGCTGACGCTCATAAGTCCGGGGTAAGTATGCAGCGCGCTGCTAACACTCCCATCACCTCTACTCCGTGTGTTTCTCTGCACAGGCCCCGTGCACCCGGGACGCGATCGTCACAGATGGCCTTCACTCCGGCGCCGGGAATCCACGGATCCTTGGTGCAGCAGCGGAAGACGCGATCCAGGCCCCGGGCGACGACTTCTCCCCCTCCGGTCTTCGACATCTCATCCCGGAACCGCTTCGCCCCTCTCTGCGAGACTGATCGTGACGCTGTGGTCATCGGAGACTCAATCGTCCGGCATGTCCGTGCTACGCTAGCTGAAGTTAAAGTGCACACTCATTGTCTCCCAGGTGCTCGTGTTCTTGATGTTTCTGTGCAGATACCCGCGATCCTGAAGGATGACGAGAGCGTTGCAGCTGTTGTGATTCACGCGGGGCTAACGACACCAAGCTGCGGCAGACGGAGACACTGAAGAGGGACTTCAGGAGCCTGATCGAGACGGTACGCAGCACATCGCCCGCGACGACGATCATCGTGTCAGGACCTCTTCCCACGTATCGACGAGGACACGAACGGTTCAGTAGACTGTTTGCTTTAAATGAATGGTTGTTTTCATGGTGTACAGAACAGAAAATTCTCTTTGTCAATAATTGGAATCTTTTCTGGGAGCGTCCTAGGCTATTTCGTGCTGATGGCCTGCACCCCAGCAGAGTCGGTGCGGAACTCCTGTTGGACAACATCACCAGGACGCTACGCTCTATCTGACTAGTAAGCCAATTCTCCAGTAACAGCTATGATGACTTTTGTTCTACCCACTTAAATGATAAAGGTACTTGCAGTGTCCAATCTATACAGACTGTGTCTGTTCCCCGAATAGTGAGTTCAAAATATAAATTTAATGCAGGATCTAGAACAAATCTGATCGTGATTAAACCAGAAAAATGCAAAATAAATGAACAAAAACAATTTTTAAAACTTGGGCTCCTAAATATCCGATCACTCACACCGAAAGCAGTTATTGTAAATGAAATAATCACAGATAATAGTTTTGATGTACTCTGTCTGACTGAAACCTGGCTTAAAACAAATGATTATTTTGGTCTAAATGAATCTACTCCACCAAGCTACTGTTATAAGCACGAGCCTCGTCAGACTGGTCGTGGCGGCGGTGTCGCAACAATATATAGTGATATTCTCAATGTTACTCAGAAAACAGGATACAGGTTTGACTCATTCGAAATACTTATGCTCAATGTTAAACTGTCAGATAAGCAAAATAAATCTGTCCTATCTCTTGCTCTGGCTACTGTGTATAGATCGCCAGGGCCATATACAGATTTTCTAAAAGAATTTGCAGATTTCCTCTCAGACCTATTGGTTACTGTTGATAAAGCACTAATTGTTGGAGATTTTAACATTCACGTTGATAATACAAATGATGCGTTAGGACTTGCGTTTACTGACCTAATAAACTCTTTTGGTGTCAAGCAAAATGTCACCGGGCCCACGCATCGTTTTAATCATACGCTAGATTTAATAATATCGCATGGAATTGATATTACTGATATAGATATCGTACCTCAAAGTGATGATGTTACTGACCATTTCCTTGTATCATGCATGCTGCATATTACTGATATTAACTATATGGCTCCGCGTTATCGCCCAGGCAGAATTATTATTCCAGCCACTAAAGACAGATTCACAAATAACCTGCCTGATTTATCTCAACTGCTCTGTGTACCCATAAATACAGATGAACTAGACACAATTACTAGCAACATGGGAACTATCTTCTCCAATACGTTAGAAACTATTTAATTTGATAATTTTAACCCATCAAATTAAAAAAGGTTAGCGAAAAACGTGCTGCGCCATGGTACAACAGTTATACCCATTCTCTCAAGAAAGAAACTCGTATTCTTGAGCGCAAATGGAGAAAAAGTAACTTGGAAGTCTTTAGAATTGCGTGGAAAAACATTATGTCCAGCTATAGACAGGCTCTAAAAACTGCAAGAACCGAGTATATCCGCAAACTCATAGATAATCACCAAAACAATCCAAGGTTTCTATTTAGCACAGTGGCTAGATTAACAAATAAACAGATGTCACCCGATCTAAATATTCCCTCACAGTTTAATAGTAATGACTTTATGAATTTCTTTACTGAAAAAATAGATAATATCAGAAATACAATAACAAATGTAGATTCTACAGCGTCTAGTACTTCAGCTTCATTCATCGCACCCAAAGAAAAACTGCAGTGCTTTACAACTATAGGACAGGATGAGCTAAATAAACGTATCACTGCATCTAAACCAACAACATGTTTATTAGATCCTGTACTAACTAAACTATTGAAAGAGTTGTTACCTGTTGCAGAACAACCGCTTCTCAATATTATTAACTCCTCGTTATCTTTAGGTCACGTCCCAAAACCATTTAAGCTGGCAGTTATTAAGCCTCTTATTAAGAAACCAAAATTAGATCCTTGTGAACTGGCAAATTACAGGCCCATTTCAAATCTTCCGTTTATGTCGAAAATATTAGAAAAAGTAGTGTCTGCACAACTGTGCTCCTTTCTGCAAAAAAATGATATCTATGAAGAATTTCAGTCAGGTTTCAGGCCCCGCCATAGCACAGAAACTGCACTTGTTAAAATTACAAATGACTTGCTTCTTGCGTCAGACAAAGGCTGCATCTCGCTGCTAGTTTTACTTGATCTTAGTGCTGCGTTCGACACTATAGATCATGACATACTGATAGATTGATTACAAAACTATACAGGTATTCAAGGGCAGGCTCTAAGATGGTTTAGATCCTACCTGTCCGATCGCTACCACTTTGTTTATTTAAACGGGGAGTCATCTCAATTATCACCAGTAAAGTATGGAGTACCACAAGGATCTGTCCTAGGTCCTCTATTATTTTCATTATATATGTTGCCCCTTGGTAATATTATTAGAAAATACGGGATTAGTTTCCATTGTTATGCTGATGACACTCAACTATATATCTCAACAAAACCAGATGAAACTTCTAAACTATCTAAGCTAACAGAGTGTGTTAAAAATATAAAAGATTGGATGACCAGTAATTTTCTCCAATTAAATACAGATAAGACCGAGATATTACTTATTGGACCTAAAGACAGTACACAGAATCTCCTGGATTACAATTTGCAACTAGACGGATGTAATGTTACTTCCTCTACAGTTAAAAATCTGGGTGTTATATTAGACAGCAACCTATCTTTTGAAAATCATATTTCCAATGTTACAAAAACAGCATTCTTCCATCTTAGAAACATCTCCAAGCTACGGAACATGTTAAGTGTTTCTGATGCAGAAAAGTTAGTTCATGCATTCATGACCTCTAGACTGGACTATTGTAATGCACTACTAGGTGGTTGTCCTGCATCTTCAATAAACAAGCTACAGATAGTACAAAATGCTGCGGCTAGAGTCCTTACCAGGTCAAGAAAATATGACCATATTACTCCAATTTTACAGTCTCTGCACTGGCTACCTATTAAGTTTCGTATCAGTTACAAAATATTATTACTTGCCTATAAGGCCCTAAATGATTTAGCTCCTGCGTACCTAACTAATCTTCTATCACGCTACAATCCAACCCGCTCCCTTAGGTCGCAAAACTCTGGACTCTTGGTAGTACCTAGGATAGCAAAGTCCACTAAAGGAGGTAGAACTTTTTCATATCTGGCTCCTAAACTCTGGAATAGCCTTCCTGATAACGTTCGGGGTTCAGACACACTCTCTCTGTTTAAATCTAGATTAAAGACACATCTCTTTAGCCAAGCATACATATAATGCACCTCACAATCTTGTACTGCTAGTCTTTCTGAACAAATGCACTTTATTATGCTTTAGCTTGGGTTATACTGATAATTTCATCCAGGGTTATTCCTGGATGGAACAACTGCTACGCTAATTGTCTTAATGTTTCTATGTTTCTGCCACGGGATTAACATGCCGTGGTAGCTAGGAATTACACAAGCTTCAGTCTGGATCCAACCCTTAAACGATCTGAGACGACCGAACACCTGAGAAGAGATGATGACAACCCTTTGGAGGACCTCAGAGGAAGCCAACCATCAGCAATTATACTGACACATAGATGAGCCCCAGAGACAGATCTCCAGCGAGGAACTCGTCACCTAGACATCCATCGGGTAAAGACCACTGGAACCAGTGGACTGCTTACACTCTGACTTTGCTGCAGTTGGAACAAACTACTGGTTTGTCTGGCCGGAGGGGAACTGGCCCCCCGACTAAGCCTGGTTTCTCCCAAGGTTTTTTCTCCATTCTGTCACCGATGGAGTTTTCGTTCCTTGCCGCTGTCGCCTCTGTCTTGCTTAGTTGGGGAATCTTCATTTCCAACAATATCATCGACTTGATTGCACAAATATTATTTAAACTGAACTGAGCTGGACAATGCCATCACTAAATTCAATAATGAAATGCATTCAGCTGAAAATTGAGTGTTAAATCCTATCATTTTACATTATTGACACAACTTGCCTATTTTGATACTGTGCAGTGCTTTGTTACAATTTGTATTGTTAAAGGCGCTATATAAATAAAGGTGACTTGACTTGACTTGACTAATGCATTATTAAGATCACAAGTTGTGTTTGTTAGCATTAGTTAATGCACTGTGAACTTACATGAATAAACAACTGTATTTTCATTGACTGACATGAACAAAGATTATTGAATAGTGTAATACATGCATTGTTCATTGTTATTCATGTTAGGTAATACATTACCTAATAGTAATAAATGACACATAATTGTCAATTATTGTTCCCTATTTTTTTGGATCCACATTCTAAAGTGAAGATCGTGATAAGTCTAGTAATTACTGAAGTCTTTGTAAACTTTTGACGTTTTTGTATGATTCTGGTTAGTAATTAATTTTGCTAGATTTGGTAACACTTAAATAAATTGTGGGTTATCATGATTTTCACTTTAGGATACTGATAATTAGTAGTTTCTTCAGAAGGATGTAGCAACACTTGAGTCATTACTATCCAAAACCTTACATTTATCTCTGCTTACAATGACGTCAGCCAATATTAGGAAGTTATGTTGCTTTTCACTTTAGAATACTGATCCAAGTGATTAGTAGTTTCTTTAGAAGGATTTGGTAATACTTGCGTCATTACTAGTGGGTTACCATGATCTTTAGTCTAGAATTAATTATATAATATGCATAATTTATAGTAATTATGAACCTGTATACAGTAGTTCTTATGAGTTCTCCAGTATTGACTAGCTAATAGTGAACTACCAGTTTCAACTGAGCACTATTACTTACTAAATTGTTAATCATATTTTATTGTTAGGTAATAGTAGTTACTACTATGTTAATAGTGCATTAGTCATTTGTTCCTGAGTAGTTTTTCTCATTAATGACGGAACAATATTCTAAAGTCTTGCCGTCTTCTGTTTATGGTTGCAAACAGGATGCAGAATTTCAGTTTAAGGAAGTAGAAATAAGATCTGCTTTTAACACTTAATTTAATTGAAACATTTCTTTCTTTTTTTACTATTATTCATGAACAATGTATCATACACACAACATACAGGGTATTTCCAAAACAGTATAGATGATATTAAAATAAATGTTTGAAATTGGTTGGACAGCTAAACATTATTTCCCAGAATGCTCTAATTCACCCCAAATGTCAAAGAACATGAAGAGTTGTATTATTACTCACGGTTTGTGTTGTGACCTTCTGGCTTGACTTTATATTTGTTGTTGCATTTATACCGTTTACATTGAACGAATCAGTTTTGTGAATACCTATACTGAAAAATACCTTCATGAACACATACACATTTACATTAAAAGTTATTCAAGGCAACGCATGTTTAATGTTTGATATAAATATGAGCTTAACTTATCAATTCTTTACACTTTACACTAAGGTTTGGTTTATTATTAAGTAATGAATTAGGTACTAACCATGCTCAAGTTTAAGGCATTTTTAAATGTATAAAGGTAATATGTTATAAATTTTATTTTACAGTGTTTGTTATATTACAATAATTAATTACAACACTAATAACGTGTGTGTGTGTGTGTATGTCAAATTATACAAGAAGCTATAGCCTGTCATTTTTAACAGTAACATTAAAAAACACTGTGTGCATTGTTCTTTCATGTTTTTTCATAAATTACTTGAGCTAATGTTGACATAAAACCTTGTTGTAAAGTGTTACCTAAACCTGAATAAAATGCACAAATTCAAACATTAATCAAATAAAACTTCAACCAAGCATTGGGTGATGAAATTACCATGCAGTCTGTTCCTGGATTTTCTGAATTTGTTTTGATGAGATGACCGAGGCCATCACCATCATTCATCATAATCATTTTGTTCTCCGCCTTGCAGGACATCGATAAACTCATTAAGCACAATGCTGAAACATAAAAAGTGAGTGTTTCTTTTAAACTTGGATACTTTCACACGTTCTCAAAGTTATCAGCTCCATTGAACACATTTTGAAGTGTTTAAAAAAATACTTTACACAAATGAAATTTAGTGAAAATGTACTCTTAGATAATTTAGATAAATTTGTTTATTCATGGAATCAGATTTGGGAAGATGTAGTATTACTTCACTTGTTCCCCAATGGATGCTCTGCAGTGAATGGGTGCCGTTAGAATGAGAATTTAAACAGCTAATAAAACATTAGTGGTGTTAAAACTCCAGTAATTTACTCCACTCCAGTCCATCAGTTAATGTCTTGTAAAGTGAACAAAATGCATGTCTGTAAGAAACAAATCCATCATTAAAGGGATAGTTCACCCAAAAAATGAAAATTCCGTCATTAATTACTAACCCTCATGTTGTTCCAAACTCATAAGACCTCTGTTCATCTTCGGAACACAAATTAAGATATGTTATGCATCCTGTGAGCTCTCAGACCCCCCATGGACAGCAAGGGTCCTTACATGATCATGGTCCAGAAACGTAGCAAGGACATCTGTAAAATAATCCATGTGATATCAGTGGTACAACCGTAATTTTACGAAGCTACGAGAATAGTTTTTGTGTTGAAAAAAACAACAACGACTTTATTCAACAACTTTCGCGTCACCCTGGCACCATTTTGGAGAGTATCCACTGAACGTAAACAGCATATGCTGTTCTGTGTCAGATGCTTATATGTTTGTGATTTTACTGAATTCCTTGCTATATTTCTGGACCTTGGTCATATAAGGACCCTTTCTGTCTATGGGAGGGTCAGAGAGCTCACGGGATGCATCAAAAATATCCTAATTTGTGATCCAAATATGAATGAGGTCTTACAGGTTTGGAACAACATGAGGGTGAGTAATTAAAGACAGAATACAATTTGTTGGATGAATTATCCCTTTAAGATGTATTGACTTTAAACTGTTTCTTTCACAATGCCAGGGCCCAAACCCTCCTCCATCGGCTGTAGGTGAACCAAAAACAACTGATAACAGCTCTCAGTAATATGTGTCGGGTACCCACTATTTTGGCAGCAACATTCAAAAATGTTTACAGAGCAAGCGGAACCCAGTGTGCCTGTAGCCTCCTCTATTACTGTTTTATCAGGTGATAGAACGTCTGGCCTTCTCAAGCCATACGGCTGACCCATTAAATCTGCGGCCTGTAAGGCATCAGTCTAAGATTGCTGTAGAGACAAAATGTAATTCCATCAAGTTAGCATTTTTAAACATTCGCTCACTAAAAAATAAATCATTTCTGATCAATGATTTAATAACCACAAACAACCTGGATTTTATGTTTCTTAATGAAACATGGATAGAAGACACCTGCAGTGCAACAGTCCTAAATTAAACAGCCCCTCCTAACTTCAATTTTACAAGTGTTTGCAGGACTGTTAGGAGAGGTGGAGGTGTAGCTGCTCTATTTAAAGATGTTTACCAATGCAAGCAAGTGTCATTTTGTTAGTAATTCTCTTTTGAATACCTATGTATTGTGCTAAAGGGTGCTCCACGCATTCTGTTTATCATTATTTACAGGCCTCCAAAATACCCTCCAGGCTTTGTTGAAGAGTTCACAGAACTGTTATCAATGATTTCCTCAGAGTTTAACTGTTTTACTAATGCAGGAGATTTTAATATTCACATATATAATGCAGAAATCAAAACTACAAAATAAATTATAACTGTATTAAACACTTTTGACCTGATTCAGCATGTGCACGGACCCACACACAATCGAGGACACACTCTAGATTTACTCATCAGTAGAGGTCTAAACATTATCTGATCACTTCTGTATTTTCTTTGATATATCGATCTTTATAACCACTGAATCTAGATCTGTCTCTGTCAGAAAGATATGCATTAACGAGTACACTAGTGCGCTATTTAGGCTTTATCTTTAACACCAAGCATTTCTGCAGACTCTGATGATCTTCTCCTGGATTCATTTAACTCAAAAGTTGAGAATGTTATTGATGATATTGCCCCCGTGAAAGTCTGCAAGAAGAATGGCAGACAAAAATCATGTTGGAGAAAATCAACAGCAGTTCATAGTACGAAAAGACAATACAGAAAGGCTGAGCGGATGTGGCAGAAGACGAAACTCGAAATTCACTGTAGCATCTATAAAGACAGTCCTCATGCTTTCAATGTAGAACTAGCCACAGTTAGACAGTCCTTCTTCTCAAACCTTATAAACAGTAACTTAAACAACACTCTCACTCTTTTTGCTACTGTTGAGAGACTGACAAACCCTCCAAGTCAGATTCCCAGTGAAATGTTTTCTGACAGCAAATGCAACCAGTTTGCTTCCTTCTTTTCTGAGAAGATCAATGATATCAGAAAGGAGATCGGCACATCCTCAAGTTATGCAGAGGTCACACAGATTCGACCGCAATTTCAAAAAGAAGTGACTATGTCTGTTGTTAAAGAAATTGATAGAAAAACGTCGGAAGAAATAGTACTGCACCTTAAATCGTCAACCTGCTATCTTGACACACTTCCCACATCTTTTTTCAAAAGTGTGCTTAACTGTTTAGAAGCCGATCTCTTAGAAGTGGTGAATGCCTCACTTCTTTCTGGGACTATTCCAAACTCCCTGAAAACTGCAGTTGTTAAGCCCCTTCTGAAAGGAAAAGTGCGATCTTGATAACACCATGTTGAGCAACTATAGACCAATATCAAATCTTCCTTTCATAGGTAAGATTATTGAAAATTTAGTTTTTAATCAGCTAAACATATACTTAAATCAAAATGTATACCTGGACAATTTTCAATCTGGTTTCCGAGCGCATCACAGCACAGAGACAGCCCTTATTAAGATAATAAATGATATACGCTTAATTCTGATTAAGGCAAAATATCTGATCTTAGTGCTGCGATTGACACTGTCAATCATAACATACTTCTAGAGAGACTGGAAAACTGGGTCGGGCTTTCTGGGATGGTACTCAAATGGTTCAGGTCATACTTAGAAGGAAGAGGTTATTATGTGAGTATAGGATAGCATAAGCCTAAGTGGACGTCCATGACATGCAGAGTCCCACAAGGCTCAATTCTTGCACCGCTCTTGTTTAGCCGGTATATGCTCCCACTAAGTCAAATAATGAGAAAGATCCAAATTGCCTATCACAGCTATGCTGTGATTATCTTCAAATGACTATAGCCCCCTTGACTCCCTCTGCCTATGCATTGATGAAATTAACAGTTGGATGTGCCAACTGGATAAAACTGAATTCATTGCATTTGGAAATAAAGATGAAGTTCTCAATCTGAATGCATACTTTGACTCTAGGGGTCAAACAACTAAAAATCAAGTAAAAAATCTTGGGGTGATTCTGGAGACAGACCTTAGCTTTAGTAGTCATGTCAAAGCAGTAACTAAATCAACATACTATCATCTCAAAAACATTGCAAGAATTATATGTTTTGTTTCCAGTCAAGACTTGGAGAAACTTGTTCATGCCTTTATCACCAGCATTATGTAATGATTATTGTAATTGTCTCCTCACCGGCCTTCCCAAGAAGACCGCTAGACAGCTGCAGCTCATCCAGAACGCTGCTGCCAGGATTTTGACTAGAACCAGAAAATCTGAGCATATCACACCAGTCCTCAGGTCCTTACACTGGCTTCCAGTTACATTTGGGATTGATTTTAAAGCACTTTACTCATTTATAAATCACTCAATGGCCTAGGACCTAAATACATTGCAGATATGCTCACTGAATATAAACCTAACCAACCACTCAGATCAGTAGGATCGAGTCAGTTAGAAATGCCAAGGGTTCACACAAAACTGTCACGGTGCCGGCGAGAGAAGGCACCAAGGATTAACAGAGGTCTGGTCCAACTGCAGGAAAAACTTATTTTTAAATCAACAAAAAGGCCAACAAGGCAAAAACAAAAAACAATATACAAAAATGGGACACCACAGATGGCAACACGGTGCTGGTGTCCTAGAGAGCAGACTAGACATAAATCACAATCATGTATGCATACAAACACATAAAATGAAACCAGGCAGAGTGGTGAGTGAGAAGGGAATATAAAGACTGTGATAATGGGGAACAGCTGAGGGTGTGATGAGTGACAGGTGTGTGGAATGAAGCGGAAATGAGTCCAGGAGGAAGGGACATGGTGATCTCTGGTGGTGAGAGGGAGAAACGCCGGCCTGGACTCCTGACACAAAACAAGGGGAGTCCGCTTTTAGCTATTTTGCCGCCCGCAGTTGGAATCAGTTTCCAGAAGAGATCAGATGTGCTAAAACATTAGCCACATTTAAATCCAGACTCAAAACTAATTTGTTTAGCTGTGCATTTGTTGAATGAGCACTGTGCTACGTCCGAACTGATTTCCCTATATATAATCATTTTCTATCCTTAACTGTTTTAAATGAATTAAAAATCCATTTTTATTTAATTTTGTTTTTATTGTTGTAATTATATATGTTTTTTATTCCTTGTTTTTATTATTATTTTTAATGTCTATTTCACTTCCTTTTATTTCAAGCACTTTGAATTACCACTGTGCACCACTGTGTACTATGTACTGTGCTATATAAATAAACTTGCCTTGCCTTGCAGCAAAAATATGAGTCCACAATCCATAACATTGCTTCTTCCAATTCATTTTGATGGCACCCATTCACTGCAGAGGATCCATTGGTGAGCAAGTGCTGAAATGTTCATGTGGGATTATTGATGTGTAACCATAGGCTGGCTCGGCTTATATGATGGAGGGAGAGCTACACTGATGTGCCAGCGAGTGGTAGGTTATACATTTAATGTTTTTTTCAGAGTTTTCAGTAAAATCACTTAAATACAGTTCGAATCCAAGAGTCTAAATCGACAGTTTAGATTTGTTTAAAACAAACAAACTCATCCTTGTCTTGGTTGACCTGAGGGTGAGTAAATTGTCAGCAGATTTTCATGTTAAGATGAACTATTCCTTAAAATAAACTTAAAATGACCCATATTTTTCCACAGATGCAGAAAAACAAACATTTCAAGTACCTTTGTTCCATTCAAAAATCAGGTTTTTAAAGGTTTCCATGGCAAGTCTTTTGTTTTTTTACCACACCTTTCATGCTTGGATTGACTTGTACAGAAGGATGGGTTTCCAGTATTACAAAACCGTTTTCAAAATCCTTCATCAAATATTACTCATCCAAACATTATAAATCACCATCTCACCTGTGAGAATGAGAATTGCAAGAACAATTATCCAGGCGGCAGAAGACCCCATCCGAGCCTGCGAGACCATCCTGACATGGCATTTGGGAGTGATAGAGCAGTCACACACTGTGACCGTCAGGTTCTGGATGGAGTAAAATCCCTGCTGGTCTGATATTTTGATCTGGAGGAGGTGATGACCTGAATACACACGTTTTTCTTTTACAAGACTCACCGTTGTGCCTTTAGGAGAAAAAGTGTGATGATAAAATGAGAGTTAGTGTTATTGCAAGTATATATGGGTCAAATTCTTTTATAATTAAGATATTTAATGTTTTTAAAATAAGCCTCTTACGCTCACCAATGCTAAAAATTTTTTTTTTAATAATACAGTAATATTGTGAAATATAATTACATTTTAAAATGACAATTTCATTTAAAAAATAAAATGTAATTTATTCCTGATCAAAGTGCTCAATAAACATTTATTATAAATGTTGAAAATAGTTGTGCTGATTTTTTTACATTTTAAACACATACAAAAAAAACTTAATTATTCTAAAGTCTTGGCTGTTAATGTAGGCACAGAAATCTTAAGGATGTCATGAAAGAACACTCGGGATATTATTTGCCTAAAGTCAGCATTAAAATGTGTTAATAACCTATTTTATTTTTGTGATGTTTTTTCAAAGTGAAAACAATTCACAAAAATATGATGTTCAATGAGAGTAGGGTGGTATGGACTGAGTGAAGACAGTGGCATTACCATGAGCTGGTTCAACCCTCCATTTGTCCTTAACATCTCCTAAAAGCTCATAGTAGAATGGCGATCCGTATGGAGGAAAGTCCAGGTCTACGGCTGTGATGTTGACCATTGTGGGCTCTTTATCTGTGCAAATGCTGACTGCATTCCTCTCCAGTATTGGTACGTTATCATTTTGATCATTCAGGTGAATGACTAGAGTTCCAGTCCCTGTCAGCTGAGGAACACCTACCGATCGGAGAAACAAAAGAAACAGACATTCAGTTTATTAGTGTAAAATATAATCAGGAATAATGAGATTGCAACCCTAGCGCATCAAATATTTGAAAGAGATTGCGAATTGTTTGATGTAAGTAAACTATATATCAGTTAAACAAGATGCAAGCTGTCACAGGTCATTCTGTAAAGCAACGTAAATGCGCATGTATCTCAAATTAAATTAATTTAAAAATAAAAAGGAAAGGTTCTGTCCATGTATACTTGGTATAATAGGATAATATCAGTAATCGTTATGAGTACATTTCATGTCTTACCTTCATCCACAGCATACAGGGTTGCTGTATAGGCACCGTTTATCACAAATGGTGACTCTCTATCCAGAATTTTAAATGTGGATACTTTTCCAGTGTTTGCATCAATAGTTATCCATTTATCAACATCTTCACCTGTAGCAAATCTGAGATTTGAAGAAACACCAGATGAATTCACCTGATACTTTTCTTTAAACAATGTTACACTGTCAGTGCCAATAGTGAAATATATGGTAATATTAGCTTCTCTTACTTAAATGTGTTTATGTGGCTTCTATCCATGTCTTTAGCAGTGAAGGTTGTAAGACTTGTTCCTACATCTATGTTCTCCATTACCACAACGTGTTTAACAGGGGGTATAAACACCGGAGGGTCATTGACATCTTCTACATAAATGGTCACTGGAATGCTGTTATAGAGGTTTGCAGCACTCATGTCAAAGTTTTGGGGTATTTTGTCGAGCACCCACATGGCATCTGGTACCTTATTTTTAATATTACAGGAGAAGTAAGGAATTTCATTCTGGACACTGATGGACAGATTGTGATTTGTTTGCTCCTCATAGTCCATTTGCTAGAAGCCAAAAATAAAGAGAGTTTAGAGAAAAATAAATATAAATGTATATACAGTATATATATTTTTTTGGTATATGTTCTGTGTTTAAAATAGCTCCTATCCCAGCAACTTGTCACATATTGACACTTGGTCAGGAACCCATTTAGCATCACTTTTCAATGTGCAGGGTACTTCATTGCTTTGAGTTGTTTGCCTTATGCTTAAGACCAAGACGCATTTCATAGTTTGCATGCATTTGTAAAAATAGAAATTATTGTATATACATTTTGTATATACACAATTCCCTAGAATATGATTAAGATTGGTACTCATGGAAATGACTAAAACAGTCAAACTTCTCCTTAAAAGGGGGTGACCCAATACTTTTGAAAATGTAGTGTATGCAAACTACAAACTATTGCTGTTTATCTAAAAACAATGTGCCTGGCTGTGATAAACAGCGCTGCATAAGACACATGTATTTCTGTAGTATCAGTGGCGTAAAGAGTAAACGGCATGTGCTGTGTTTTTGACGCTATCGACCCGTGTTGGAATTCGCCTTTTGTCAAACTCATGCTACTCCTTTTCCCATCACATACCAGAGCAGAAAGGCATTTATTTTCAATAAAAAATAAGTAAATATTTGAAAACTGGAAATAAAACGTCTCATTAATACAGTGCTAATGTAACGGATGTATGTAAGGGCTGTGTGTAAACCTCACGACCTCAAAAAGAGGCGCTCTAGCGACTGACGCTAGAGGCTGTAGCCTTTGGCATTCCTTGTTAGAACGCCTGCCTCCTGCACTGGAATCCCGGGTTCGAGACCCGCTTGGAACACGAACGAGTTGTGGTGGTGTGGACCCGGGAGGGGGGTGTAACATTGGTGCCGTGACCAGGACGGGAGTGAGGTTTAGGGGGGTGAGTGTAACGGATGTATGCCAGTAAGGGCTGTGTGTAAACCTCACTCTCCTGACCTCAAAAAGAGGCGCTCTAGCGACTGACGCTGTAGCCTTTGGCGTTCCTTGTTAGAGCGCCTGCCTCCCGCACCGGAATCCCGGGTTCGAGACCCGCTCGGAACACGAACGAGTTGAGGTGGTATGGACCCGGGAGGGGGTGTAACACTAATAGGTATGCTTAGCTGTATTTTGTCCCAATAAAGTGGAATTCATCTAATAAAATGTATATAGGCCTAGTGCCTATATGATAATTTACACTCAATATGTTATTGCATACTGTTTTATAATGTACTACAATACGGAAGTATAAATATCTGCCACCTAACTACTATTTAAACTATTTACATGCCTGTTTCTAAATGAGGGTTGTTCAGGCGGATTGTTGGCGTGTTGCTATTTTGGCAACTGAAAACGATTATGCCATTGACCAACTAAAACCTGGTCTAAAGTCAATGGCACAGTATTATTATTTTTTGTTTATTTAAACAGCGCGTTAGTAATATGCGCCTATAGGTGGGTACACAACATCTGCTGCTTATTACATACACAGGGATGCTCAGCAGCACACAAACGTGACACATATTTCACTTTAATTCACTTCATTTTTGACAGAGTATGCAAACACCCGATGACTGTCACTACCGGGAGCAGAAATTGTCTAACTTGACGGCTCCGTTCTCAATTCCGCCCCTTACTGCAAGCGGCTGATCGGTCAGGGTAGTGCCACATGAAATCGAACACACCTACAACCGTACTTCAGCATGATGCAATCGGTCACGAGACATACAAGAGCCTATAGCATTCACAACCAGAGCTGACGTAATGCTTCTTCTGGCAGCATTTTTTTTTATTTGTGCACAGACTGCACACAGGATCTGACCTTAAGGTGGATCAAGACAGTGATCACGTTTGTTTCTCTCATGAACCAATAATTTTGCCTTGGAAGACTTGGAATATAAATATGTTTTGATTCAATTGTGACTATAGTTGTATCTGCCTGTTATATCCTGATATTAACAGATGGTTCAGGCGAAGGGGTTGGGTTACGTGCTCATGAATGTGTATATAGTGTAATGTAAATAAAATTGCTGTGACCGTTTACATTAAAGAATCACACCCCAAAATATGCAATAATCGCAAAATTATTACCCAATATATAATTTAAGCATGACGATTAAATTCCAAATGCCTTTTGCATCTGCATATTGAGATGCATATTTTGCATATTTTGATATTGCATATCAAAGGTTTCTTATTTAAAGCAATGGAGGACCCTGCATGTCAAAAAACAAAAGAGGTCAAAAAGTGACTCCAAAGCAGTGGTGTAGTCTACTTGATGTGCAGGTATACCCACTAGCCAAGGTCAAGGATCTCCGTATACCCACTTTAAAAAAGCATGAGGATACGTAACATCTTTGTGACAGAACTTTCACATGTTCATTCATAAATTCACCCCATCAGTGACTGAAGCACTGACTTCTTGAAAATCATGCTGTGTTTCTGTTGATGACCAGTACTATTGCGCAACTCTTTCATTTCGACTGACTGGCTGAGGCCATCCTAATAATGCGCCAAGAGATCTCGCGCGCAGTGTGCACATAATATGAAGTGAATTTAAGTGAACGTGAACAGTTCAGAAAAAAATTGGATGTGTATCATATTGGATGTATTGTCTCTTAAAGTGATTGCGCCTACTTTACTAGCTGTCGATGTCCTTAATGTTAATCTAAGAAATTAAATAAGAGAAAATAACTCATAACTCTTTACTGAACTACTTTGTAGTTTAACAAAAATTATCTATATTTAATTTATACAGTGATGCAATGCTATTTTATATTCGATTATTCAAACCTGCACCGGAGCCCCGCAAACCCCAGCTACAGCCCGGGGAGCAATGACAGATCAGTCAACTGTCCCAAGCATCTTTCACACAGACAACAGTATGTTGATTTTCTCAGACCAACATAACTAGCCAACTTCAGTAACATTAGTGTGCGGATCAATGAATGAATGCAGGAGAGGACAAGATATAACACAGATATGTGTGTGTCTGTGTACAGCAGTTGAACAGAATACAATGTTTATATCTCCTTGATTCAGATGACGAGAGAGCTGAGAACTCCTGGCTGGTCTTTGACTGAAGGTCAGGCTAGGGAATTTAAAACAGGTACTCTTAAATGTGCATTGAAAATTGCCATAAAACCTGTGTTCCAAGGACAATATTTAGGAAAAATGTAGCTCTTATCTGGCTGAGTTAGATGATTAACACAGAAAGTGAGTCCAGTCTCCCCATTGTGTCAAATGTCATTGGCTGTCATGTGTTGCTTCTAATAAATTGACATGATGATATCACATGAGCAGTCTTTCAGAATGCATAGATGTAGATGCATACTGTACACATTAGTGAGTAGTGCTCATGGGGTGTCAATTTGGGACGGGTGGGGTAGGAAAAAATCTCAGTATGCTAACTACAAAAAAAACAACAACAAAAAAACACTAGACTAAACCAATGCTCCCAAAGTCCTGACCAAGCATCAATATGTGATGAGATGGGAGTGAGAATGTGTTTAGTGCAGAGACATTTAAACTATAAAGGCATTTCTGTGTAAACACTGATTCTAGAGCATCATAACCAGCAACACGGACTCAAAATTTGGGCTGGTTGGCTTACAAAACAAAACATCAACCATCTGCTTACCTTAACAACTGTTAAAATCCCTTCATTCGTAACAGGGTCTGTTTCTATTTTGAATATATATTTTTTATCTCCGTGGATTGTGTATTTGGCTTTCCAAGCTTTTGAACCACGGACGTCTTTGTCTGTTACTTGCAGTCGCAGAACTTCAACCCCAACTTCTCTCTCCTTGACCTTCCCTGGTCCCTAAAACAAGTCAAATATTGGATTGGGTTTCACTGGAAAGTATGTCTAACTTGCCACTAAAAGCAAAAACCAAGAATATCACAAGCACAATAACAGTCCACTATGAAACGTACTGTTTTGCCAGAGAACTCTGGAAGATTGTTGTTATTATCCGAAATATGGATTGTCAGTGTATGTGTACTTGAGAGCTGTATCTTTTCCCCTTTGTCCTTTGCTTCAACAAGGAGTGTGTATTGCTGAGCTTTCTGGAAAAGATTCATTTAGCAGAACATTTCTTAGATGGGAACAGAGAAATATTGATAAAGCACAAAAAGCAAAATGTGTTGTCTCAATGGAATACACCAAAATAGTGCATTGATACCAATGAAATAAATGAAACGTTCATACCTCATAGTCCAAACACCCCTTAAAATAAATTGTCCCAGATTCTTTTTGCTGCTGAATATAGAATTCAACATTATCTGTCTTTGGTGTGACAGACTTTATTGTGAAAACGAATGTTCCATTGTTTGTTTTTGAATCATCCTCATCATAAGCCAGTAGAGTCAGTACTTCCTTGCCTTGATACATATTGAGAAAATGAAGTGTTAATACTTACATGTCCATCATAATTTATAAACACTAATGCTGTTTCAAACCTGTATTCTGTTATTTTTCATGTGGAAAAGTATACTGTAAATATGTTTAAGAATCATTATGCGGCTCTTGCTGTTCAACAACAGTTTATGGTGACCAGTGGACATAAAGCTAAAAAAACACATATTCAATGGGTGTGAGAAACTGACCAAAATAAAAGTCATTGAAATCTTCCTCACAGTCCATAGATGTATTAATTAACCATGTTTTGTCTGCAGTTAAAGGGATATTCTCATGTTGTTCACAAGGCTTTTGTTCAAAACACACATTGACTGTCCATTACACCAAAACACTGACATTTCAAAAAGTACACAAAGACCTTTTAGAAGTAATCCATGAATTAAGCAGTTTAATACAGAAGTTCTGGAGAGACCTGATTACTTCATACGATGAGCGTGTTTAATTTGTGCTTTTATTCACATTAAATATTGATCAAGGCACATACACAGAGCACATCTAATATGGTATTTTATAAATATAGCTCAAACATATTTGATTCACAACTAAGAACAAAGCTAACTGGTTCTCGCACATCAAGCAAGCATGTTTGAGTTTAATTTGACCATACAAGCTCTATGTTTGTGCACTGATCAGTGATCAATGGTGTTTCGAAGATGGACAAAAATATTTTGGATTCACATGAGGGTGTGTAAATGATGACATAATTTGCATATTGGAATTAGCTATTTTTTAAATAGTAAGGGCAGTTGCAAAAGCCTGTGTAGTGTATATAAATAATAATAATAATAATAATAATAATAATAATAATAATAAAATAAATGTTTACTTTAATGTTATGAAGAGAAAAACAACAGTATTGTGGACTGCAATGACATGAGGGTGAGTAATGACGGAATTATCTGTTTTGTGTGTTTTGTTTCATAAATGGAATAGTGAAATATTGAAGTAGTGAAGTGTATGGATTACCTTGTTCATGTGACTCGTCCACAGTCACTTCATTGACTGAATTTTGAAATGTTGGTGCATGGTCATTTATGTCCAATATTATGATCTCAAGCCCAAGTTTTGTCTCCACTTGATTATTTGATTGATATATTGCTTCAAATTTCGCCTGCAATTGAGTCCAGTGAATATTAATTATATTATAGCAATCTATGTAACTGTATTTCAATGCTGGTATTAAACGGATACAGTATTCTTAAGCAGAACTTACATGGAGAATTTTAGGGCCGCTTTCATAGTCCACCCTTCCATGTACTAAAACATAACCTGATTGATTAATGCTGAGAATATTCTTTGGATCTTTATCCACACCATCACCATGTAATATGAAATTTAGTAAATAAGAGCTATTAAGTTCAACCTGAAACACAAACAACATACACACTGAAATATTCACTTGATCATTATTATGCAGCAATTTAACATGTAGTGTAATGTGAAAATACTATTCAGATAAAACTGAATTAGATTAGCTCTATAGCTGAAAGCAGTGACTGTTATGATGCCGCTCACCCTGCCTATTTCATATGGAAACGGACCAGGGTATTCTTCCTCAATAGTAAATGAATCAATGATCCATGCACGCTTCTGTCGTATCCTCCCGCTGTCAGTACACACACACACGCTCCACACAGACTGAGTTGAAAAGAAGAAAGTATGTTATGTTACAAAAGTTAAGTCAATGTGTGAATCTGGCCAAAACACATCCATATCATAGATGAAGCCTGTGAGATTTTGAATTTGATGTGAACTGCAATAAATAAATAAATAATAATAATAATTGTAACAATTACAGCACCCATGATTATTGTGAAATTGCACTTAGTTTTCATGAAAATAATATGAAAACAATAAAAAATATTATTCAAATGTTTTGAATAATGTTGGTTAATGGTAGCCATTGACTTACATTATTTTATTATAATTTTGTTCTTCCATACTGTGGAAGTCAATGGCTACCAGCAACAAAATGATCTGGTAACGTCATATGAAAGTCAAAGAACCAAATATGAATGGTTTTGTGGCAATATGTAGGGTTTACTTTTAATTTGCACTCTAAAATTGCTAGTAAATTTGACAAAAAAACAGCAAGTAACATACTGAATAAAGTGAGAACTTTTGAAGTAAAGACTTGTGAAGTACAGCAACGTACTATTATTGACCTAACCCTAACTTTCTTTATTATTATTATTATTATTATTATTATTATTATTACAGTGAATATGATTTTAAATTTGAAATGTAGACCCCTGAATTACTTTGAACATTTATTTTAAATATAAACCCTTTGCTGAGAAGATTTTGACAAAGAAATAGGTTAATATACAGTTATCATCATAATCAGGTTGATTAAATATAGTTTACACTGCATAGACATACTTTGTTTATACTTGATTTTATCACCAAAAGAGAGAATAAATAATGTTGCATAAGGATATTTTATTCCTAATGTCAGGGTGAAAGTCCCTTCGTTTAGTCAGAGAGGCATGTTATTTATGATTTAATTTTAATTAAATTAGTTTTCCCACAGTGTAATTTGGTATGATTAACAAAAACCTAATTTAATTTTGATCGTGGAGTGATCGCATGAGGTTATAGTCTACATTGACAGGCGAGTTAACAGGAGTCCACATATCTGCGGTCCAGCTGCTGAAAATAAGATACAAAGTATCCTTTCAAATTTGAAGATTTGTCAGTATCAGTTAATGAGGTAAAAAGCTAATTAGTTACTGCTGATGGCAAAACTTTAAAACTTTAGAACCACTGCCAAGTCAATATCTAGCTTTCTGTGATGTTTATGTTTCTTAGAATCCTTTAGGACATATACGTTTGCAAACCACATCGACATGTCAGTCCTTGGAAAATGAAGCTCACTATTGTGTGGATTGTAAATAATTCTATATACAATAATTATACTGCCAGTGCATTTTGACTCAATTCATATAATTATTTATTATGAATTAATAATAAGCATACATGAGTGTAGACAGGTGCCTTAATACATGAGCTTACAATGCAAACAATTCTTAAAGTGCTTACTAATGTTCTTGTGTCATAACCCAGAATATTTAAAGGGAATGAAAGTCCCTTTCATCCACACCCTAATGGCTATAACATAAACCAAATTCAACAAAACTAATTCAAGCATGCCCTTCCTTTACAGTTCTTTCTATCTGACGCATGGCAAACAATCACATCAGCTAATCATTCAATGGAAAGCAATCCTTTGTAGCCCATTGTTCATAAAGCTGTCTTTATACATTTTGACAAACTTAGTTCCTGCAACATAAACGGCTGTTTTCTAGAAACAGCCGAAACAGCCGAAAGGCTCTAGTGTATCACATAACTCACCAGCAGCAGGAGAAAGCTGACAGGAAGGGTCCTCATGCTGAAGCAGATCGTCACTTAGACTGAGCTTTCCTCTGTCTCTCACAGTAATCAGGCTGCTCATATGACACACGAGAGAGAAGAGAGAGAGAGAGAGAGAGAGAGAGAGAGAGAGAGAGAGAGAGAGAGAGAGAGAGAGAGAGAGAGAGAGAGAGAGAGAGAGAGAGAGAGAGAGAGAGAGAGAGAGAGAGAGAGAGAGAGAGAGAGAGAGAGAGAGAGAGAGAGAGAGAGAGAGAGAGAGATGCATATCTAATAATAGCAATATTATATAAACACATGTTATATTCATATTCATAATATGAATATAAAATGTGTTTATATAATATTGCCTTTTTATTTAGTTTCATTGTTACTATTATTTTCTCTAGGTTCTACTAAATGTTCAGATATTCTAAATCATTTTCTATGTTGTCTTAATGCTTTGGCAATACAAAATGTATTTTTTTTTTGTCATGCCAATAAAGCTTTCTGAATTGAGTTGAATTGAATTGAGAGAGGGGGGGCATATTCAAATGACGATGGGAAGAAACTGGGGCCCGGGTTTTTGTTAGTATTTTGAAAAAGATTTTACTTGCATATTTTCAGTTGTCATTTTAAATGTTTTGTATTTTGTCATTTAGTTTTTGTAATAAATGTGTATATAATATTTTTATTAAGTTTTAGTTTTAATTTATTTAGTTTTAGTCATTATGACAAATAGCTGCCCTGACACCTAATTAAAATAAAATAAATGTAAGTTGTTTTTTTAATATTTATTTTTGTTAATGTTTATTTTATTTCATGTAATGACAATATTGTATCACTTTTGTTTTAGTTAACACTATTCAGAAAGGCATGAACAATAACTTCAAAATGAATAAAGAATAAATAGTAGAAAAATATAAATTATACTTACATTAACTTAAAACATGCAGAAAAAAAATCATGGCCACAAATTAAGATTATTTTCTTATGTTTTAGTTAAATTGTGGCAATGTTCTACAAATTTGTTCCCTTGTTCTAATTTTGTTAATTTGTGGCCAAAAAATGGCCATACGTTAATTATTATTATTATAAATAAATTATGTTTTTGACCAAAAGTCAAATTAATTAGTTTTTCTCAAATTTAGCTTTTGTTTATGGTGAAATTAAGCTGTAAAATGACAAAATATACAGAAACAGCAACATTACACACAAAGGGAAGTTGAAAATGTAAAAAATAAAGAAAGAAAGAAAGAAAGAAAGAAAGAAAGAAAGAAAGAAAGAAAGAAAGAAAGAAAGAAAGAAAGAAAGAGAAAGAAAAAAAAATAGATTTTAAGATAAAACTAATTTTGTTTATCACTGATTAATTGAGTTTACTTACTATAAATAAACACAACTTCAAAAGATCTTACTGTTTTTTTAAATGTCTTTTTTAAATATCTGTATTAAAAAATCATATTTTGTTTTCCATGTTTATTATATTTTATTATCATCTCATAAATCATGGATCTGCATTTTCTATAATGTATTTTTATAATAAAATACATTATAAGTCTTATATGAC
The DNA here is from genome assembly GCA_027422405.1 of Ptychobarbus kaznakovi. Lineage (NCBI taxonomy): Eukaryota > Metazoa > Chordata > Actinopteri > Cypriniformes > Cyprinidae > Ptychobarbus > Ptychobarbus kaznakovi. The sequence continues at coordinate 20,880,873 of CM049794.1, forward strand.
TTATTATATAATTAGAATCAAACAAAAAATATAATTCTTATTCTCAAGGATTAAAGACCAAACAAACAAAAAAAGATTGCACAACCACAAGTTATGTGGCGATATGCATTAAATATGTAAATTACCTTTGAACAGAAGAGGAAGAAAAAAACAGTAGCGCGCTTATTCTTAGCGTCAGTTTCCATAGGGACTCGTTGATTCGTTGCTCTGTAGAGAGTGGCTTGCGCCGCAGAGCCGATCCTGGACTTCTGGGGGTCCTACGCAAAACTGTGTCGACTCGGGGGGTGGGGGGTTAGGTCGAGTGGTTACGAACGAATGAATGAAACGCATTTGTCCGTGTTTCACTCCGCCCTGAATCACGCTCACGGAAAGCGCTCGAGAAACAGTGTCTCTTCCGCGGCTCGCTATGCTTTCAACTCGTTGTTTTCGAGACTTTACGACATTCACGTTACATGATTTGACAGATTTTTACATAGAAAGAGCACCGCATTACAATAAATTATCATTCATGTTTTCATAGCCGCTGGCTAAATTCAAAACGAAACTAAAATGAAATCATCTTTGAGAGCAAGGGAACCTCTGGTGTTTCAGGGGCCCTACGCAGCTTGCGTATTCTGCGTCTAGGGAGGATCGGCTCTGCTCTTGCATTTTACCTGGGAACATACTCTGTGTTGACTGAACTTACCGTTTTTGGAACCAGCATACTTTCAGTAAGCAAGGTTTGGGTTAATCAACCGAGAGTTCAGGGTTTAGCAGATTAACCTTGCTTTCTGGAATACCCCCTAGTGTCAAGCAAATAATAATAAAGTATTTAAATGATGCACTTTAATTAAATGACTTGGTTATTTAACTTTTTTCAGAGTCCCCACTTTTTTCAGAGCATTTGGTTCGTTTTCTGTCCTTGTTTAGTGTATTTATTGGTTAATTCCTGTCCAACTGTATTTTATTACGTTCGTGATTAACCTGTGTATTTACGTTGCTGTCTGCTCGTTAGTGATGGCGAAGTGAAACATTATGAACCAGTGAAGCTTTCAACCCAATTGAATCGGAAAATGGTTCATTACTCGAAGCTTTTTAAAACCTGTTCATGTTGTGGCCATCTAGTGGTCCTAAAAATGAATAACACCTTCCAAAGTGCTGTGATACATTACAGCTGCAGGTTTCACATCTGGTTCTTCTACTGATTCCTTGTTTCAATTTATTGTATACAAATAATGGCCATTGTCAAAGTCATTTATTTGTGTCGGTGTACTGCCACTAAAATAATTCAAATAAATCAAACATAAACTCATGAATTAAATCTGTGATCTGTCAATGTTACCTCTGCCTCAGTCCTTAGACTGTTATTTCATGGGCAAAGTTCATTTGACCTTAATATAAATTAGGATAAAAAGAAAACAATGCTAGCGCATTATAATGTAATACAATGTAAAGGAAACGGCGCTGAGGTTCACTTTGTTTGAATCAGAATGAAGCTTCAGACGTCATAGATCAACAAATCAAGCTCCGATACAGTGCTTCAATGTGAGATGTTTCATTTTTTTGATACAAGTTTCGAAGCCTCATGCCGAACGTCACATCACTACTACTCGTTACTCCTGGTATTCCTGTCTGTGTCAGCCTTGCCTTGTCTTGTCTTGTCCTGCCTTGTTTGAATTAAATATTGTTATTTGAGTTTATCCTCATCTTTGTGTTCCTCGTTCCTCCCCGCTGTGTGTACCGTGGCAATATTAATTAATTAAATTAAGTAAAACTTCCAGTTGCTGCCTACAGGATATGCTTAATAAGAAATTAGGTAGTGCAACATTAATTATATTCTCTGGAAACTGTGTTGAACAGTAAATAAAGAGAAGTATTCTGACTCAAGACACACCTTATTTCCAGTAATGACAGCCGTTGTTATCAGAGGGTTTAATCAAAATGTTTGCCTGGCAGCTTTACACATCACTGCAAAGTTCCCGAGTACAGAACAGGCTGGGCAAGTTGGCACACATTAAGGAAGTCTAATTTTAGACCATGATCTATATATTTTACCTTAGCAGTCCTTATTTGATGCCCACCAGTGGATATTGGTATTGGGCTGAATTTCCCCAAAGCATCGTAAGCCAAAGTTGATCGCAGCTCTATTGGTTTCAAAGGGTTTACGCATTTTACGATGTACATAAGCTTATGGTGCTTTTGTGAAACGCGTCTCTGGTCACTACAGCAGCCTACTTTCTGTATACATTGTTCAGTTCTACAGTTTATTAAAATGTTATGACAATATCATCAGTCTGAATTTACAAATAAACTGTAATAGTGTGATGTCTGTAGTACTATAGTGGTGTTCCTATGCATTTGTATTTTTCACTATTTGCTGGTTATGTAACCATTTAAAAAAATATATATGTTTAAATCATGCCTTCCCCCAAGCTCTTTTTCTCTATTAGGTCTATAAAAAACAAAAAAACAACAACTACAAAAATCACTGTTAACATTTAGTTTTGAGTAACTGTTATACAAATGAGAATTTGATGATTGAGTTAACACACTTTATGTATTTGATTGCAGATCAAATTCTATCCCAGTTTTTGGATTGTTTCTTTGTTGACATAAGCTGGCATACATGTTTTAACTTCTATGTATGTAATAGACGTTTTATCAAGTAAAGGAAATTTTACAGTCATTGACACTTATTTTTCCACAGAAGATTTCACAGACAGCGTCATGGGATCTCACGCAGAAACGCTAACATTTAAAACTATGCATGACTAATGTAGCTAAACCAACAGCACCTGAATGTGTTGAATTAAAGGACACAGTATCTTTCTGGGAGGGGAGGTGATGTGGTGTGGTAAGGTGAAGGACCTCTTAAAAGGAAACCCTTAAAATGCAAAGCAGAAATTGATTAACCAACTATTCATACAAAAAACTAGTCAAAACACTTTTACTATATACAAATAATTGATGTTTGTTTGTAACTTTAAGGAATGTGTTATAGATTTCAGGAAACAGGCTACCAGTACAAAAAAATATTACTCTAATAATTATATAATAAATCAGCAGAAATAGATGCCACATGCTTTTTTGTTTAGATTTAACATCACCAACATGACAAAATAACTGCACAAGTTAAATTTACATTCTTATTAGGTCCCTTGCATCACGAACCACAGGTTTCTGCCTAACCATTATTTTTACCCTGTTTGTTTTGAAAACCAATTCCAAACATTCAAATTCAACCATGCAGTTACCATAAAACAGGTTTTTTTTATTTAACCGTGAAAAATTATCTTTCTCATCAGGATGCTGGAAGGTAAGAGCCACTGAAGAAAAAGCAGAACCAGTCTGTCAGTGTCTCTCACTCACACGCACATGAAGATTCCTATTGTATTGTCCTATTGTGAAGCCTTATAAAGAAACGCAAACATTAGGACAAGAGTTTGGCAATATTTTGTGGAAACAGAAACTAACTTATGAATTTTCTAAATTCTACATCTATTTGTCACGGTGTACACAGCAGGGAGGAAACAGGAACACGCAGACGAGGAGATACTTCAAAATAATAGTCTTTAATGACGACATCCAGGTAAGACACACAGAAACACCGGGAATAACAAGTAGACCAGACCACATGGAACTCAACAGACAGGACTTAAATACACCGGATAATTAACACAATCACACACACCTGGAACCGAATAAACTAATAATGACAGGAAACTAACCATATATGGAGACAAGAGGCGGGAACACAAGACACGCACGAAACGGGTCTGACAAAAACTAACTCCCCCCCCCCTCCCGTGGACCAGGGAGGGGGGGTAAGGGGGGGGGCACTCTGGAGACCCCTCAGGACCGACACAGATACATACACAGGACGGGGCCTCCAGAGTGGAACTGACAGACAGAGGCCAAGGAGGAGCCAGGAGCTCAGGAGGCCAAGGCAGGTGGTCCATGGTGGCCGTGGGCCTCGTCCCTCGGCCCGGCCTCTACAGCCGGGACCTACCCCCCCCAAAAAAAATCCATGGGGCGCTCAGGGGTGACCCTCCGGGGCGAAACACACTTGAGCCCTCCGGGGCGAAGACAAGGATATGAAAGACAAGATTGATTTAAAAAGACCTTGGGTCACAGTTGGTCAATTATACGGCCACGGCCGGCTGGCTTGTCAATACGGCAGCGGCCGGCTGGCGAGACCATAACCGGCTGGCTTGAACCGTACCACTAAACGGCAGGGGCCGGCGGGCTGGAGGGAGCCTCAGCCGGCTGCGGGCCGAGTGAACCGCGGACGGCGGGTTGGCGGGTTGGCTTTCCCGCGAATGGCGGGGTCGGTGAGCCGGGGACGGCGGCGTGAAGTGGCGAAGCCACCCTGCCAACGACACGGGCACATGAGTCAGCGCGCAATCCGGCGGGCTTGAGTCAGAGGCAGGCCGGCGGGCATTCAGAGGCAGGCGGGGCATGATCAGAGGCAGGCGGTTTAGCCGTAGGCGGCGTTGGCGGCGTCGTCTGCAAACTGAGGGCTGCAAAACTTGATCCGCGAAACGGCGGCGTGAACTCCCGCTAACGGCGTGGCGGGATCCCTGAGCCGCGAACGGCGGGATCGCTGAGCCGCCAACGGCGGCTCCCGCGAACGGCGGATCGCTGAGAACGGCAGGATGAAGAGCCGCGAATGGCGGCGTAACGGCAAGGATCCAGCGAACCACGGGATGGGAGAGCCGCGAACGGCGGCGTAAAACTCCCGCGAACGGCGGGCATGGGAGAGCCGCGAACGGCGGCGTCGCTTGCCGCGAGGGACAAAAAGCTCCCGCGAACGGCGGGCATCTCGCTTGCCGCGAGAAAAAACGAACAAAACAAACCGAGGTGGGACAACGCTTACTGTATGGGTCTGGTCTTCTGTCACTATAAAAACAAAACAAAACAAACCGACACAGCAGGGAGGAAACAGGAACACGCAGACGAGGAGATAAAGGGACGACGCTTTTATGTCTGGTCTTCTGTCAAACGACAGGGAGGAAACAGGAACACGCAACGAGGAGAAACTCAAATAATAGACACACAGAAACACCCGGGAATCTTTAATGTCCAGACCAGACCACATAAGACACACAGAAACACCGGAATCAACAGAACCAGACCACTAACTCAACAACAGGATAATTAACACAATCACACACACCTGGAACCGAATAATTAACTAATAATGACAGGAAACTCACACACACCTGGAGACAAGAGGCGGGAACACAAGACACCGCACGAAACGGGTAACTATTATATTAACATCATCATGTTTATGGAGACAAGAGGCGGGAACACAAGACACGCACGAAACGGGTTCTTCTGACACTATTATATTTAACATCATCATGTTGTTTTGTGTGACTTTCTTCTGTTTTCCAATGAACTTGTTTCCAAAGAAAGACTCGAAAGACTGGTGAATAAATGAATGTTTGCTGGGTGACTGGGTGAACCTATAACCGGTTCACAAAAGCATAACAAAAGCCACAGCACACCTCGATTTGATCTTGTAGTTTTCTTTTATAATTATTATATTAGAACTGATATTCTAATCTTATTCAGCTGCATCCAGATATTTTGTAAAACTCAAGTGTGTTCAGAATAGCAGTCCATGTAAATGTTTATTGGAGGAAAATCGTGGTGGGTTTACAAATTCACACGTATCACATTAACCAAACACAGACTAACAACTCAGGCTAACAACTTCTCAGAATTTGTTTCATTAAAGGAATAATTCACAAAAAATTAACATTTACTAAATATTTACTCACCCTCTCATCCACATTGATACCAATAATTTTGTGGTGAAGTAAATACTGCAGAAAAACAAATGCAATTTCTACATTAAATAATTTAGTTCAGGCAAGAATAAAAAAGAGTACATTCAATATTAATACTCAATTTAAGCTTGTAGAATTTAAAGTTTGAACTTAAAAGTATATTTTACTTGGAAATGTTTTTTATTTTTACAAATATTGTTTGAGTAAATATCAATGTCATGTTCAGGTATGAATAAATAATATGTTTTTTGTTGCTGTTTTCGAGATGTATTTACACTGTTTTATGTTTGCTTTTGTTGTTAGGTTAAATAATTTGCAGTTTTGTGACATCTGGAGCTCATTTTTCCACTCAAAATGATCCATTCATACTCAGACACTGATTGTCAAAGTCATTGTGTATCATGTACCAAGTATTCAGTTCTCGTCAGTCTTGTGTCCCCATGTCCTATGTTTCCCTCGCTCTTATGCCCATATATGGTATTTTCATGTTTCCTGTTCCCATTATGTTCATTGATTATGAGTCCTCCCATCTGTGTTTAATTAGTTTCCCAGTATTCTTAAGTTTTTCCCAGTGTCTCAGGTCTAGCATTGTTTGTCTTACCTGTGCTCCATTTTTTCCTATGTTGATCTTCATTAAAAGGAAGTTTGATTTTGCTCCTCGTCTCCTCACTCATTGCTCCCAGAGATTTATGACAGAATGCCGGACCTTAAAGCAGTTACCTCTGCACCCTTCTCCCAGTTTTTGTATCCTCGTTTTGTGAAAGTTTTTAGTTTTTCCTGTTTTTGTTTCCCTGCGGCTTTGGAAGTGGCCGCTCGTATCATTGCCCTGGCCCGCCGAGATCTCCCGCTGGTGGAGTTTTCGCGGGAGTTCTGCGGGTTTGCCATAGCAATGGCATTCAATGATGCCACCATCCTCTCGCTGTTTTGGCACGGGGCCAACTACCATCGCCCCGTGGACCTCCCTATTAAAGATGTTAATAATATTTGCTGGCTTATTCCATGGTAATTTGCCAAGTTATAGACAAGTTAAAAAAAACTAGCATTGCTCTTTGCAGCGCAATATTTGACCGGAAGGGTGAAAATGACAGTTATTTTCAGTTATGGCTTGTTAGCGCTAGCATTCTGCCAGCTTCAAATCAGACACAGAGATGAAACCATATTTATTTGAATTACTTATAGCATGTATTTCAATTAATTGTCGATTGATTGAGATAGAGAGAGAGAGAGAGAGAGAGATGACAGTTTTGTGTACTTGCTTGCTGCTTCTTCGCGTCTCTCTCTACAAACAGCAATTTTTATCACCTCATTGCTGGGGAATATAATGTTGTGATCTAGTATCTACTATCTTTTATTTTTGTATTAAAAATCGCGGGGAAGCGTTGACAACAAGTTTATGTGTGTGTGCAGCACAATCTGCGATCTTCGACCTCTCTTTCTCTCTTTCTCTCAATTCAATTCAATTCAGGAAGCTTTATTGGCATGACAAAAACATACATTTTGTATTGCCAAAGCATTAAAACAACATAGTGAATTGGAATATCTGAACATTTAGTAAAGCCTAGAGAAAATAATAGTAATAATGAAAGTGTCATGACTTCGGTCTGATCAGCAGGTGGTTGTGTGTGTGTGTCTTGTCATTTGTACGTGTTTGTTGTTGAGATCACATGGGTTTTGTTTTGACAGTTTGCCATGTGCTCATTGTCTTCGTGATTCCCCTCCCCATCGTTATCTCATTAACTACTTCAGCTGCCATCACACCTGACTAGTTTATCCATCTATTCTCCCTCTATTTAAGGCCCCTTCTTGTGTAGTTTTGTGTCTGACCATTGTGGTGTGATCACGCTACACTTTGCTCGTGACCAACTTCCAGTTTAGTCGTGTTTTGTCCTGTCGTGTATTCCTAGGCTCCTAGTTCAGTTTAGTGTTTACAGTTTGCATTCTCATCTGTCTCTTCTCTGCCTCCCAGTTCTCTGTTTCCTCAGTTCCTGTCCTGGAGCTGTGTTTTGTGGCTTCTCCACCCCTGCACCTCTCTGCGCACTCAAGAAGGGCACTTCCCACTCTGACGTTGCGTCAACACTGACGCTAGGACTGCAGGCGCTGATCTCCCTACGCCTTACCCTCTCTGCCTTGTGGAGTGACTGGAGGCTTGATTGGACTGATCCCCTGTTCCCGTTCCTATTCTTTGCCTTGAATTACGGCTTCCGGCCCTCTTTACCGGCCGAGTTTTGTGTTCTGAAACCTTAATAAATATTTGATTTGAACCTGCGATTGAATCCTTGTTTTTCCCTGACAGAACGGTCAGACCAGAAATGGATTCAGCAGGAGCAGACCCAGTCAGGACCGCTGTGACACAACAGGGCATTCTCCTTGGACAGCATTCTACCCAGTTCCCGCCTCAAGGGAAGTTAACTAACTGACAGCCCAGGTAGCTGAACTTAATGTCCGGGTGTCCCAGTGCTCCTTGGTCTTTGCACTCCAGCCTCGCCGTTATGTCATGGAGGAGTCTCAGGTGGCATTCGTGATCACCCTCCTGAAAGGGAGGGTCCGTGATTGGGCAACTGCTGTGTGGGATGCTCGTGCCCCCTTCTGCGCCACATTTCAGGATTTCCGAGCTGAAATGATTAAGCTGTTTGACCGATCTGCTCAGGGTGACGAGGCAGCCTCCCAGCTGGTGTGGTTAAATCAGGATGGTCGCTCAGTCACGGACTATTCCATTCAGTTTGGAACACTGGCGGCTGCCTGCAACTGGAATGAAGCTGCTTTGCGCGCTAGGTTTCGGGAGGGGCTGGATGATGAGATCCAGGACGAGATTGTTACTCATGAGCTGCCTCGTGATTTTGATTCCCTCGTGGAACTGGTTCTGCGTGTAGAGGGGCGTCTTCAGCGTCGCCGCCAGCGGTGGACGGCTCGACCCTCCTGGCCATTGGGCGAGGGTGCTCCCAGTTCTGCCCTTACCTCCTCACCCTCTGTACCTGACCCGGAGCCCATGCAGGTGGGACGTCTACGCCTCACATCCAAGGAGAAGCAGGATCGACTGGCTCGAGGTCTCTGCCTGGACACAGAGCCATCCGGTGTCCTTTAAAAGCCGGGGCCCATCAGTAAGCCGGGGGATTCTGATGGGTGCTTCTCCATGTCCCCCAAGTCTTATACCCTGCTCCCTGTCTCCGTCAAATATCAGGACACCATTCACTCCTGTTCTGCTCTTATTGATTCAGGAGCTTAAGGCAATTTCTTGGATATTTCTGTTGCGGCACAGTGGGGCATTCCCGCCATTCCTCTCCCTTCCCCCATCTCTGTCCATTCCCTCAATGGCCTTCTCCTCTCCTCTATCACCCACTCCACTCCTTCAGTAAGTTTAGTGGTCTCTGGCAATCACCATGAGGTAATTGAGCTGTACCTCCTTGATTCCCCGGGTGCTCCTGTAGTTCTGGGGCACCCGTGGTTGGTGTAGCACAACCCTCACGTGGATTGGTCAGGGAATTCTGTGTTATCTTGGACTCAGTCCTGTCTTGCTTCTTGCCTAGGTGCTGCCTTGTCTCCTGGCTCTTTGTCTTCTGTGTTTCAGGTGGAGACAGCTGATCTCTCCGGAGTCCCGACGGAGTACCACGACCTTTGCCGGGTCTTCAGTAGGTCCCGGGCCACGTCCTTAACTCCTCACTGGCCGTACGACTGTGCCATTGATCTCCTCCCTGGCACTTCTCCGCCTAAAGGGCGTCTCTACTCCCTGTCTTGTCCTGAAAGAGAGGCCATGGACAAGTATATTAAAGAGTCCTTGAATGCCGGCCTCATCCGTCCCTCTTCCTCACCTGCTGGCGCTGGGTTCTTCGTAAAGAAAAGGATGGCTCCCTGCGGCCTTGCATTGAGTATCGGGGTCTAAATTACATCACTATAAGAAACGGGTATCCTCTGCCTCTGATGTCATCTGCTTTTGAATTGTTACAGGGAGCCAAGGTCTTTACGAAGTTAGACCTCCATAATGCCTACCATTTGGTCCGTATTTGTGAGGGGGATGTGTGGAAGACAGACTTCAATACCCCTACGGGACACTTTGAATACCGGGTCTTACCCTTCGGGCTTACTAACGCCCCAGCTGTCTTCCAGGCCCTGATCAATTATGTGTTGAGGGACATGGTAAACAGATTTGTCTTTGTGTATCTCGATGATATCCTCATCTTCTCTCCCTCCTTACAGGTACACACTCAACATGTTCGTCAGGTGCTACAACGGCTGCTGGAGAACCAGCTTTATGCCAAGGCGGAGAAGTGTGTGTTCCACGCCAAGTCAGTTTCGTTCTTTGGGCATATTATTTCAGCGGAGGGGATCAAAGCTGATCCTGCTAAGGTAAGGGCTGTAGCCAAGTGGCCAATCCCTGACTCTCGGAAGGCGTTGCAGTGGTTCTTGAGGTTCGCCAATTTCTATAGGCGATTCATCCGGAATTTTAGCCTGGTTGCTGCACCCTTGACGGCACTCACCTCACCCAAGGTACCGTTCAGGTGGAATTCTCAGGCTCAGGAGGCCTTTGATGTTCTTAAGTCCCGTTTCATCTCTGCTCCTGTTCTTTGTCTTCCAGATCCTGAACGGCAATTCATTGTTGAGGTAGATGCCTCTGAGGTTGGGGTAGGTGCGTTTCTGTCCCAACGGTCCCCTAGAGATTCACCCTCAGACCAATGGGCAGTCCGAGCGAGCCAACCAGGATCTTGAGAGAACTCTCCGCTGCCTGGCATCACATAGTCCGAGCTCCTGGAGTCAGCAGCTACCGTGGGTCGAGTATTCCCACAATTCCCTTCCTGTAGCGTCCACAGGTATGTCTCCCTTTCAATGTTCGATGGGTTACCAACCACCTCTTTTCCCTGCACAGGAACCCGAAGCTACGGTCCCGTCTGCCTTAGCCTTCGTCCGTCGGTGTCGTCGCACCTGGAGAAGGGCTAAGGAGGTCTTGGCCCGGGCTTCCAGACGGACCAAAGCAGCGGCTGATCGTCACAGGACTCCCTCTCCTCAGTACGTGTGTGGTCAAAAAGTATGGCTTTCCACCAAGGACCTGCCTCTCCGGGTGCCTTCTCGTAAGCTGGCACCCAGGTTCATTGTGCCATATCGCATCACCAAGGTTCTGAGTCCGGTGGCAGTGCGTCTCAAGCTTCCTCACATGCTTGGTCGGGTTCACCCTGTCTTTCACGTGTCCAGGGTTAAGCCTGTGTTTCGTTCCCCCCTTCACCCTGTTGGTTCTCCCCCGACCCCACCTATAGTGGATGGTACTCCAGTGTACACTGTGAGAAAGCTCCTGGACGTTAGACGTCAGGGTTTCTGGTGGACTGGGAGGGTTATGGTCCAGAGGAGAGGAGTTGGATTCCGGCCCAGGACCTTCTGGATCAGACCCTGGTTGAGGACTTCCGTCGGCGACAAGGCAAGCCCCTCCTGGGTGCACCAGGTGGCGCTCCAGGGGGGGAGGTACTGTCATGACTTCGGTCTGATCAGCAGGTGGTTGTGTGTGTGTGTCTTGTCATTTGTACGTGTTTGTTGTTGAGATCACATGGGTTTTGTTTTGACAGTTTGCCATGTGCTCATTGTCTTCGTGATTCCCCTCCCCATCGTTATCTCATTAACAACTTCAGCTGCCATCACACCTGTGACTAGTTTATCCATCTATTTAAGGCCCCTTCGTGTGTAGTCTTGTGTCTGACCGTTGTGGTGTGAACACGCTACACTTTGCTTGTGACCAACTTCCAGTTTAGTCGTGTTTTGTCCTGTCGTGTTTTCCTAGGCTCCTAGTTCAGTTTAGTGTTTGCATTCTCGTCTGTCTTCTCTCTGCCTCATGTTTCTCCAGTTCTCTTTTTCCTCAGTTCCTGTCCTGGAGCTGTGTTTTGTGGCTTCTCCACCCCTGCACCTCTCTGCGCACTCAAGAAGGGCACTTCCCACTCTGACGTTGCGTCAACACTGACGCTAGGACTCTGTGTGCTGTTCTGTCCCCACTTTGACGTTGTGTCAGCACCGACGCTTGGACTGCAGGTGCTGATCTCCCTACGCCTTACCCTCTCTGCCTCGTGGAGTGACTGGAGGCTTGATTGGACTGATCTCCTGTTCCTATTCTTTGCCTTGAATTACAGCTTCCGGCCCTCTTTACCGGCCGACTTTTGTGTTCTGAAACCTTAATAAATATTTGATTTGAACCTGCGATTGAATCCGTGTTTTTCCCTGACAGAAAGTAAATAAAAAAGGCAATATTACATAAACACATGGCTAGACATAGCAAACAATAAATACAAAATAATACTATTAATAAAATAAAAAACTAATTATAATAAAAGATTATAATACAGAAATCATGTAACAACTGAACTTAGACATGTGAACATTATATATATATATGATATGGATGTGCGTAGGTCTAATGGCTGTGTGTAGGTCTATTGTGTGTGTGTTTCTCTCTGGCTATCCCTCAGGAGATGACAAGATGCTACAAGTCTTGCAGCTATATTACAACATTTGGCTTCTTCGCCAAGAATGAAGCTGAGTTTCTGGATTGGATTAGAGGTGCTAAATTGGGGGAATATTTTATCAATTTTGGGGTAGTAGTGGTCTCTGATATGTTTATATTTTGGGCATTCTGTGAGGAAGTGCAGCTCCGTCTTTGTCACTCCCAGCATGAAGTGCGAGCAGAGTCTGTCCTCACGAGAGAGCCAGACTGTGTTCACTGTTCACATCGTCAGTTTTTTCCTGAGTTTCACATCACTCACGGTGCTCAGGTAGATCGCAACAGTGTATTCTCGATTTAGGGACGAATAACATTCCAGTTTGTGCTGGTTTTTAAAGGTGTTTGTCCAAAGGGTGATGTACTTGTCTTTTTCTGTGTTTATAATGTGTGCGAGCCGAATGTGTGTGAGTTTGTGTGTGTCCTGAGGCTGGCTGATCTCCGTGTGTGTGAGCTCAGTCAGTCTCAGCACCAGCTGGCACAGGGGACTCTTACTTGCGCTCAGTTCTTGGTGTTTTGGGGCTTTGTAATGGTATGTGTTGGGGTCGCTTGTTTTTAGGTGTCTCCAGAATTTGATGGCTCTTTTTTGGATGTTTAGAAGGAGAGGATATTGGCCTAATTCTGACCTGCATCCGTTGTTTGGAGTTTTTCTTTGAACTTTGAGTTTTCTTTTACACAAATCTAAATGTAGAGTTTCAATTGGTGTTTTTCCCAATTTAAGAAGTCAAATTTTATAGAAGGACCCCACACTTCACTGCCATTTAAAAAAATTGGTTCAATTATAGATTTGAAAAATTTGAGCCAGATTTGGATTGAGTTGTCAATTTTAATGGATCTTTTTATGGCATAGAAAGCCCTTTGAGCTTTCTCTTTGAGTTAATTCACAGCCAAAGTAAAGTTACCGGTTGGAGTTATTTTCAGGCCGAGGTAAGTGCATGTTTTTGTGTTCTCAATGGTTCTGTGTGCTAGTGTGAATGTGTGTGTTGGTCCCTGAGATCTGGAGTGTTTCTGGAACATCATTACTCTAGTTTTTTGGAGGTTGACCATCAGGGCCCAGGACTGACAGAAATCCTCCAGCAGATTCAGGCTGTCCTGAAGCCCCTCTTCAGTGGGCGACAGGAGGACCAGGTCATCTGCGTAGAGAAGAGACACTTTATCTCTGTGTCGTGTAGAGTGAGACCTTGAATGGGAGCGTGTTCTAATATGTTGGCCAATTGGTTGATGTAAATGTTGAAGAGGGTGGGGCTTAACCTGCAGCCCTGTCTCACTCCACCCCCCCTGGTAGAAAAATTTGGTTCTTTGGTTTCCAATTTAAACCGCACATTGGCTGGCTGTGTACATTGATTTGATCAAATCATAGAATTTTCCCCCATTCCACTGTCGATAAGTTTTAGGTATAATCCTTCATGCCAGATTAAATTGAATGCTTTCTTGAAATCAACGAAACAAGCAAAAAAAAATCCTTTGTTTTGATGTACATGTTTGTCAATTAGTGTTTGCAATGTAAAAATGTGATCGGATGTGCGACATTTTGGAAGAAAGCCAATTTGGCATTTACTCAAAGCATTGTGCTTCATAAGGAAGTGTAGAAGTCTGGTGTTTAAGATGCTGCAGAGAACCTTCCCCAGATTACTGTTCACACAGATGCCTCGGTAGTTGTTGGGGTCTAGTTTATCTCCGTTCTTGTGAATAGGGCTGATAAGGCCCTTGTTCCAGATCTCAGGGAAGAACCCGACACACAGAACATCATTGAACAGTTTTAGCATGGCCAGTTTGAAGCTTTGGTCTGTGTGTTTCAGCATCTTGTTCAGGATGCTGTCGACACCACAGGCTTTCTTGGGCTCAAGGACCCGTAGTTTGTCTTCCAATTCTTTCAATGTTATGGGGAAATCTAAGGGGTTTTGATTCGCTTTAATCAATCTTTCCAAATTTTCTAGTTTATTAATTATTTTATTTTGATTAGAATTTTGAATTTCAGTTGGGCTATATAATTCTTGGAAATTAGTTTTCCACATCTCCCCATCTTGGATAGCCAGAATTTCTTGATTTGGTTTGTATAATGATTTCCATTTATCCCAAAATTTGTGTGAATTTATAGATTTTTCAATTTCTTCAAACTGGTTTTGCAAAAACTGTGCTTTTGTCCACTGGAGTGTGGCTTTATATTGTTTTAGTGCCTCATAGTAATGGAGGCGGAGGTCCGGATTATCTGGTTGTCTGTGTTTTTGGTTTGATAAATTTCTGAGTTTTTTTCTCAGAGCCTTACAGTCCAAATCAAACCATTTGATTTAACAGTGGTCAAATTACTTTTTTTGTGCTGTTTCGTATAATATGTTGTTTAGATCTTGTACTTCCTGATTGATGCCGAATTGATTTTTAGGGTGTGCCTGTGTTTGGAATGAGTGTAAGAGGGACTGTATTTCTGGAGATTCAACAGTGTTGATGTAATTAGTGGCGCTGTTTTCTGTCCATTTGAATGACATAATTTTGATCATTTGATATGGTGTCCTAATTGGTGTGGGTGATGTTTCAGATTGTTTTATATAGAGTGTGATTTGGCTGTGGTCTGAGAAAGGTTTCAGGGGTTTCACTGTGAATGCTCTAAAAGAGGAAAGATGGAGATTCAAGATTATTTCTATAGCACTTTTTACGATACAATTGGATCTGTGATGGCATAGTCTACTGTGCTGTTACCAAGAGCTGAGCTGTAGGTGAAGCGGCCGAGTGAGTCTCCTCGCAGTCTTCTGTTGACGATGGCCAGGTGACCAGAGCCAGGTTCTGACAGAGCTGCAGCAGCTGCCGTCCGTGAGAGTTCACCTGCGGATCACAGTTCTGTCTGGGGGGGTGGGAAGGAAACAATCTGTTATTGCCGGTAATGAATCTGGTGCCTTATGATGCTATGAAATCTAATTTGGTCTATTTGAAATCTATAGTTTTTTAGGTTCATATCTCTGTCCACTGTGTGTTATTAGGTGAGAGCAGATGATACTCAGAATGAGTTGGATGTTGTGAAGCTCAGCGCTGGCCGGGTTTACTCCTCCACTGACGGCCTGGGCATAGCTCTGTCTCTCTGGCTCGGGTGGGGTCAGCGGTGGGGGAGCTGTGGGGCTTTTGTAGAGCAGTCTCTGTCTGTGTGGCTCCTCTCTGGGAGCTGAAGCTCTGGATGGGGCTCTAGATGAAGTGCTGGGTGGGATGCTGTTTCTTGAGGCATGTCTTGTTGGTTTGGCTGGGTCAGTGCTGGTTCTGCTGCACCTGGGGCTTGTCTGGTTGGTCATGTTTAGAGTGTCGTCTTTAAGTCTTTTTGCCAGGATATGTACTGGATTTTTATATAGGTGGATATGATCGCACAGACAGTCGGTGTCCAGGTCCGGGTGGTGTGCCAAGTAGACATTAGGCACAATGGTACAGAGGGGTAATGGTTAATGATAGCTTTATGCCAGATGTTGGGATGATCAGTGAAGAAAATGAGATTGCAGAATTCTCCAGTTTTAAATTAATCAGCAAAAATGACTTCTGGGTTGTCTTTAAGAAGTTTATTACTTATAGTTCTTCCTTGCAGAGTCAGTTGTGACATCAGAGGGGTACTGTATGGCCACACAGTCTGTGCAGAGTGGGGAGCTCATTTGCATATGGCAGGGGTGTGACTGCACCTTCTCCTCTGATTGGTTCATTTCCTCTGGCTAATTTGAATTGATACATTGAGGAATGTCAGAGTGTAGGGCAGTCATAGCTTTAGCTTTTTAGCATTTTTAGCTGTTTCAGTTATAAATATACATATAAAAATGAAATATAAAATCAGTTGTATTAAAAATATAAAAAGGTAAATTTTAATCTGTATGTCCTTGTTTTTGAAAGTAAATATTGTTCACTGCAGTTAGCTGTACTCACAGCTTCTCTCTCTCTCAGCTGTTGAGGTTTATCTTGAAGAATTGACCTGTTTTTGAATTTCCCCCAGATTTTCCTGTAGGTCTGTGCTGCAGTGTTGCTAGATACTGATCCTTTGCGCTGAATATTTGGTTATAAAACAAAAAATACTTTGCCTTTCAAGGGAACACCGTTGCGTAAGACATGCTTTGGGAACGCTTTGCGTGATAAGTCTTGAAGCACATGTGAAATCAATCCAAGGTGTAATTGGGACGTCAGAGCGGGTGACGTCACGAACCAGGAGGCTATAAAGCCTGCCCAAACGAAGCTGTCACTAGCTTTTTGTGTCTTCACAAGCGCTCTGTGTGAAACTGTCTGTCCTATTTGATGTTGTCTGTCATTACTTTAATACAAAGAGTGTTAATACAAAGTGCTCTGAGGTCCTGCGCTGATTAGCTTGCTGGTTTATTTACATCCATCTTTAATGAGTCCCTTGCTACCTCTGTGGTTCCCACCTCCTTTAAAAAAGCTGTCATCATCCCTGTGCCTAAGAACAGTAAACCCTCTTGCCTGAATGACTATCGTCCAGTTGCCCTCACATAAACAGTCATGGAGGTTTTTGAGAGACTTTTAAAGAACCACATTTGCTCCTCCATCCCTGCTACTTTGGACCCTCTTCAGTTTGCCTATCGGCCAAATAGATCAACTGATGATGCCATCTCTCAGGTCCTGCACTCTTCCCTTACACACATTGACAGCAAAAATGGCAACTATGTCAGGCTGCTTTTCATTGACTACAGCTCAGTTTTCAATACTATAGTCCCCATCAAGCTAGCTGTTAAACTCACAGACCCTGGCCTAAACTCTTCACTCTGTGACTGGATTCAAGATTTCCTCACCTGCAGACCTCAAGTGGTGAAAATGGGCCAATTCACCTCCAACTCCATCACCCTGAACATAGGAGCCCCACAGGGTTGTGTCCTGAGTCACCTGCTCTACTCTCTCTACACACACGACTGTGTGTCCTCTCACAGCTCCTCTTCTATTGTTACATTTGCTGATGATATTGTGGTTCTGGGCCTCATTTCCAACAATGATGAGACCACATACTTGGATGAGGTAGAGAGACTTCCATCATGGAGCCAGGACAACTGTCTCTCTCTGAACATGAGCAAAACTAAAGAGCTGATCGTGGACTTCAGGAAGAGACAGCAGCGGCCCATACACTCCTCTTATGATCAGTGGGACCCCTGTGGAGAGGGTGAGCAGCTTCAAGTATCTCGGTGTAAACATCTCCGAGGACCTGACTTGGACTGCACACATTCAAACACAGGTTAAGAAAGCCAGGCAAAGACTGTATCATCTGCGACAGCTGAGGAAATTCAGAGTCTCATCAGCAATCCTGAAAACGTTCTATTTAGGGGCCATAGAAAGTGTACTGACTCAGTGCATCTCAGTGTGGTATGGTAACGTCTCCAATCAGGACGGCAAAGCTCTGCAGCGAGTTGTGCGCTTAGCTGAGCACATCTCAGGGTCTGCTCTCCCCTCTCTGCAGGACATCTACCTCAAACGCTGCAAAAGCAGAGCTTCTAAAATCATCAAGGACTCAAATCACCCTGGTAACCGTCTTTTCTTTCTACTGCCATCTGGCAAGCGCTTCAGGAGCATGATGGCAA
Source organism: Ptychobarbus kaznakovi (assembly GCA_027422405.1). NCBI lineage: Eukaryota > Metazoa > Chordata > Actinopteri > Cypriniformes > Cyprinidae > Ptychobarbus > Ptychobarbus kaznakovi. The sequence goes on from CM049794.1 coordinate 20,898,656, forward strand.
AAACTGAGAGACTTAGGAGGAGCTTCTTCCCTCAGGCCATCAGGCTCCTAAACTCAAACTTGGTCAAATAACATTTACAGGACTCAATTTAATAAACTGTAAAACATTCACTATTCTCCATCATCCGCATTGCTGCTATGTATATATACCCGGTACAACCTGTTTGCACATTCCTCTTGCACATCCCTGTTTATATTATTATTTATTGCACATTTTATTTTATTGCACATTTTACTCTTTAGTTGTTTTATTTTTTATATAATATTTATTTACTTTAGTTTTATTTATTTTTTATAGGTTCGCAAAGGGATCTGTCAGCGGAGGTAGAGACGGGCGCTGCCTTTTCTCTGCCTTCTGCCCCGATCGAGGCACAGACACTGCAGCTATCTGATTCTGAGGATTTGGATGTTGTAAGTGCCAATGCAATGTATACTGAGGACTCGCCACCTCAGTCTCATGCTTATGATGAGCTAGTTGAGGTTGTGTCAAGTGTAGTTGAGAGATAAAAAAAGAAGTATCGATTGGCCAGCAGAGAAAGGAGGATGTTCATTCAAAAAAGCAGACTTGACGAATGCTTCTTGCCTTCTCGTACACAACCTCAACGCCGGGTAGAAACCGGTGTCTTATAGAGTCTATAGTACACAAATATCAAACTATTCCTCTATATTAAATAAAGAAAGATGATTACGGAGAGATGCCGAAGGTGAAAGAGACGCTCACGAGCTATCCCTCCCCTGAATCATCTTCATCCACTAGATCCTTGGTATTACCCACTAAGCCAGTGAGAACTTCATCAGCACTGGTGGGAAAGGCTTATTCAGCGGCTGGTCAGGCTGCAGCCTGTTTACACACCATGTCACTGTTGCAAGCCTACCAGGCTGAATTATTAGCAGATCTCGATGAGGGCGGGGTATTGGTCCGAACGCAGTTTGCGAACTGCGTCGGGACACAGACCTTGTCTCTCAGGGCTATGGCAGCACCTGGTGGCCACTGAGAGACATTTATGGTTAATCAAGTAACATCAAGAGAAAAATAAAAACTTTCTCATGGATGCTCCTATTTTTCCTCTGACTTCTTCGGCGATGCAGTTATATCGATTGTAGAGAGATTTCAGGAATCAGCTAAACAAGAAGAAGCTGCATTCCATAAACTCCTCCCCCGCCATACTCCTATCTCCAGGGCTGCTGAGCGGGAGCAGCCCCAAACATCTAAGCAGAGCGTGACTTTTCGTGCTTCCCCGTCTAAATAATGGGGACACGGGAAGTGCGCTCTACCGCAGCCTTCGAAGTGTAAAACGGGTCTGAGGACCGTTATTATTTATTTTATGAAAGCTTTTATGGAAGAAGTCCTGACGCCCGAGGGCTCAGGCCAATGAGGCAATATTTTTGTTCAATGTTTTCCTAATGACAATTTTATGATTTGTTTATAAAGGCAACTACGCACACCTTTTTTCCAATTTTTATCACAGAATAATTCAGAAAATATATTTTATAGTTTCTATACTACATTTTGTCAATCAGTACTGCATTTTTCACATAGTTTATTTATTTATTACCTGAAGATAACTTGAAAAACACATAAACCATACATTTTTGGCATAAACCACGTACATTTTTGTTTATTGTCCACGTTTCGTGTTTATTGTCGTAAAAACAATTTTTCATCAGTAAAAACAATTTTGCTTTTTATTCAGCTTAGCTGACGTTACAGTAATAGCCTTGTGCGGTATTTCCTGTATTTTCTGCGTGAGAGCGCCTTCTGGCTTCGAGTATGAATGAAAAATGCACTGCACGAGTGCTCACGAGTGTGTTCAGCTCTCCTTATATTCCCATCTCCTCATTTTGGATACGAATAGAACGTCAGGTCATGTTTCTTTTAATTTAAATCTAGATTTAAATCTAGAAACCTCTATGTGAAAACACCTGCTCGAGCTCGAATGAAGTGTGGGGGACAAATTTACATTTTATTAAAATTTATATTAAATATTAAAAGTGCAGCTAACGTAGTTCAACATACAGCAATATAAACAAAGGTGCTTGGTCTCTTTTGTTCTTGCTGTTTAATTGAGAAAAGTTTAAAGCACATTGAGGTGTCTTGTCTTTATGTTATCTGAATAAAACAATTCAAACTTTGAACTATTATTATTACAGTATTTATTTAAAAAAGTAGAGTGCCTTAAAAATAATTATCAAATCAAAATCAAATCAAATCAAATCAAACTACTTTTATTGTCACATCACCACAGCACATGTGCCTTGTTGAGATAAATTCTTGAGAGCGTGCTCCAGACAGTGCAGAAACAATTTACATATAGACAGTACATACTTACAGACTTATACAAATAACAATGTGCAAAATACACATACATATACTCAGTACACACAGTGTACTATTTGACATTTTTTGACATTTGACACTTATCAATACACATTATACACCGTATGTACACATTCTACATTATGTGCACATATATACACACAATAATACGCAAAGGTGCAACAGATTATACATAAGCCGGATGTGCAGTGTCATGGATGCGCATTGGATGGTATCCAGTGGTAGCAGATAGGTTGTTGTGTTTGTGCAGTGTGTGTGCATGTAGTCCAGTTGAACTGTGTTAAAGTGCAGTGCATGGCATACCGTGTTCGTTAGCCCGATAACCTGAGGGAAAAAGCTATCCCTCAGTCAGCTAATGCGGGATCGGATGCTGCGGAGACATCTTCCTGAGGGAAGCAGGGAGAGCAGTCTGTGGGACAGGTGGCTGGAGTCCTTGATGATCCTCCGGGCTTTCCTTATACACCGCCCGGTGTAGATGTCCTGGAGGGAGGGAAGCTCACCCCCAACAATATGGCGGGCAGTTCGTACGACCCTTTGCAGAGCTTTGCGGTTGCCAGCGGTGCTGTTTCCAAACCAGGCAGTGATGCAGCCGGTCAGGATGCTCTCCACAGTGCAGGTGTAGAAGGATCTGAGGATGCTGGGGCTCATTCCAAACTTCCTCAACCGTCTCAGGAAGAAGAGGCGCTGATGTGCCTTCTTCAGCACTGCATCTGTGTGAGCAGACCATGTGAGATCCTCGGTGATGTGAACGTCGAGGAACTTAAAGCTGTTTACCCGCTCCACAGGTGTCTTGTCGATGGTGATGGGTGTGTTCTCTGCTCTGACTCCTGAAATCCACCACCAGCTCCTTGGTCTTGTCAATGTTGAGTGAGAGGTGGTTCTCCTGACACCATTTAGTCAGGGTACTCACCTCCTCTCTGTAGGCAGTGATCAGGCCTATCACCGTTGTGTCGTATATTTATCAATCCTGTTTTTATAATCATTATCATTCAAAAAATGTGTAAATTCAGAACAGGATTAGAATAGAATTCTATTTTAAATAAGACAGGAATATTGTTTCTACAACAACAATAGTAGTGTTTACAACAGCAAAACCACCATACCCTGTAAACTCTATAACAACAACAGCAACAATAATAATATAATTCCAGAGTAATTAAGAGGTGCAAAACAATTGTCTTTAAAATTTAAACTTAAAATGGTCTTTTCTGTTCTGTGTTTCTTTTTCAAACCTGCGTCATTGTATTTGCTACTATATCAAGAAGCATCCATTGGGATGCACATATCAGCAAGGAGCACAGCCCTATTAAAAGCCGTGTTCCATATGCCCCTTTTACACTTTGAGCACCAGCCCCTCCAAAGGTCTCTGCACGGCCCTGGTCAGGAGTCATAGTACATTCATAATTCACTATATCTGACCACAAGGGCTGTGAGGAGGTGTGCCTTAACATGCTTTCATTATTTCATCATTATAATTAACAATCTAATTCTAACCAAACATTTAACTCACAAGCCAACGCTGACAAAAATACCCTGTACATAAAAGATTTCCAGTTTTGAATGACCAACACAAGACCTTACACATAACTAAACACAAAAGCAGCAACAACGCTCAGTTCTCAGAAAGCGGCATCATTTATTCAGCATCATTCAGACTCCTACTTGATGACATACTGTTCATTAACACTGTACAATAGTGTTCAATACAGTTAGCTAACATGAACTATACACTAAATGCATTTATAGCATTTATTAATCTAGTCTACATGTACTGATACAATTTTAGCATTTAAGATACTTAATTGCATAATAAACAGTCATATTAACATTGCTTTTGTGAATTAACATTAAACTAGATAAATAAATGCTCTAAAAGTTGTTGTGATAATGCATTAACTAATGTTAACTTATTGAATATTTTTGTAAAGTGTTATCAAACATCAGGTAATGTTACACATACATTTTTAGAGAGACTGTTCCTCAAAAAGAAAGTGAACATTGCAGACAACGCCTCAGGCCCTGAGCACCCTACACCCAAACCATCAAGATGACTGAATTTAAAATATATCATCAGTCCTTAAAATCATTGGTTGAAACCAAAAAAAAAAATACAATACAATGAGCAATATGAAAGAAACAGACGAATACAACATTGTGTTTAATGTAAATGTAACATGATACAAATGAATTCAGCCACTCTTCCTAAAACTTTCCTACAGTGGAATAAACCCAGGTGAAGAAAGGCCCTTTGAGTAAATACTGCCGCGGGATGTGATCAACAGTGCAGTACTGCCACCTGCCAGACTCTCAGAGACCGTTGAATTAACATTAAACTAGATAAATAAATGCTCTAAAAGTTGTTGTGATAATGCATTAACTAATGTTAACTTATTGAATATTTTTGTAAAGTGTTATCAAACATCAGGTAATGTTACACATACATTTTAGAGAGACTGTTCCTCTAAAGAGAAAGTTTGCAGACACGCGCCTCAGGCCCTGAGCACCCTACACCCAAACATCAAGATGACTGAATTTAAAATATATCATCAGTCCTTAAAATCATTGGTTGAAACAAAAAAAAATACAATACAATGAGCAATATGAAAGAAACAGACGAATACGACATTGTGTTTAATGTAAATGTAACATGATAAAAATGAATTCAGCCACTCTTCCTAAAACTTTCCTACAGTGGAAAAAACCCAGGTGAAGAAAGGCCCTTTGAGTAAATACTGCAGAGGGATGTGATCAACAGTGCAGTACTGCCACCTGCCAGACTCTCAGAGACCGTTGAATGATGACAGATCTTTACTTTCATTTTCTGTCTCTAATATTGCTCTGCGAAATAACTTCTGCTTGTTCTTTATCGTCCTTAATAACTTTTGCTGTTTTCATGCTCGGTCACTCAAAAGTGAATATTCAGTCATTATTTACTCACCCTCACATCTTTTTTTCTTTGAAATATAAAATAAATATTTAGTTTTTGTTTTGTCCAGTCAATGGGTTTGTTGGAAATCAATGCTTTTTGTTTTCCAACGCCCTCCAAAGCATGTTTTCATGTTCCTCTCCAGAAGAAAGTAGTTTAGCCTTTTACAGCCAAATAATATATATGTATAATGGACATTACTTCTTTTTTTTAATCTTGCAATTCTGACTTTTTGTCCCCTCAAAAATACAAGCTTCTCAAAATTCAGCATGAGCATGTGGTCAGGTGTCTGAAAAATTCAATAATAAAAAAAAAATTCTGAGAGGAATACCAGAATTCCAAGATGTAAATTAAAAATTCAGAGAAAAAAAGTGTGAATTGTGAGATACAAGCGTTCATTGGTGAGGAAACAGTTGCAATATATTTTATTCCATGGTGGACATAAGCTTCTGTACAGGTTTGGATAGACATGAAGATGAATAAATGATAGAATTGTCATTTTTGGCAGGACTGTCCCTTCAATACACGAGTGATTCTGCAGTGCAAAGTCAAAGTACACAAAACAATATGATAGCTAAAGGCAGCAAGTGCAGGAAAACCCCAGACAAACACTGTCTGCATTAATAATTGTGATTGTGATATGTGGCTTTGTGTTTGCGGGATACAAATAAAAAGGATATCGAGATCTGAACAGAATGGTGGCCTGTCAGGCCATCAAAAAACTACAACAGTTCAAGCCACACACTGCTTCAATTCAGACAAGATGATGGGATGCAGGCAGAAGTTTTCATGCTTCTTTACACATCCATCGTGAGCACAAGTGCACAGTGTATTTCATAGTTCCTTGAGAGCAGGCAGTCTTGGCACTGAAGATGTAATGTTCACAGCTTATATCCATAATCATCCTGTGCCTGTACAGGTGTCATGGTGCTTAAATTCACAGCACAAAAAAAAATCCCTGGAACCCCTTTACAGCTCAGCTGAACAAGCATTGTAGAAATGTGGAGAGATAAAGCCTCAAATCATCACCCATTTTCACAGCCGGACGTTCTTGCGCTCCATTGATTGTTGACAGATCCCACCCAGAGTGTTGAACTTTGGCCCGAGGTTCTGCAGGAAGTCCAGGTTTTCGCTGATGTTGCTGACAGTCAGCTGATCCAGTGATTGACGGTCACTGTCCCTCCCCTCATATTCATACTGATGCAGGGAATACTCTGGATAGTCTCTCTGCTCTTCCGGGAAGCCACTGATTTTCTATGGGATAAAAGAAGGGAAAGAGAAATATCATAGCCTCAATGCTTATGCTGATACAGTGTGAAACTGTGAATGTTTTTCATCTGATGCTGCCACCTTGTGGTGTCTGCATGGTCTGCAGATATTTGTAAACGGATATCATGTTGTGCTATGAGGGATCTGGCAGATAGATGGCGACAGTGCAATAATTATCCAACTAAAGAACAAGTTGAAGCAAGGTCGCCTTTCCACCAATAGTGTCAAAGGAAAATCATGCAGCGCAAGAGTTTTTGTTTTCACATTAAACAAATCTTTGTTTACTCACATTTACATTCAAGCATATTTAAAAAAAGAAAAGAAGAAAAGGTTTAAGTTTATATAAAATAAGTATATTTTTGAAAACTGTACTTGCTGATATTGTAATATTAATTAAATAAATGTCCGCTTAAGTGAGAGAGACACTTTCATGACCATGCTTCTTAACACACTTAATTACACTGGTAAAAAGTGCACTATATTGCATTAATGCTTAAAGTATTTCAAGTAAAGTACACTTATTGTTTCAATAATATTTTGTCATACTTTAAATATGTAAATGTAAACATATTTTTAATTTACATAATATGTATATAATTTTTTTTCACTCTTAAATTGAAAATAAAATAAATGCACGTTTGAAGAGTATGTTTACATATGTATATCTTTATATCAGTATAAATTATACGTGAAAATGAGAAAATTAATCTTACAAAAGTTCCTTCTCTCTCTCTCATATTTACTCCAGGTTTCTGTCAAATCGGGCTCGTCAGTGTTTTGTGTATTGGACTCACCATCTCAATATGTTCTCCCAGGTTTATTTCTGTTCGAGCCAAGCTGTATGAGCGGGACATCTGGCGACTTTGATTCTAAAAAACAAGCAATATTTAATTAGGATAATTTATTTAACTGCACTTGTTATTTCTGTATTCAATGCTTTTAGCTATTTCTACAATGAAAATGCTCTAAAAAGTGTCAGTGCTTTTATAGTTGATTAGTGTTTGAGAATATTTCTTAAATATATATATATATACACAGTGGGTACGGAAAGTATTCAGACCCCCTTAAATTTTTCACTCTTTGTTATTTTGCATTGCAGCAATTTGCTAAAATCATTTGTTCATTTTTTCCATTTTTCCTCATGTACAAACAGCACCCCATACACACAGCACCCATACAGAGTTGTTGACAGAAAAACACAGAGTTTTTGCACATTTTTGCATTTAAAAAAGAAAACCTTAAAAAAGAAAACCTATATGGTCCTACATGGTCCTATAGACCCTTTGCTCAGACCCTATTTAGCTCAGTAAGCACCCTTTAGAGAAGCACCCTTTAATACAGATTTAATACAGTCTTTTTGGGAAAGAGTCAACAAGTTTTTGGGAAAGATGCAACAAGTTTTTCACACCTGGATTTGGGGATCCTCTGCCATTCCTCCTTGCAGATCCTCTCCAGTTCTGTCAGGTTGGATGGTAAACGTTGGTGGACAGCTATTTTTAGGTCTCTCCAGAGATGCTCAATTGGGTTTAAGTCAGGGCTCTGGCTGGGCCATTCAAGAACAGTCACGGAGTTGTTGTGAAGCCACTCCTTCGTTATTTTATTTTAGCTGTGTGCTTAGGGTCATTGTCTTGTTGGAAGGTAAACCTTCGGCCCAGTCTGAGGTCCTGAGGTCCTGACTCTGGACTCTGGAGAAGGTTTTCGTCCAGGATATCCCTGTACTTGGCCGCATTCATCTTTCCCTCGATTGCAACCAGTCGTCCTGTCCCTGCAGCTGTAAAAACACCCCCACAGCATGATGCTGCCACCACCATGCTTCACTGTTGGGACTGTATTGGACAGGTGATGAGCAGTGCCTGGTTTTCTCCACACAATACCGCTTAGAATTAAGGCCAAAAAGTTCTATCTTGGTCTCATCAGACCAGAGAATCTTATTTGTCACCATACCATTGGAGTCTTGGAGGTGTTTTTTTAGGTGTTTTTTAGCAAACTCCATGCAGGCTTTCATGTGTCTTGCACTGAGGAGAGGCTTCCGTCGGGCCACTCTGCCATAAAGACCCGACTGGTGGAGGGCTGCAGTGATGGTTGACTTTCTACAACTTTCTCCCATCTCCCGAATGCATCTCTGGAGCTCAGCCACAGTGATCTTTGGGTTCTTCTTTACCTCTCTCACCAAGGCTCTTCTCCCCCGATAGCTCAGTTTGGCCGGACGGCCAGCTCTAGAAGGGTTCTGGTCGTCCCATCCCAAACGTCTTCCATTTAAGGATTATGGAGGCCACTGTGCTCTTAGGAACCTTAAGTGCAGCAGAAATGTTTTTTTGTAACCTTGGCCAGATCTGTGCCTTGCCACAATTCTGTCTCTGAACTCTTCAGGCAGTTCCTTTGACCTCATGATTCTCATTTGCTCTGACATGCACTGTGAGCTGTAATTAAGGTCTTATATAGACAGGTGTGTGGCTTTCCTAATCAAGTCCTATCAGTATAATCAAACACAGCTGGACTCAAATGAAGGTGTAGAACCATCTCAAGGATGATCAGAAGAAATGGACAGCACCTGAGTTAAATATATGAGTGTCACAGCAAAAGGTCTGAATACTTAGGACCATGTGATATTTCAGTTTTCTTTTTCAGCAAAAATGTCAACAAGTCTGTGTTTTTCTGTCAATATGGGGTGCTGTGTGTACATTAATGAGGAAAAAAAATGAACTTAAATGATTTTAGCAAATGGCTGCAATATAACAAAGAGTGAAAATTTAAGGGGTCTTTAAGGGGGTCTGTAATAATTTCTGTAACACTGTATATATATTATATATATTAATATATAAGATATATATATAGTATTATATATATATATGAATGATTTGAAGTGCTTACCCTAAAGCTTCCCCTTTCCCTTCGGACCATTGACCCGTTGTGATGCGGCTTTAGAGGGAAATGAGAAGAAATTAATAAAAACATTGTATAGGCTAACACACTCATTTGCTTTAGTATCTTTGTGGGGACTCCTATTGTTTCAAACTGAGCTAATGATATTTCCTGTATCATCATATTTTGTCAGAATCAGGAAGAGTAATTTGAAACGGGTTCCTTCGAGATTTTCCTCTGGGTTTTCTAATAGGTTTTTCAGTTTATGAGTAAAACAACGCCTGTGGTTAACAGAACTGAATGATACTTTGATGTTTTGTTCTACAACATGAACTGCAGTGCACTCTGTCACTCACCTTGCTCATCACTCCTCCGCCACTGGACATTCCCTGGAAGTTGTACTGACTGTTATACTGTGAGAGGAAGACAACATTTCACATCACCAAAGAACAATATGACTTATGACCATGATTTATGATATTTAGTATTATTAATATTTGAATGAAAAGTTGTAGTGTTTTGAATAGAAAACAAAGTCCCCCGAACACAACTCAGGCAATTCCTGAGTATTTTACATGTTGCCAAATTGGTGGGTAATTTGTATGAATTTGTATAATGTCATTTGTACATTTTTGTATGATCTGCTTACACCCAACTGATGGTTATATTTAGGGGTGGACCTTCATGTTTACTTTTTGCCCCCTACATATCACACAATTTCAGAGAAATACCTAGGAAAAGCCAACAAGTCTCAACATCTCTTTTGATTGGAGATCTGTTGGTGCTTTATCTTATCATATTTTTTTCCAATCCAGGAGAACAATGTCACAATATCACATATCTACACTTAAGTAAAAAAAGGGGAAATCGCATTTGGTCTCGTACTGTACCTCCCTTGTCATGTCGTGGCTTGCTTGGTCATTTATTGTGATTAACAGGAAATTGTGTTTAAGCCCAGCAGAAGATGAAGTGATAACTCTTTGAAGAAGCAGCCTATCAGCGGAAGTTAAAAACAACTAGTAAGTGTATTTACTTGTCTCAATGTTTAGCGCAGTGTTGTTGTTGTTGCAGGAAACGCTTTGTTTTGTTTTACTGTGTGGAGACCGTGCTGAAATCGCGTTTGGTCTCGTACTGTATCGCGTCCCTGTCAGTGTCGTGGCTTGTTGCCATTTATTGTGATTAATAGAAATTGTGTTCAGCTGAATTGAAGTATTTTGTTAGATGGGTATAAAAAGCATTTACCGCGGCAGCGGTCGTGGCAGCCGTTGTGTGAAGCCCTCCTCGTGTGAAGACAAGAGTGTAAAGACATCGACTCTACCGTGCATCCCCGGGCAGGACACCAGGCAAGGGATTGTATCTTTTTATTTATCCTCTTTCTTACTGCTTGTTTCACTTCTGTTTTATTTTTTAAAAATTCTTACTATGGTTAGGTTGTTTTTAGCATGTGTTTTTGCCAGTGTTCTTTTTTTTTAGGATCTGATAACTACTGCCGTTTGATTTATCTATTTTCATTTTACTAAATTATGTATGATTTTCATATGTCTTTTAGGTTTTACTTTATTTTTATTTGTAATACATTGTATTTATTTTAGAAACGTTACTTCAACATACTGCTGAAATGAAAATTATATATATAATATATATATGTGTTTGGCTTTGTGTCAGTTAGAATAATTTTATACACCTTTGGTTGTTTTAATATTTTGAAATGTTTTTAGCTTTATTTTTTGTTTTTCATTTATGTTAAGTTTTGAAATGTTGTTGTATGCATTTGTCATTTTATTTAATTTCTCAACGTTTTCTTATGTGTATATATAGTATTTATAGACGTAACTTATAGTTTTAGTTACGTTTTCTTATTTGTAATGTTTGGATAAAAGCGTCTGCTAAATGACTAAAAAGTAAAAGTAAAGTAAAAGTAAGTAATTTAACCTTAACATTTACACCCTGTGATAACTGAAGAAGAACAAGGGTGGAATATGTCATACATTTATCATGTCCACTAGAACATGTTTTCACATCAGTTCATTTGCTTTGAATAAAAACGGGGCAAATCTGATCTAAGCAACTTTTTTCTCCAAAGCTTGAAAATGTAGCACATACAAATAACTAAATATATCGGAAATAATGTTATATTTTTACCATATTTAAATCCATTTAGCAGATTTGTAAAAAATGTGTGCTGTGCTTTCTGGATGTTGCAAGATGTGTATTTGTGGTTAAAAAGTATATACATTTAAATTTAATTTTTAGCAAATTAAGAAATCGTTTCGCTAGGTAAAGACCCTTATTCCTCGGCTGGGATTGTGTAGAGCCCTTTGAAGCTGCATTGAAACTATTTCAATAGTTCAAATTATTTCAAATTGCTACTAAGCAATTTGGACCTTCAACCCGTTGGCCACCATTGAAGTCCACTATATAGAGAAAAATCTGATTGTTTTCCTCAAATACCTTGATTTCTTTGCAACTGAAGAAAGAAAGACATGAACATCTTTGGATGACATGGGGGTGAGTAAATTATCAGTACATTTTTATTCTGGAAGTGAACTAATCCTTTAATTCTTATAGGACATTAGAAATTAAAATCATGCCAAAAAAATATATCCAATGACTCGAAAGAAGATTTATCAAAATCTCAAAGCTATCTTTTATATATGTATATGTATATATATATATATATATATATATATATTTAAATATTATATTAAATATTGTACATAATACTGCACAGAAGATTGGGATTGGTAAAATCTTGAAATGTTTATTATGCTCACCAAGGCTGCATTTATTTGATCACAAAATTGTATTAAATGTAATTTATTTTCTGTGATCAAAGCTGAATTTTCAGCATCATTACGTCAGTGTTCAGTGTCACATGATCCTTCAGAAATTATTCTAATAGGCCTATTCTAATAGCAGACACCTGCTTTATTGTCAATGGACAGAAGCCAGCTTTGTGAAGAAAATCTAACTCATTTAGTTTAGTTGAACATTGACGCAATAAACGTCAATGTTAAAACTGCGTATTTATACAGATTCCACACCATGTTTCATGCCATCCTTCATTTTAATGTGTAACATGAGCCTATCTGAGCGACGCGACTGTCAGTGTTGCCAGTCAGATTAATGAAGAGCACGCAGCTCAAGTTACTGCCAGAGGAATACTCGAACTGATTGAATTACATTTTTAATATTAGGCCTATTTAGTAATTATATTTATTGTGATTAACCTCCCGCTCTTGCTCACAGTATTATAATATTCGATCGTTGCGCACAATCACGGAGAATAACTCGATTAAGATGATCAAACTTATTTTTAGTTATCGCCTATGGGCTGGAAATATTTCTTTATTTGAACAACTTCAATTTGATGCAATTATAGAGGATTGCATCAGAGTCAGCGCGTGAAAAAAATGTGAGCATTATGTTTAATACAACAAGTTTGCCCTAAACCTTTAACCCTTTAACAGCCTGCTGTTATGTGTTAGTCTTACAGACATGTAGCAACATGTAGCACTTTTCCATTCAGTATAACTCATCTTGGGATCCTGTTCTCTGTTCTAAAATGCGACGACATACTTGTCTGATCATATGGCTTTTGGCCATGTAGGCATTAGTTCAATGAGAAAAGCAACAGAAAAAAATAGATAAAAACTTGTATGTACCGCGGCAGAAGGAGTCATCCAACTTTCCTTCCGATACAATGGCTTGGGCTGAGGAGAAGAAAAAACAAACAATAAAATTATGATTATATGTTCTGCTCTTAGACCACAGGTGCTGCTTGTAAAACTGCATTGAATATTCTCAGGTAAACAGGTTCAGGCTTTATATGCAAACATCTGAGCAAACACTTTGGAATGTCTTGGAAAAAGATTTGGTTATACAAATAATCTGTTCATCTGTACTCAAACTAAATAGATTTTTTAATACAGATACAAATCAAACTCATTAAAAAATACCAAGTTATATTTTTCAAAACGTTCAAAATATACAACCTCCTCTCCCTGTGGAGTTAAAGGGGAGCAAAGATGGGTTTAAATACCTGGGTGTATATTTTGGGGATGATATGACTGTTTAAAATAATTTTGAAGAAGTAGAAGAGAAAATAGTGGGTCGTTTGAATAAATGGAAGTTTTTACTTTCCAATATATCTTATAGAGGACGGGTTTTAATTATTAATAATTTGGCAGCCTCTACGCTTTGGCATTGGTTAACTTGTATTGATCCACCATTACTTTTAATAAAAAAAGGTTCAATCTATTTCAGTAAACTTCTTTTGGGATAATTTACATTGGGTTCCACAAAGTGTTTTATTCTTGTCTAAAGATGAAGGGGGACAAGGTCTGATTCATTTGCAGAGCAGAGCAGCAGCTTTTAGAATGACATTTGTACAAAGGTTTATTGATACTCCTTTAGATGAAAACTGGAGTTTGGCTGCTTATATTATTTAAAAAAAATTGAAGGTTTGGACCTGGACAAGTCTTTGTTTTGGATGAACCTGAAAAAAATGCCTGTATTCAAGTTACCTATCTATTATTGTAATCTATTCAAGGTGTGGTCGCTTTTTAAAGTGTTGAGGTGTGGAAATACTGATTCTTTGTATTGGACTCTACAAGAACCATTGATTTTTGGTTCACGTTTTTTCACGTGTCAAACTATTTTTTTTTTTTTATTTTTTTTGACAGACTTACTTATCAAGTCTCAGGTCACCACTCTTGGGAGACTAATTGATATAACTGGACCTGAACTCTCTAACACCAAAGTAATGGCGGAAAAGTTGAGTCTGAAGTCAATACGAGTAACAACTCAGTTGTTGACTAAGTGGAAAGAAAGTATTACTGAAGAAGAAATTAAATGGATTAAGGACTTCTCAGAAGAGCTGTCTCCACCTGAGAAAGATGTTTTTTTTTTCCCCCCTAATTTGTGTTTGGCACCTGATTTGGAAACGTGTAATGTTTTTTTTAAGGTGTAATAATTTAGTTTTGTCAGGGAAAGATAAATCCTCTGGTAAAACAATGTATAGATGTTGTGTTAAAGTTTTCAACAAAAAAAGTCTTGATGGAAAAATAGACACACCTTGGCGTAATGTTCTACACTTAAGTGAAAATGCAAGACCTGAATGGGGGGCACTCTATAAGTCACCACTAAGTACAAAAATAGGGGATTTACAATGGAGAGTTTTACACGGAATTATAGCTGTTAAAGCATTTGTTTCAATAATAAATTGTGAAGTTAACCAAGAATGTCCTTTTTGTTTACAAAGAGAAACAGTGTTTCATGCTTTTATGTATTGTAATAGATTAAGACCTTTCTTTGCTACAAGATCTGTTTAAATGGTTTGATGAGGTGTTTTCTATGGAGATTTTTATTTGTGGTTTTAAATATTCCAGAAAACGTTCATTTGAATGTCAGTTGTTTAATTTGTTGTTGGGTAAAGCGAAAATGGCAATATATGTGAGTAGAAAAAGGAAAATAGAGGGCAATTCTGATACAGATGTGACCATGCTCTTTTCAATGTTGGTAAAGTCAAGAATTGTAATTGATTTTCGTTATTATAAAGCAACAGAAAATATGTAGGTGTATTTTGAACAAAGGTGGTGTGTGATAAATATTCTTTGCAATGTTATTGATTATGTTTTTATTTTACAAACAACAGTTTGTTGTGAGTTAGCGAATAGAGAATATGCACTCTCTTGTGTGATCATGTTTTTAATTTAATTGTAATAAAATTTGCTTTTTTTATTCAAATTCTCTCTCTCTCTCTCTCTCTCTCTCTCTCTCACGTAGCACTTTTCCATTCAGTATAACTCCTCTTGGGATCCTGTTCTCTGTTCTAAAATGCGACGAGATACTTGTCTGATCATATGGCGCATTAGGCCAACGAGAAAAGCAACAGAAAAAATGAGATAAAAACTTGTATGTACCGCGGTAGAAGGAGTTATCCATTTTTCCTCCCGATTAAATGGCTTGAAATAAAAAGAATAAAAAGAAAATTAAAAACAGGCAAAATGATAACCACGTTCTTCTCTTAGACCACAGGTGCTGCTTGTAAAACTGCACCGAATATTCTCAGGTAAACAGGTTCAGGCTTTATATGCAAACATCTGAGCAAACACTTTGGGATGTCCTGGAACAAGTTATGGTTATACAAATAATCTGTTCATTTGTAGTCAAACTAAATAGTTTTTTTAATACAGATACAAATCAATCTCATTCAAAAATACCAAGTTATATTTTTCAAAATGTTCAAAATATGCAATCAGATTTAACTTGATTCAGAGTGATGAATATTAGTCTATGAAAATAATCCTTGAAAAGAAAATATTGTGTCGTATATCAAATTCATTATGTAAATATGCAACACAAGACACAACAAGGAGAAACATAAAATATCATATTATACTTCTTATTAAGAAATGAAACTCAGGCATACAGTCGATTGTTTCTAAAGCTCCTTCTACTAAATTCATAACTCTAAACTCTGAACAAGACTGACAGTTTCGCATACCTTATAGATTGAGCCTCCTCCCTCTTCATTGTATTTGACAAGGGTTTGGTTGCCCTCATCCTGCTGGTTCAGAGGGATGTTTTGAAAGTTATGGCTTCCACACTCGAAGAGAAAACAAAAGAGGAGCATCACTGCAAAACAACAAGGTGTCATTATATAACATACAGTACATATTACACAACATTGGAGGATGTGGAGTAAGATTATGTGCCATAATATGAACTGCACTCTCGCAAAAGTTCTTATACAATCAAATCAGTGGAGCAGAACTGTTGTTGTAGGCTGTATTTGATATGTTTGTCTCTGTTGTGTTGTTGAAACTCACGGGGTAGTAGGAGAAGTCCAGCAAACAGGAGACCGATAGCTGCTGGACCCAGTCTTGAGGAGAAAGGAAGACGGCCACGGCACGTGTTGATTCCTGTGCACTCACACACAACCACCTGAAGAACGTCTTCTCTTTGCAGACCCTGCTGATCCTGTATCTTTAAAGGAACGGAGTAGTTCCCATATGGCAGACTCGTCAAACTAATCAGAGAAGTGTGTGGTCCTGCGGTACAAACCCAGCATTAATGATAGTGTAAAACAGGGTTAACTAAAACCATAACAAAACATTTCTGTGTCTTGAAATAAACTTGTTTTATTTCAGTTAGTTGGCAAGGAACTACAGGTATGTCTCGCTGGTAACACTTTAGTATAGGGACCAATTCTAACTATTAACTAGTTGCTTATTAGCATGCATATTACTAGCATATTGGCTGTTTATTAGTCATTAAAAAGCATATATTAATGCATAATTCCAACCGTATTTTAGATCTCGTAATCCTAAACTTAACTACCTTACTACTATTAATAAGCAGCAAATTAGTAGTTTATTGAGGCAAAAGTCATAGTTAATGGTTAGTTAATAGTGAGAAATAAAGTGTGACCATATCTTTTAGTACTAACTGTGCTAAATGTACTAATTTAATATTTGATGTACTAAAATAACTACAACAAAAATTTACATAAAAATTCATGAAAAATATATAGGTATATTAAAAACAAAAAAAGACAAAATTACAAAGTTAAACTACTAAAACCTTAACTATAATTAAAATGAAAACTGAAAATATAATAATAATAATAATAATACTAATTTAAACTTTCAATTCAAAGTATAATAGTGTCTCAATACTAAAATAAGACTGGTATGAAAATATATGTGAGATGTTTACAGCAAATGCCTCCTTAAATCATGTTAGATTGATATATTTCACCAAGAAAATTCTCACTATTAACTAGTTTCTTATTAGCATGCATATTACTAGCGTATTGGCTGTTTATTAGTACTCATAAAACACATATTAATGCCTTACTCTGCATGACCATATTTTAGATCCTTTAGTCCAACCCCGTTGTGGTTAAACAAGATAAAACGAGCAGCTGGACAAAAACGGTCGTCAAAAATGCTCGCGTTTGCAGTGCACACTTCTTATCAGAAAAGGTTCACCACAGTATTGTCTTTTGTTGTAATGGGCACGTCGGAAGTTTTCTTGCATCTCAATAACTTACTGATGATTTATATATAATCATTTGCAATTGTATTGTTGTGATTAATTGTGGCTGGAATAATAATCTAGCTGTAAAAATAGTTGCCGGCTGAAATTGAAATGTATTTACATCTTCATCGTGAA